>CM054059.1:417774522-418133566 GCA_028641055.1 Alopecurus myosuroides
TGATACCCCACAAGTATAGGGGACGTGTGTAGCCTTTTCGATAAATAAGAGTGTCGAACCCAACGATAAGCTAAAGGTAGGATAAGTATTCTCTCAAGTTCTATCAACCACTTATACAGTTCTACGCACACTAAACATTTTGCAATATCTAGGAAATAAAACTAGAGAAACAATACCGGTAAACAAGAGAGTTTTGCAAGATAATAAATATATGAAAGTAAAGTTAGTTGATGCAGAAATAAGGTACACTAAATGACTATAAAATAACAATATCATGAGTGTGGAAAAGTGGTGGAAAGTGTGATGGATTTGCACAAGATTAACTGGCGAATATAGCGGGTTCATTGTCTTGGATGCAATTTTCTATGTAGGAGAGGCTAAATATACATGCTCTCCACTACTTGGGATTACAAGTACTATATGTTTGGATTGTTAGAATGCATCCGCGAATACTAAAAAATCATTAAGGTTTCCCCAACCATAGCATTAAGTTAATGGTCCTCTTATTCACATATGTGTAGCGTTCCAGTTCGCGTCCTCAGGTTTATGTGACTCCGGCAGAATTTCCCCCTTCCTTTTACACATACTACAAGCCTATGATGTTAATCCATGCACGCAAAAATATAATGGACACCAAAGGACTATACCATATCAACATACAACTCTAATGAACCAAAGACATTCCACCATTCAATCTAGGAACAAACAAACTACCCAAACATGACATAGATCATAGGATTATAACTTATAGCATCAAGCACCATGTTTACATAGAGAGGTATGGAGGTGTGTCGGAGAAAGATCACTGTATACAAGGAGGAATAGGCGATGGAGATGGTGGTTAAGATGGTGAAGGGGACAGCGATGAGCGTAGACCGGTGCCGGCGCCGGCGGTGGCGCATGGCCTCCTTACTTGCGCCACCGACATCATGGGGGAACACTGCCGCTTAGCCCCCTTAATTCATGGCTTCTTGGGAGCCCTCCCTCATAGAGATGGGATCCATGGGGGAGGGGGAAATGTGGCTTTGGTGTCCATAAATTCGTGGTATGGGGTGTCTTTCATGACCAAGGTTTCTTCCCTTTATATAGGCTCACGGATTTCTATCATCCCATCTAGGACTGCAGTAAATCGGGATTTTATCGGCCGTTCGGACTCGGATTGGGACGAATTTTATGTCTAGAACGTTCCTTGAAAAATTCCCCACAACTTTCACGATGAGAATTTTTCCATTTCACGTCGTATTCTGTCCGGCACGTAAAAATCTTCAAAAGAAGTTTTCAGACAGATTTGAGGAAAGTCTCAATTCGACTCCAACAAGGTTTTCTCTTATATTTTTGATAATTCTTATACATCAAAGTGTAAAACAAGAAAAGTGTGCACTTTTGCAACTATTAGTAGTTTAGTACAAATAAGTCATGAACTTAATATAAAAACAACTATCAAAAGTATAAAAGTAGCATGAAACCATCAAAAATATAGATACCTTTTGGACGTATCATCATCCCACCATCCACTATAGCCTTATCGTCAAGCGTGATATCACCAAAAAATGGTATTCGTTTATCCCAGCCTAGCACTTAAGAAAATACTTTGGATTCTTTGTACGTGAACCCATCTTCATCCAATTCCTTTGGGCCCTATCAATCCGAGTCAGAGACATAGCAACGTTCATAAATGATGTCCCAGATCATGCCATATTCTGCGACTTGTGCCTCTACGTCACCAATATAATTTTCATGATACTCGTCCTCACACTCGTAGGGATCATGCTCCATGTCATCATCCTCTCCATCTTCATTCATCTTCACTTCAATTTGTTGGCTCAAAGGAGGTTGGCTCATATGACATGTTCCGAGTGGGGGCAAATGCATCATGTGAAGGAGAGGCACAACTGTTCAAATAAAAATTCAAATGATCACCACCAACCTTGCTATCAAATAACTCGAGTGACTTGTCTTCGGAGGACGTAACAATCTATTTGTATGCCCCCCGATCTAACTCGCAAGTGATTGGTATTTTCTTTCTTTCGAGCCTGATGTATCAATCCAAAAGAGTACCTTCCATCTAGTTCAAGCTTCTCACCCGGATCCATCCATTTCAAAAATTCTCTTACTCTTGCCAAAACCTCACCATAAGTTGGACTTTTGGTAAAAACCATCACCTTTTCCCCCTCATCAACAAACTCGCCATTGTTACAAAAAAAAGTTTCCTTACCAATATAATGGACATTCACGATTCTCGCCATCTAAGAATTAATACAAATAAACACAAAGTATCACATGGCCATAAAATATCAAACACGCATAAAATTGTTAAATTAGACATTTGTTCTAACCACCACCACAAGCCCGAGAGTCAACCGTAAATAGAAGCAAGATTCACATGTATGTTGCTATCCCAAATGATTTCTACAAGTTACAAACACCATATAACCCACACTGAATAGCTAATAAGGTTTCATTTGGAAGAAATCTACAAATCTAGGGTTTCACATAATGTAACAATCTGGGGTTGGATTCGGAAGAAATAACAAATTTGAACAAACAAAAAGATGGGATTTGAGAGACATTGCCTTAAAGGACGCAAATGGTCCAAATCCACGAGCAAAACCCACTGATTTGAAGGGATTTATAGGGGGGGGGGTGAGTGGGGACGAATGAGGGAGAGAGAGCAGCATATCGGATTGGAAAAGGAAGAATGAGAGGTAAGGGCGTGGCTGCGTGGGAGCAGCCACTTAATTCCTCAGGAAGTACCATATGCATTCCTACCTCCAATGGGGGTGGCAGTAGCACTCACGGTCTACCTCCATCTGCTCTAGTGGTACTGCCACATAGTGTGGTCAGCTCCGAAGTCGTGCTCGTGGACTGCGACCCGTACCTCCAACGACCACAGCGGTACCTCGTGTAGTCTACCGCCATAACGCTGAGTGGTACCGAAAAAGGCTAGGTTTGGCTAAAGATCTCTGATGGGTTCATTTTGGGTTGGACTTTCCTCCATTAACTAGATTTGTCAAAATTGCCGGCTGATACGTCACAAACGTATCCCTCATTTCTGATGCTCCATGATCATATTGTGCCAGTTGCTACATGTTTTCTCCCTTATTTATAGCATTTTCATACGTTTTTCGGGACTAACCTATTAACAAGATGCCAAGTGCCAGTTCCCTGTTTTCTACCGTTTTTGGTTTCAGAAAAGTTATTCTGGAAACATTCTTGGAATTGGACCCCACAAAGCCCGAAGTGCCTATTTTCCCCTGAAGCATCCAGAACACAGAAGAGGAGTCAAAGACGGGCAACAGGGGGGGGGGGGACACCATAGGCTGGCGCGGGTCCCCCTGGCCGCGCCAGCTGTGGGTGTGGGGAACCCTGGCCTCCACCGCCTCTGCCCTTTCGCCTATTTATTCCCCCCGGATGGAAAACCCTAGGCACCTGATCAAAAATCCAGAAAAAGTTCCGCAGCCATCGTCGTCGTCAACCCTAGATCAGGCGGGTTCTGGAGCTATTTTCCGGCACCCCGCCGGAGAGGAAATCATCACCGGAGGCTTCTACATCACCATGCCTGCCTCCGGAGTGATGCGTGAGTAGTTCATCCCTGGACTACGGGTCCATAGTAATAGCTAGATGGTTGTCTCCTCCTCATATGCCTCCATGTTTAGATCTCGTGAGCTGCCTATCATGATCAAGATTGATCTTATGTAATTCTATATGGTGTGTTTGCTGGGATCCGACGAATATTGACCTTATGCCAAGTTGATTATAGTCTTTATTGCATATGTTATTTGTGATCTTGCATGCTTTCCGTTTATAGTGGTTGCTCTGGCCAAGTAGTTGCTAGTAACTCCAAGAGGGAGTATTTATACTTGATAGTGGGTTCATGCCTCCTCATTGCCTTGCTCGAGTGATAGAAACGTGAAGGGGGAGGATGTGATGTTGCCATTAGGGAGAAAACAACGGTGAGAGTACCCGCGTGTATAATCATTGCTTACATTACACAAATTGCTTAATGTGATTAGCCGTTGCTTGCAACTTAATGCCTAAGGGGGTTCGGATGATAACCTGAGGGTGGATTATTAGTCATAGATGCAGATGGATTTCGGTTTATGTATTTTATTGTAATGCCCGCACTAAATATCATAGTAGTCATCATGTTATAATGTGCCCTACGGTGCAACCTTTATTTGTCAATTACCCAGTTGTAATTTGTTCACCCAGCATGCTATCTTTTATGGAGAGACACCACTAGTGAACCTATGAACCCCGGTCCATTTTCCACACTGTTAAACAAGCCACAACAATTTTATGCTCTCTTTACTTACTACAAGCATACACTATTTTTCCACACTATACGTCTAATCTTTGTTTTCAGCAAGACCAGTGAGATTGAAAACCTCACTGTACCGTTGGGGCAAAGTATTTTCGTTGTGTTGTGTGCAGGTTCCACGTTATTGCTGACACCGGTGAAGCGCCAGCACCACCGTGAGTGGCATCAACCTTCTGAAGGTCCTATTTCTCCTACTGGATTGATAACCTTGGTTCTTAACTAAGGAGAAAACTCCTACCGCTGTTCTTATCACACCCTCCTCTTCGGGTATCCCAACGAGTGCAAAATCTGCACCATAACCGGCCCAATTGTTGTTGATTCCCCCTGAAAAAGATCATTGTTTAATTAAAAAAATATCATTGTTGATATTTTTTTTGTGGAGTTTATTTATTTTCTAAAAGGTATAAGGGGATTTTACAATTTTCCACACTTTAATATTCACTTTTATTATTTTCTATACACCATGGACGACTGACATGTAGCGGACAATATGGAGAATAATAAAGAACAAACACATATTCTTCCGTTGTTTTTCGTTGTTTACCCTGCTCTCCGGTACCCGCTCCGAGCTTAGAGACTAGGGATCTGAAATCTATGTCTAGAGTGCAATGTTTATTCGATCCTACTTTTATGTGTCATTGGTGGCCCTTGGATACGTTTGGGCGTTGGAGATTGCGTTGCACATGAGTACAGGATCAGTCTCATAAGTATATCCCCATTTTTGTGTAACTGCATATATTGATTCAGATTTTAGAAAATGCACCGCCACAGATCTGTAGGTTGGACCGGAGCGAGATGAGGTCAGTGGGATGTGAAGAGGCCTCTCCGGGGCAGGCCGCCGGCTAGATCTGTGCAGTCGGTGAACTTGTCGCCGCCCCCGCCGGTGTGGGAAGGAAAATAGGGGAGGTGAGTGAACGGAGGGGGGTTAGGGCGGTGAGGACTCTGCCTGGCGCGAAACGACGCCGGAATTTCCCCATCTCCCGCCATCCTCGCTCAGCTCCTGCGCGCGCCCTGGCGCGCGTTTTTTGTAGCCGCGCGTCTTAGCTCCACGGAAATTACCGATTCGGCCGTTCCCACCTGGACTGACCCATGGCTGTTTTAAGTATCGTGCGGGCATGGAATTTAGGTGCATGCAACCAAACAAACAGCCCGCTTCACTTCCCCAGGCCCTAGTCCGGCCTTCTATAGGCTACCAAACGCACCCTAATATATTGTTGTAAGTGGCGCGGACATGGGATACCCGGCTCCCGAATATTGTTGCCCACCGGGATAAATGGGATAATCGGGATTTTAGATTTCTAATGAAGCGGGACACGTGGGTCCCGTTGGACCAGTCAACGCCGTCAATCTTTGTACTTCTCTTCGGCCTCGGGCTTGGTGATCTCTCCATTCAGAATTTTCTCCTGTCGTCCGTTTTCTTCCGTGCGTCGAGCTGCGGAAATCCATCACATGCTCACGCTCAAGCTGACTCATCTTAGCAAGCACACAGCCTTGTGCTTCACGTCCTTACTAAGTTTCATTGCCAATCGTTCCTGCAGCTAACTACTCAGGCGGGTTACACATGGGATAAGTGGGAAGATCCGATCACGCCGCCGGTGCAAAACAGGATGCCACAAATGGGTTAAGTGGATTCTTCAAGCGGGATAGGAGACGGCCTGGGCGGCACGCCCGTCCCACTTACATGGTGACCCTAATAGTTTACCCCACTAAAATCTAAAATATCTTCTTTGTTGCCACCTAAACTTGATAGTCTTTTTCTTTAGAAAACTCCACAATATTTTGTAGATATCTGAGCACAAGAAAAATCATACATATAAATGCATAACATGTACTTATTTGCCTTTTAGATCTATAGCAAAAAATGTTTTAACAAGATACTTTGTCAAGTCTCGGAACCTAAATAGACAGTATTTTGAAAAAAAAAAAAAACTTGGGTATACGAATACATATAAACCCTTAACCTGATATTACTAGTTTTCTAGATCTATGGAATAAATATGTTGTAACAAGGTACTTAATTAAACATCACAGCCTAAATAGACACTATTCTTTCAAATTTGCAGTTAGAATTAAGCACTATGAAAATGTACAAATGATGATTGATATTTGACCTTTATGAAAAAATGTACTTCTATGTTCGTTCACATGTTACAATGTAGATTCAACGAGTTAGAACTTCAAAATAATTCAAAGAATTTTATGAGAGATTTATGTTAGTAAAATAACAACATATCTTCAATGGCAAGATAAGTTATGAAGAAGTAAAAAAATTCAGCATTGGCACCGCCCCAAGGGGTTGTTGTCGCTATTGATAGAGACGGAGATGCTGTAGTGAGATCCTTCAAATTCTTTTGTATGCTCAATGTGTTGTAGGTCCTTAAGCATCTCTTCATAGTGCCTCTTTACTTCCTCGACTGACTTCCCATCACCAACTGCTCGTGCCACCTTCTGCCAGCGGTCCGGCGTGTCCTTGTCATACGTCGCAAGTGCCCTCTAAAAGACCTTGTTATGTTTTACTGTCCAATATGAACTCATTATCTCTCTTCTTTCACCTCCCCTTTTACTGTTTCCCCGGCAAGAACAAACGTTTCAACAAAGGCTAAGCCAGTCAGTAATGTTTACTACTTATGTATGATCGTATTTATGTGGAACAAAGAATGATAGATATGTGGTATTTATATAGATGAGGAAGCCTAGTACTCGGTGGGGTGGTTTGTGATACCAGTAGGCAATGGGTTGACAAGCCTATGTATGAGGGAGCCCCGAGAGATTTCATCGACTCATCAATTCACTAATCTAGTGTGTATTAAATTTGTAGAGAGGAATTACGATCACTCAGATTTCGTGGGATATTAGGATGTTTCCATATTATTTCGTCCCAGAATCTTAATAGACAATTAATTATTGCTTTCTTCTATTGTTGAACCAATGCTTTGTGGGCGCATTTTGTAGTTACCATAACCTTACCTCAAATACATCAAAATGTGTGTCGTTGGTATTAGAAGGAGCACACTGAAAAGGTGCGACAACTTATAAGACCGGCAAAACCAAAACATAACAAAACTACAAAGCAACCTAGGCAAAAAAAAAAGCAAAACATCAAGCTTACATAGTGCTAAAAAAATAAACAAACTAGCCAGCAAAAAAAAAGGGGGGGGGGGGTGTCAGCACACACAAATATGGTGGTTAGGAGGCCTAGTTGTGATCAAGACATAACTGCCGTACCTAAAATATTATTACAATGCATAAGTGGTAAGATAATCCTACAATGACATTTGTGCTTTCTAGCCTCTAGGATACTGGTGTACAACATCCTTGTATGTATTATCAACTTTCATAATGTTTTCCCTAAAGGGGATGTCCCATACCAATATGCAGTCGATTGCTGGCTGTACAAACTATGTACAATTTGCACCATCCCTTATACCTATAGCAAGTAGAACACAAAGCTAGCAAAAATTAGTTTGTGTTTGTGTTGACAGCCTCCCTTTGAAATAAATATCTCAAGTATGTATCTATATCATGCCCATTTCGGTAGTATTAGAACATTTAGACTCAAAAGGACCAAAAAACATACTCGAACCCTTGCGGGAAGAAACTCAAAGTCATTGCTTTTTAGATCTAGGGAAGCCCTTGGTCGCTGGCTCCACCCGCTACGGCGGCGCAATTGGCAATGCCACCCGTGGAGGTCTTACCACCACATGTTCTCACACTCAAAAGGACATGACATTTGCAGATTATCTTGGGCAAGCCATATGTGGTTGGGTAACCCTCACTATTAAATTCATTTTTCGATTCTACATCTTCATTAAAGTTCTTTAATGGGGATGTCATGCGAATTAATACGAATTAATACACATCAATATGATGCCCATATGGTATATCTATAATAGAGGGAAACATGTCATTAGAGGGTCAAAAGAATAGGAGCACTTAACTCTTCTTTAATATTTCTACTTGACAAATCTTTGATCTATGTGGATTCAAATGAATAGAGAATAATTACACGCAAATCTATTGTATTATTCAACTGCGATATGTAGTAATTTTTTCAAGGAAAACATGTCCCTCCTTGTACTTGTCACTTTGAGCACGATGACAGAACTGGATATATTATTGTTCTCTAGGATAAAAGCATAGCAAATTCATTATGCTCCTTGTAAAAGCTAAACCTATGCCACAGTTGAAAAATTAAAGAATCTAGTAGATATTGTGGGAAATTAGTAAATCTATTGAGTAGGTTAATACCCTGTCAATATTCTCCTAATAGCAACTGTGACGGAATTTACAGAAACTTCCCATCAAAATTTTAACTTAATAGTTTTGCTTCTTGTGAAAGGAATCAAGATCATGCAGGAGCTCTGCATGTATGTATATTAAGAACAATAGCATGCTTGCTGAATAATTTAAACAATGCCAAGTGATTTCCAGTTTGTTTCATAACAATCCTGAATAAATATTCATCCAGAAAAGAGAGCTATGCCCAATAAAATATGATTCGAATTTAAACCGACAAGATGCGCAAACCGAAGCATATCCCTAACCTACTGGATGAGAATTAAGAAGAAAATGGCAGTAAATGATGATAGATCTAATGCAACGGGAACTGAGTGCGAGCTCGATGGCTAGAGGCTGCCAGTGCGCGCCAAGCCACCCGGGTCCGAGTCCCAGCTACGACCGCATGCGCCCGAATAAACCGGGATCCCATCTACCTAATAACGTAGTACCAAGGGATGTATCATTCCTCCTTTGGTCCACTTTTTTTTTCTAATGCAACAAATTGTCAAAATTTGGAATAAGGCACATACCACTTATAAAGAGGTATTAACCATTCTTACAAGTATTATTTCTGAAGTTATTAACAAATTTTCATAAGAACTTGATTACTCTCTGAAGGTTAGCAACAACATTTGGTTTTAGTTTTGTAGAAAAATACAGTTAAGTTACCTAGAAGTCTTACCTTCATTATATTTAGTGGAATAACATTCTCATACCTGCATTGTTCCAAGATGCTTGTGGATTTAAGAGCATCTCCAACCGGAGACCCCAAACCGCCCCAAACGTCAGGACGGACATCCCGGGCAGCGTTGGGCCAAAAACACCCACCCAACCGCTTTCCCCAAATCCAGCCCAAACGTATGGCTGGCTAGCGAACCCCAAAGTCGGTCCATATGTGGGAAGGGATTGGGGCCGCCCGGGCACGCGTGGGCGCGGCCGCCACATCGGACCTGGCAACACGGACCCACCCCAATTGCACCAAAAATCTGTAAACAGTTGCCAATCCACTTCTCCTCTGCTCCGCTGACCTCGCCCACGCCGCACCTTCTGCTCACCCCATACACCGGTGGAAGTTCTTTCCTTCTTCTGGTACCCTGCTTTGCTGCGGCTCCGCATTTTTCCGTTCATTTGCCCGCCGTTCTTCTCAGCTCGACACTCCTCCTGTACGTTTTACATCGTCGGACTTCCACCTCGCCCTTCAAGTGTTTGTGTTATTCCCGGAGCCAGTAATTTGATTGTTCTCTTGCTTATAGAAATGTATTTCTCCAACGATGTGTACGATTCCGTGGTTTTAGATGAGTTCATGGACAAAGAAGTCATTGAGGAATCCGATGAAACCAACATTGATGATGATGGCGACGAGGACGCCGCACTCTCAATGATCTGCATTCAAGAGGAGTTGAAAAAGCAAGAGGAACACTGATATCCCACAAGTATAGGGGATCGTGTGTAACCTTTCGATAAATAAAAGTGTCGAACCAAACGAGGAGCTAAATGTAGGATAAGTATTCTCTTAAGTTCTATCAACCACTGATACAACTCTACACACACTAAACGTTTTGCACTATTTAGGAAATAAAACTAGAGTAACAATACAGGTAAACAAGATAGTTTTGCGGGATAATAAATACATGAAAGTAAAGTTAGTTGCTGCAGCAATAAAATACACTAAATGACAATAAACTAACAGTACCACGAGTGTTGAAAAATGGTGGAAGCTGTGATGGATTTTCCGAGTTTAATTAGTGAATATATCGGATTCATTGTCTTCGATGCAGTTTTCTATGTGGGAGAGGGTAAATATACATGCTCTTCACTACTTGGGAGTAAAAGTACTATATGACTGGATTGTTACAAAGCATCCGCGAATACTTACAAATTATTAAGGTTTCCCCAACCATAACATTAAGTTAATGGTCCTATTACTCCCATATGTGCAACGTTACGGTTTACGTCCTCAGGTTTGTGTCACTCCGGCTGAACTTCCCCTTCCTCTTACACATACTACAATCCCTATGATGTTAATCCATGCATGCACAAATATAATAGACACAAAAGTACAATACCATATCAACATACAACTCTAATGAACCAAAGAAATTCAACCATTCAATCTAAAAAAAAAGAAACTACACAAAAATGACATAGATCATAGGATTATAACTTATAGCATCACACACCATGTTTACATAGAGCGGTACAGAGCCGTGTGGGAGGATCAACCACTATATACAAGGAGGAATTGGTGATGGATATGGCGGTGAAGATGGTGAACAGCGAGGAGCGCAGGGCGTTGCCTGCGCCGGTATCATGGGGGAGCACCACCCCTTAGGTCCCTTCCTTCATGGCTTCTTGGGAGTCCCCGCCATGGAGATGTGAGGCAAAAAACGTGGCTTTGTGGCTGGAAATTTGTGGTATGAGATGTCTTTCACGACCTAAGTTTACTCCCTTTATATAGCCTCACGGATTTCCGTCATCCCATTTAGGGAAGCGGTAAATCGGATTTTTCTTGGGCGTAAGGACTCGGATTTGGCCAAATTTTATGTCTAGAACGTTTCTCGCAAAATTCCCCACAACTTTTGTGACCGGAATTTTTCCATTTGACGTCGTCTTATGTCCGATACGTGACAATCTTCAAAAAAAGTTTTCAGAAAGATTTCAGGACAGTCCCAATTCGATCCCAAGAAGGTTTTATCTTGTATTTTTAATAATTGCTACAAATCAAAGTGTAAAACAATACCATTGTGCACTTTTGCACCTATTAGTAGGTTAGTCAAAATAAATCATAAAATTAATATAAAAACAACTATCAAAATCATAAAAGTAGCCTGAAACCATCAAAAATTATGAATACGTTTTGGACGTATCAACATCCCCAAGCTTAGTTCCTACTTGTCCTCAAGTAGCTGAAACGACACCAAGATAATTTTTGATGATGAATGCTATGATCAAGTCTTTAACAGTTTCATAACAAATGATGCATAAATAATAAAACTTAGCAATCATGTTACCTAATGAAAAGTACCAAAGAACTAAGAGTACATAGGATGCTATTTATAAATATCAACAAGATTCCGATGATCATAATAAATAATGGAGTGATGTCTCGCTTGCCTGAATTTGGATAGCAAAATATAAATGCCCAGGCACCTCTGAAGTTCAAGTGAAGACTAGAAGTACATATATCACTACTAGAGAAATGCTTATAGCAGCACTACTTACCACAGGCGGACAGATAAGTACATGCACCTGGGGCCTGAGCTACTTAGCGCAGGCGAACATATGTAATATGCGCCTAGGGTAAATCGTGGCAGGGCACCCACCACCCCCTGGCACTGTGCCTGTATCGCAGGCGAATCTGAACTTGGTTCGCCTGGTTAGCACACTTACCCAGGCGAATAGCGTCAAAAGCGCCTGTGGTAAAATGTGGTATGGGGTAGCACGAAACTACCACAGACGCTCCTGTAAGAGAATCAGGCCTCGTTTGGTAGAGGTGTACCAGCGAGTATTTTTGTGTATTTTCCCAAGTGGATTAGGTGTAGACACTTCCGTCACCCAATACTCCACCTTACACCACAATCATCTTCCTTGTTAATACTCTCAGATGTTTTATCTGTTTGGATGGCGTGAGAGGTGGCGCCGTGGTCCGCGCGGACGTCGCGCAGAATTAGTCGCTGCAAGCAGCAACAACGACAAAACGCGAGCAGCTGGCGCGTTTTATATACACGACAACCCGACGAGTTTAGTGGCGTTTTCTTGTTCCCATCCACGCCACGACCGGTCTGCCGAACGGCCCACTGGAGTTTTCTGGTGTATTTAGTTGGGCCGGAAAAATACACCCAAAAACCGCTCCACACACGTGCGCCAAACGAGGCCTCAGGGGTATTTTCTTACCACCCGCGCATAAAGATGTGTGCGCCTCGGGTAGACCGTACACAGGCTAAACATCACCGCATCGCTCCTTTCTGCCCCGCAAAAGACCGATCCAGACGAAAAACATAAACCCTAGCTAGCCTCCCCTCATGGTCGCCTCCTCTCGAGGGATCTCCCTCCCCGATGTCGTCGCGCCAGCGTGGATCCAACCGGTGGCAACGGAGCTCCCTCCCCGATGCCGTGAACCACGCCGGCGATGCAACTATCCGCATCCTCAACCTCAACCTCTCTCTCCATCTCCGTCCCGACAGATCCAGGCCGCCGCCACAGCTCTCTCCTCCGCCGTGTCCTCCTCTCCCCCCAGCTCCATACCTTCGTCCCATCTTGTCTTCCGTCTCCACATCCAGGCCCTCTTGTTTCATCCTCCACAGCAGATCCACATCGTGCAGGCCCTCTTGTTTCATCCTCCACAGCAGATCCACATCCAGGCCCTCTTGGTCGAGTTCGAAGATGCATTTTTTCTGCATCTCTCACAGATTCGTGGTCGGCGGTTGTTGATATGTGGGCGGCGGCGATGTATCTCTGACGGCGGCGGTTCGGCTCTCTCACGGCCGCGGTGGTGGTTCTGTGGGGATCATCGACGGTGGTGGTGGATCTGCATCGAGCTCCATCAAGATTGCATCAGCGGGGAGGATGGCCTAGCTCCTTCAAGACTGTAGCGCCGACGTCCCCGAGCAGAATCAGCAACGGACGAGGCTGCAGCCAGCCACGACGCCTGTGTCAAGCTCACTGGCCACGACGTCTTCGTTTGCGAGACCAACCTGCGGCGGCCCCTCCGAGTGCATGTCCGCCGTCGTCGGCTCCTACAGACCTAGGTAAAACACTGATCACCGCATCATCCCTCCTCATTCCTATGACCTGGGAGTTCTGTGTTGTTGTTGTTGTTGTTGTTCTGAAATCTGAAGTACTTTATTGAATTAAAACTCTGACAAAAACTTTATTTGTCGGAAGTCCAAAATGAGGGGAGTAAGTGTCTTTAAATTTGAACTGAACACAAGTCACATGCACCCTTGATTCACAGAATGAAACTAAACGAAAAAATGTTCACACTCGGGTGGATGAGGATAATATGTTTTCTGGTGAATGCATGAACTAATCCCGGGACCCGGTGCTTTTTCATAGCTATAGGATACCACCATCTATTTTGTGCTTCTAGCTTGTGCATTTCCTTATACTCCATTTTTATGTAATACTTGCATTACTGGAATACAACAACCAATATCTGCACTGGTATTGCTGTATCTATAACTTGCATTGTTTGCTGGTTTGACATTTCTTGGCTGCAAGTTTGCTTATGTAAATATATGTAACTTGGTTGCACTTAACTTAAACTGAATACTCTAGTACTCCTATTATCTTGAATCTTATTGAATGTACTTTTAATAATCTTCAGGTTGCACTGCACCTGAATTTGATGTTTGTTGTGTCTTCCCTGAAAAAAATTGTGTTGTCGCACTTACTGTAAATTATGTGTAGTTTGAACTAATCTCCAGGTTGTACTCCTAATAATGTCTAGGGTGTAGTATTCCTAATAATCTTTTCATGAATTCAGAAATTTTTACTGTGCGCTGCTGGTTTACACAGATACTCTTAATATCTGTAGTTCCTTGTGCACTTCTTTGTGCTTGCTTAAAATTAATTCTCCATTTTGTAGCAGCAGCTTGCACTCCTTGCTGTAGCAATAGCTTGTACTGCGCATCACCTCTTTTGTCAAGTTCCATGCTTGAGTTGTAGGTTCATCGGAGAAGAACAAAAGGAAAAACTAATAAATTAAACTGTCAAGTTCTAGGCTTCAGTTTCAGTTTCAGGTTCCATGCTTGTGTTGAGCATGTTTGCTCAGTTGTTTTAATAAATTGATTTACGTTTGCTTATGTTGAGTATGGTTTATGCCACCAGCTAGTATCTGTATGCATGTGTAGTATGGTAAATTGGCCCTAGTAAATTGGTAGTGGAGCGGTGAAAGTTATAGAGTAGAGGGCATACGATTCACTAAACTTAACCATGATACTGGGAGTAGGTAATGCAGATCCCTCGGTTGTGTTCAGAGATCAGTACAACTATTGACATGTTCACATGATTTATTGTGCATTGCATTTGCTTCAGGATTCTTGCCGTCCCGTGATGACCATATACAAGCTGGTGACCACGGATGCTCCCATCTGGGGCTTGGGCGAACGACTTGAAGACTGCCTCATCGCGGTACATACCCTCCGATTGTGTCGCGCCTGTCCCTCGATTGCGATCCTGATCTGAAAAGTTCAGAGCCAACGTGGTGTGTTCAGAGCCAACGTGGTGTGTTTTGTGGACTAGAGAAGATGAACCGACGCACCACTCTAGTGTCGATTTGCTTGCTTAGTGGCTAATTCCATATGTTGAAAATTGCATGCAATTTAAAGTCTCACACTAGTATTCTTACTAGTAATTGTAATGCTACTCTGTAATTGTTATACGATGATTGTATATATAATGATTTCAATTCTTTTTTTATTTCTTGAACTTTTTATTGATGGTGCACAACTCTATTCACCAGGGGTAAGTAATTTTTAATTTTTTTTTGTTTCTTTAATTCCATACCACAGGCGCACACAGGTATCCTATTTTACCACAGGCGCATAGCTAATTCGCCTGCGGTACTGCAATATCACTGGCGTGTTGGTCCCAGGCGAACAAAAATTCGCCTGCGGTAAGCTAAGATGATTCGCCTGCGGTAAGGTTTTCCCTAGTAGTGTATCAAAGATAAAAGCATCAAAGTTATACCACAATCAACCGTGCTCCGGGACAAGCACATTACACTAAGAATGACGGTTATGCTCTCGAGAAGGTGTATAAAGTTAGAAGATGAAGACTCAAAATAAAGTAAAATATTGGCCTTTCGCAGAGGGAAACATGGATTACTCATGTGGTAGAACTTTTTATTTGATAAACAGGGTATTGAAAAAAATCTTGAGAGAGGTGTATGTCTATGTCAATGAATGGTAATGAAAAACTTATGATAAATCATGTCAAGAAAAGTGTTTAGACTTTTGAGAGAGGTTTCCGTTGTTTTTATTAGTTGGCACTTCCCCCACCTTTCTTTCACAAAGCAGGACTAGCCGTGTTCACGTGTACCCATCAGTTTTCATCAAACCATGGGGAAGTACCTTTTTAGTTATATTGATTGGCACCATCTCTCTACAAATTTAGATGAGCACATATTCCATACTCATCTGGTGAAATAAGGAAGAAAAACCTTGCTTGACATAAACCACAATAACTTTAAACTACTTTCTCATGAGCTAAAACTGTAACACAAAACAGGTTAATAATTTGAAGGTTTTAAAGGTAGCAGACGAGCAATTTACTTGGAGTGGCGGTGAATTACCACATATAGGTAGGTATGATGGACTCTTTAGAATGACATGGGTTTTTGGGAGTTGGATGCACAAATAGAGCTCATACTGAGTACAAGTGAAGGCTGACAATAGACTGGGAAGCGACAATCAAGAGAGCAATAACTGTCATGATCATGCTTGCGACAGAACAAAATTAACGGGGACATAAAAGTGATACAAGAACTCCGAGGCAAAATAAATCATAAAGGCTTAATTGAATTTATGTTTTTAGTCTTATGAATGCGTGAGCACGTGCCAAGTCAATTCAAATGAAACATTTAGAGAAGGATACCACAATGCCATACCACATCATGAAAAGGACAATGCATGTTAACATCAAAATAACATAATATACACTATTAGCTAGTTGAGACTAACCATAAGAAAACATAAACTACTAAACAATATTATTCACACATCATTTTTAAATTTCAAGAAATTATACATTAACCAAGTAAAATTCGAACCACCTCTCCAAATAAGGGATAAGTAAAAGATGTGAAGATAAACTTATTAATGTAACCGGTGTTTGATGCTAAGATAAATAAATAATAAAATACATACACTCCAAGTTTGTTCAAGTTTCTATGTTGCTCTAAAAACAAATTTTAAAGGTTTGTAAACCGAGATGATTGGTGAATAGGGACGCGGAGACATCCCCAAGATTTTGCTTTGTCCATTTTTTAATATTTCGCTGTTTGGTTTTCCTTCATTCTCTTTGAAAAAACCTCAACACAAAATTTTCCCATTCTTTTCTGCGGTTAGAAATTAGTGCAATAGATAATATTCCTAAAGTGCTGTTATTAAACCAAATCAAATTTTGTTTTTGAATTACAGAAAGGTTGCTTAACTTTCCAACTTATAAATGAAAGGTAAGACCCAAAAAGAATCAAATCAAGATGCAAAGAGGCCACTCTTACGGCAGCTAGAAATATACATTCTCTCCTTTACTTGGTATTACAAGTACTATATGATTAGATTGTTAGAAAGCATCCACGAATACAAACAAATCATTAATATTTCCCCAACCATAGCATTAAGTTAATGGTCCTCTTACTCCCATATGTGCAACGTTCCGGTTCGCGTCCTCCGGATTTTGTCACTCCGACAGAACTTTCCCCTTCCTCTTACACATACTACAAGCCCTATGATGTTAATCCATGCACGTACAAATATAATGGACACCAAAGGACCGTACCATATCAACATACAACTCTAATGAACCAAAGACATTCAACCATTCAATCTAGAAACAAAGAAACTACACAAACATGACATAGATCACATGATTATAACTTATAACACCATGTTTATATAGAGCGGTATGGAGGTGTGTGTGGGAGAATGAACCACTCTATATAAGGAGGAATTGGCGATGGAGATGAGGCTGAAGATGGTGAAGGGTACAAAGAGGAGCACAGGGCGGTGCTGGCGCTGGCTGTGGCACATGGACTCCTTCCTTGCGCCGCCGGCATCATGGGGGAGCACCGCCCGTTAGCCCCCTTCCTTCATGGCTTCGTGGGAGCCCTCCTCCATGGAGATGAGATCCATGGGGGAGACTAAAAAGTGGCTTTGGTGGCTGGAAATTCGTGGTATGGGTGTCTTTCGTGACCTAGGTTCCCTCCCTTTATATAGTCTCACGGATTTTTGTCATCCCATCTAGAGCTGCGTTAAATCGGGCTTTTCTCGGATTGGGCCGAATTTTATGTCTAGAACGTTCCTCGCAAAATTCGCCACAACTTTCGCGACCGGACCTTTTCTATTTGACGTAGTATTTTGTCTGATACGTGACAATCTTCAAAAAGAGTTTTCAGAAAGATTTCAGGAAAGTCCCAATTCGACTCCAACAAGGTTTTCTCTTGTATTTTTGATAATGTCTACACATCAAATTGTAAAACAAGAACATTATGCACTTTTGCAACTATAGTAGGTTAGTCCAAATAAATCATAAACTTAATATAGAAACAACTATCTGAAGCATAAAAGTAGCATGAAACCATCAAAAATTATAGATGCGTTTTGGACGTATTATCGGCCTACCATCCACTATAGCCTTATCGGCAAGCGTGAGATCACCAAAAAATGGTATTCGGTGATCCTGTCCTAGCACTTAAAAAAAGACTAGGTTTTATTTCTCAGTGAAACCATCTTCATCTAATTCCTCTGGGCCCTCATCATTCGAGTCGGAGACATAACAACGTTCATAAATGATGTCCCGATCCATGCCGTCTTCCACGACTTGTGCCTCTACGTCATCAATATAATTATCATGATACTCGTCCTCACTCTCGTAGGCATCATCCTCAATGTCATCATCCTCTCCATCTTCATTCGTCTCCACTTCAATTTGTTGGCTCAAAGGAGGTTGGCTCATGTCATTGATCTCGACCGCATCATCATGTGACATGTTCCGAGTGGGGGGAAAATGCATCATGTGAAGGGGAGGCAGACTGGTTCAAATTAAAATTCAAATGATCACCACCAACCTTGCTAGAAAATAAATCGAGTGACTTGTCTTCTGAGGACATAATAACCTGTTTGTATGCCCCCAATCTAACTCGCAAGTGATTGGTATTTTCTTTCTTTCGAGCGCAATGTACCGATCCAACAAAATACCTTCCATCTAATTCAACCTTCTCACCCAGATCCCTCTATTTCAAAACTTCTTTTACTCTTGCCAAAACCTTGCCATAAGTTGGACTCTTGGTAAAAACCATCACATTTTCCCCGTCATCAACAAACTCGCCATTGTTACAAAAAAAAAGCTTCCTTATCAATATAATAGACATTCACGATTCTCGCCATATAAGAATTAATATAAAGAAACACAAAGTATCACATGGCCATAAAATATCAAACACACATAAAATTGTTAAATTAGACATTTGTTCTAAGTTCTAACCACCACCTCAAACCCGAGAGTCAACCGTAAATAGAAGCAAGATTCCCATGTATGTTGTTATCCCAAATAATTTCTACAAGTTACTGATACGTCCAAAACGTATCTCCTTTTTCGAACACTTTTGCTATTGTTTCCCTCTAAACTTGTGAGTTTTGGATGCAACTAACACGGACTAACGCTGTTTTCAGCAGAATTACCTTGGTGTCTTGTTTTTGTGCAGAAAAAAATCAAATTTCAGAAAATTGCTCGGAAAAGATCCCAAAGTCTTTATTTCACCCGAAGATCCCCAGAGCCAAAAGAAGAGTCGGAGGCGGGCAAGGAGGGGCCCACACCATAGCTGGGCACGACCCTCCTAGGCAACTCCGCCTGGTGGTGTGGCTGCCCAAGCACCCCTCGGGCTCCCCTTTTGACTACATAACCCATGTAACCTATAAACAGAGAGGGTTTGTCATATTCCAGAGAAACACACGCGAGTTTCGCCGCCACCTCGATGTGAGTTGGCACCCTGCCGGGACGGGGATTCGAAGGAGATCATCGCCATCGTCACCGCCACCACTTCTCAATCAACCATCCATGATTCCCCCGTCCATGTGTAAGTAATACTCACTGTAGTCTGAGAGTGATGGTAGGGATTGGACGAGATCGATCATGTAATAATGCCAGATTGTTATGGCATAGTGCCCAGTATCCGTTGTTCGTGCTATATATCGTTGTTGCAACTTGTTATTCTTAATGCTTGTCACTAGGGTCTGAACATGTTATTGTTTCATGAGTATAATTATGTTTTTTTATCATATATGCAAGTTGTTTAGACATGTCGTTGTCTGAAACCCGAGGCCCTAAAGTGATAATAATTGGGACAACCGGAGGGGATGGCTGCGATGTGAGTATCACATGTGTTCACGGAGTGTTAATGCTTTGCTCTGGTGCTTTATTAAAAGGAGCACCTTAATTACCAGTAGTTTCCCTTGAGACCCCGCTACAACAGGCTGACAGGACAAAAGATATTGCGCAAGTTTCTCATTGCGAGCACGTACGGCTAAATTGGAACACATGCCTATGGTTTTCCTAGTACTTGGATGCTTTATTATTATCTATCTGCAATGCCCATGTTATTATTATTACATAAACTATCTTATCCATGCAACACCCGTTCATCCATTCCCTACGCCTACATTATTTTAATCCTGTTGTTTTCACGATTGCTACTGTTGTTACTATTTACTGTTGCTGTTATTTTACTATTACTTCTGTTATAAAACTGTTACCACTGATAAATTTTTGCGAGCAAGTCTACTTTCAGGTGTAGCTGAACTGACAACTCATTTGTTAAGGCTTATAAATATTCTTTGGCTCCCTTGTGTCGAATCAATAAATTTGGGTTTTACTTCCCTCGAAGACTGTTGTGATCCCTTATACTTGTGGGTCATCAAGAATATTTTCTGGCACCGTTGCCGGGAGCATAGCTTTATTTATTTGCTCACTTGAACATGATATTGTTCGCCGCAAGCTTTTCATCATGGGAAAAACTCATGATGGGAAGGTCCCCATATTACCATCCACTACAAGAAGAGGTACAACTCTAAACACCTCTATTGCTCTTGATTCACCATCTGTAATGAGTAAGCTCCTTACACCACCACATGCTATACACACTACTGCTTCTGTTGAGTATGAAAATACTTTTGATACTTTTCATGATGCTTCTACCGTGCTTGATGATACTGGTTCACTAGGTCCTTTCCTAGATACTACAACTGCTAGATCTAAACAAATTAAAAATACTGAAAATTCCTATTGAAAATGCTAGTACACCTGTTAATTCACCCGAGTTCAGAGTAAATCCTAGTGATGATCTTGAGGAAACCTACATTGAACTTAATGATGACTTTATTGAAGAAGTTCAAGCTACTACTAGTGCAAGTGCTCTTAAGAGTCTTCTTGCAAGACATGCTGTTAAATATAAATATTCTCCTTATGCTAGGTTTGCTACATCTCCCATACACATCAAGGATAAGGATTATGATTTCTCTCTAGATTTATCTTACATATCTATTGTTAAGAAAGAAACTTTTTGTGTTAATGAAACTGAAAGTGCTATGGAACATATAAAATGAGCCATCATCTTTGAGTAGTTTATTTTCCAATGATATTAAGAAACACACTTATTTTGTTGCTATTTTTTTCTTTTCTCATTGAAAGATGAAGATAAAACATGGTTTAACAATTTGTCACCTGGATCTATTACTAGTCCTATTGGTTTGACTAATGCTTTCTTTCAGAAATATTTTCCTGCTAGTGCTCAACATGCTGCTTTGCAAAGAATCTTTAACTTCAAGCAAATTGAAGAAGAGAAACTGCCGGAATCTTAGTCAAGGTTTTGTTCTTTAATAAGAGCTAGCCCTAGAAACCCATTACCTAATAACGAGCTCCTAGATATATTTTATAATGGACCAACTGTTGAATCTAGGACATACCTGGATAGTTGTGCTGGTTGTATTTTCAGGAAAAGAACTCCAGAAGAAGCTGAGAAATTACTTGCTAATATAAGCAAGAATCATGATGAATGGACTATGCCCGAGCCTACACCAACACCAATACCAACACCCAAGAAGAGTGGAATGATTGAATTCAATGATGAAGTCATGAGGGAAGCCAAGAAATCTCTTAAAGAGAAGGGTATTAAATCTTAACATGTGAAGAATTTACCACCTATGGAAGAATTATATAAGCCAATTCCTCTCCCATCCACAACCGAGGTACACTCACTCCAGTATTTTCATAATAGAGATATTCCATATTCTAAACCATCTAATCATTTCTTAGATGAATTTGATAATTATGTTGTTAAGCAAGATAATTTTACTATGAGAATGCAGAATCATCTAATGGAAAACTCTAGAGCCATTGATAATTTGCATTGTATTATTGAGACAATGTCTAATGATGTTAATATGCTTGTTAAAGATTTTTGTATGGTTCAAAATCAAATTTATCAACTTACTAAAGTGCAAAGGGATTTGCTAGCTAATGCTTCCAGAGAAAAACATGTTTATGAAATAATTACTAGAAGTGGTGTTTCTACTCAAGATCCCTTGTATCCTGATGGTCATCCTAAAAGAATTCTACAAGATTCTCAACAACCTAAAAACAATAGTACTTATTTTAAGAAAAAGAAGAAGAAGCATAAAATTATTGTAGAATCTCCTGACCCTGCTAAATATCCTAATAGTATATCTATTTCTGATGCTAAAACTGAAAGTGGTAATGATAAAATTGATGCTTCTAATAAATAAGAAACTGAAGTTGAACTTGATAAGCAAACTAAAACTGCAAAGTACACTAAGAAGGATTTTATTGCTAATAAACATGGTAAAGAAAGAGAACCTTGGGTACAAAAAGCAATGCCTTTTTTTAATAAGAAAACATAAATCAAGGAAGAAGAATATTATAATAAATTCTGTGAGTGGACGAAACCTTTGTTTTTGCAAATTCCTTTGACTAATGCTATTAAATTGCCTCATTATTCAAATATATGAAAGATATTGTCTCTAATAAAAGGAAGAGTCCTAATGAGGAAATTTCCACTATGCTTGCTAATTACTCTTTTAATGATAAGGTCCCAAAGAAGCTTGGAGATCCTGGTATACCCACTATTCCACGCTCCATTAAAAACAATTATCTTAGAACTGCTCTATGTGACTTGGGAGCAGGTGTTAGTGTTATGTCTTTTTCTCTTTATAAGAGACTCTCTCTGGAAAAATTAATACCAATTGACATATCCTTACAAATGGCTGATAAATCTATTGCTATTCATGTTGGTATATGTGAGAATGTTCCTGTTCAAGTGGCTACTAGTTGTTTGATATTAACTGACTTTGTTGTGTTGGAAATGCGTGAAGATGATAATATGTCTATTATTATTGGGAGACCTTTTATTAATACCGCAGGGACTGTTATTGTCGTGGGATAATCACGGCAGACGTTACCAGGGGTAACTTATCTTGGGGTAAATCGACTCTGGTGTTTGGGAGAGGGGTTTGCTCAGGGGAAATCATGGTGATGAAACGATCTGGTAGCCGGCAATCAAGTCGCCGAGTCTCCGATCTAGATCTTATTATCTCAACTCTGGTATTACAAAGGATACTCGAATAACTAGTCAATCTCGTGTGTCTCGTGCCTAATCTAAACCTAGGGGCCGGCTTATATAATATCCGGACCCCCTGGCTTACTATCCAAGGCATACCCGGAGTCCTACCCGGACACTGCTTACAAACCCTAAGTTTCCTTACCGGAACTCACAATCCGGGTTACGAGGCCTACACTCTTGGGCCTTCTAGAAACTCCTTTTCCCTAAGCCGGGTCTTGCGCAGCGCCCTTTGGGCCGAGTTACACCTTGGCGTTAGCCTACCGGGTTATCATCCCTCCATCAGTAGTCCTCAGAATAGCTTGGGCTTCACGGGATCCTCCTTGAAGCGCATGCTATTCCCTGCAAAAAATAACAAACATACAAATTCAAAAAGGCCGGGTTAGGTTGCTTCGATAAACAGCTAGGCCTAACTCCACTGGTGGTCCATATAGCAACCCGGCTTTCTCCGAATCCACCTTCTTTTTCCCGGGTCAACACTCCGAGGAAAACGCAGAAGACCCGGCTTGCATTGCTCGTTAATCAGCCCGGATATCACGGAAGTGATTTGCTCTGATATTTTCTGGATATCGCGCATGGGCACTTTAATGCCTATCCCAAAATATCCGGACGGGTAACCTGCTCCGAAATTTTTGGATCCCGCTCACTTAACCCAGGTATCCCCACCCGCACCTATAAATAGGCGCCCTAGGGGGTAACCTAACCCAACGTTCCATTTCCTCTCCATTTCTTTCGCTTCCGGTGCTCCCTCACTCGAGCTTGCTGCCGCGCCACCACGGAGCCCACGGACGCGCCGCCGGAATCGAGCCGCCGCCAACTGCGCTCGTCCACGATCCGCGCCGCGCCGCCGTCAGCCTCCGCCGCCGCGCCCCCGAGCTGCCCGCCGGGAGATCCCGCAGGCCACCGCGGCTGCGTCATTTGCCACCGCCGCAACCTCCTCCGGACCTCGCCGATAAGCTTCCCTCCATGAATCTTACCTTCAAGCTTTTTTGCTCGAGCTAGATTGGATCTAGGTCCGCCCTTAGGTTATGTTCTTGACTTGCATCGATTTGAATCTCTCATGCCTTACTTTTTCTCATTCAATCACATAAGCTAAACTTGGTAGCACTATTCTATCACTCGCGGTTATAAGTTTCCCCATAGATTTCTCCGTAAATTTCTTCGCTTAGATGCAAACTGTCAAAAATTATCCGTAGTTGTTCTTCGACACCCGGATAATTACCTATTTCCGGTCTTTCATTTACTCTCTAGTTGACCGGATAATCAACCCTCTTCCATAATTTCCCACTGACACTTGGATCGCCTGTAATTTCCACAACTGCCCGTTGATACTCGGATAACCCATAATTTCCGTCCTGCTCGTTGATATCCGGATAACCTGTAGTCTGCGGGTCTTAGTTACTCATATTCTGCACTCCTTGCCTTGTGTTTTGCAGATCGAACAAATGGCACCCAAGAACAAGGGGAAACAGCCGGCAAAGCCAAGGCCGACTCAGTCCATATCCGCCAACTGGGCGAGGTCCACCGTGACCAAGGCGAAGCTGGACGAACTCGCCGAGTCAGGCGTACTCCCTTCCCAGGAGGACATTCTCTGGAGAGTCCCGGGTGATGAGACCCGGCCTACCCCTGGCCCCAACGAGGTAATCTGCTTCGTTGAGCACGTGATCCGGGGATTTCGTCCCCCGGGTCATTCCTTTTTTCGTGAACTTCTCAGCCATTATGGCCTCCGAGTGTTTGACATAGGGCCTAACTCTATGTTAAATATCACCCACTTTATTGTCCTCTGTGAGTCATACCTTTGCATCCCACCAAACCTTGCCCTCTTTCTAGAACTGTTCCAATGCAAACCGTGCCGCGAAAGCGGTGACGGGGCCCTTTTGGCCTGCGGCGGAGTGTCCATCCAACGCCGAAAAAATTCACCTATGCAGACTCTTACCTTAAACTCCCACGTCAAACATTGGCAAAAATCCTTCTTTTATTGCCGGGACGCCTCCCCACCCGGCGAAAAGAGATTGTCGGGTTTCTCGGAGGGCCTCCTTGATCTCTCGGATACCTTTAATGCCTTCGCCTCAGAGTCGGTCAGGGAGTCCATCCAGCCCTTCCTTGCCAAGATAGCCGCCCTTTCCGCCCATGGTCTCCTTGGGCTCAATTTAGTTAAGACTTGGGTGAATTTCCGGGTCCAGCCTAACTCCATCCGGCCCAAGTTGATGTGCGAATACTCCGGACATGTTACGGACGCGCTCCGCTACTCTTCGCGGAACTATCCGGCCGGCGACACAAACAAGATCATCAAAAGCTTCCTGACCGAGAAGGTGGAAGTGATCAAGAATATAGCCGGCTTAGAGCCGTATACTCGAGATAACCCGACTCCTGCAGTAAGATCCGGCACTTTATTTTTTTTACTCTTGTACTTTCACTTGATACAACTATTAACTTTCATCTTCATACTTTTATCTCAGGCAGGCAGCGCCTTCTGGAAGATCGATACTCCCCCCACCTCCGAAAACCCGGAAGAGGAAGAAGAGCCGGCTGACACCGACGAAGGTATCATCCGGGTTTCACCCATTTTACTTTCTGTCAACTTGTTTTTCCACACGTTTCTTTTTCCGACTATATACTATGCTTCTCAGGAATGGAGGATAGGGAGGACAAGGATGACCAGGGAGACCCGGAGGAGACCGAGAGCGACAAGAGCGAGGCCGAGCCGGAAGTTGAAGTCGGGGCCAAGAGGAAACCCCGAGGGGTCGTGTTCAAGGTTCCCTACTCCTCCATGTCCTCCAAACCCTATTCTTTTGCTAATATGCGTGAGCTTAACCAACAACTATCCAACTCACCAAACTTGAAGGATCCGCCTCCAGCCAAGCGTAGGGTGACCCGGAATTCCCCGGGTGAGGATCCCCTCAACCCGGGTATCCCCACGTCCCCAGTTCGCCGTGCCGGTACTTCCCAATCCTGTCCTTTCGATTCACTCAAAAGATATCCTTCTCCCAATCACCCTTTGCGCGGAAAACTCCGAGTCTCACTTTCTCAATCTCTATCAGCCTCGTCCGGGTCTAGCAACGAGCTTCCGCCAGACTTCGTGGTGAATACCGGGTAAGTTACATTTCTTGCTACCTGTTATACTGGCTCTTTCGATAACTTTTATTCATTAGTACTAACCATCTCTTTTACTTGCCTTAGTGCCCAGGTCGATCAGTGACCCCGACGACGTGGACATGGATAACCCGGCGATGGAGAAGCCGGCTGATGATATGGACGCCGCGACTAGCGGTGCTGAGGAAGATCAAGGACAAGACCCACTGGCAGACCCGGCCATGCAGGAAGCCGGGTCTCCCAAGCCATCAGATGAACCTGAGGATGACGACGTCGAGGTCCTGGGCGCAAGGATGGGTACTCCCAATCCCGACACTCAGGCAACCCGGGTATCACCTCCAAAGCCGGAAAAGACTCCTCCTCCAAGCAACCCAGCTGCCGGCTCTTCCGGTACCAAACCTGAGGATATGAGCTTTGCCCAGATGCTAGACGCTCTTCACACCTTGAGAGCTGATGAAGAAAACATCCTCGAAGCTTTAATAGCCAAACACGAGGTAAATCCGACTACTATTGCATGTATATATGTCTAGTCCCCAAGTTCCGAGTGAACTTATTGATAATTTGCTTGGAACTTTCATAACATATCCGACTGATAGTTCGTTTTTATCCGACTAACCCTCCCTTGTGTTTCCACGCAGGCATACGTGGCCCATTCTGAGAAGGTGTTGGCTAAAACCACCAAGCTTCTCGAGGTGGAGACAAAGCTGCGCGAGGCGGTTGAAGCTGACGCCAAGAAGACAGGGAAAATTGCAAGAAAGTATAGAAAGAGAGCTCACGCTGCAGAGGACGAACTGACCAAGCTATCAGTCCAGATTGCCGATACTCATCGTGCCCAGATTGGTAATACTTTCCGACTTTCTAATAGTAACCCGGGTTTTCCACTCTGATAAAGACTCGGAATTCCTTACTTAAACCTTGATATTTTCTGCAGGGCCGGATGACGAGACTCCGGAAGAGGACGACATAGCGAAGCTGAAGATGATAAAGAGCACAATCCGGCAACTCTGTGCCGAGACCAAATGGATTCTAAAAGCTTTGAAGTGGCCGGGCACTGGACATGGTGGCTTGAACACACTCCTTGACGCATGCTCTACCATCCCCGAGTGGATCGAGCACTGGAAACGCTCATCATGCCGGGTTGGAGTAACCCGGGGGCTCGCTCTGGCTAAGGCATATTTTCCCAAGCTAGAGCCGGCAAATCTCACTGGCGGGTTTCCAGAATTCAACCATGATGGGTCCAAGTTTTCAGCCAAGAACTACAAGGCCATCCAAAAAGAACTTCGTCACTCGGCCAGTCTTATTGCCGATAGCCTGGATGTCAGCCTGATTGTTCCGCCATATGATGCTGAGGATAAGCCAATTCCATTGGATCTTCCAAAGCCTTATGACATGCTGGCTCGGTGGAAGGCGGAAGCTGCCCGGGTGAGGGAAGAGGCCGCGAAGAAGAAGGCTGAGGCCGACTCTGCGCCAGCTACCTCCACGCCGGTTGTTCCTCCTCCCGCGCGTGCCGGTTCTGCCGCTGACCCGGATGCCTCTGCCGCAAAGACTGCTGAAGAACAAGTCAAGGACCAAGATCCGGCTGCCAAGGGCAACGGCAAGATGGACGACTCGACCCAGGAGGTCGAGTGAACTTTTTATCGGCAACCATCCCAAACACTTTATTCGGCCAATGGGTCTTTTTAAAATAATTATTCTTTTGATAGTGCGGCTGTGCACTTTATGATACTACTATCCTGGTTTGTAATACGTTTTAAAACCTTAATATCTTTCATGGCCCTTCTGGCCTTTGCGTGAATTTGATATTTCTTAACTTTGAGCTTTTTTCATTCCTGTTTTTTCTGACTTTCGCTATGGTTCCTTCTGCGAGACTCGGTTTCCGGGTCTCATGGGTTTTGACAAGTGGATTTTTTCTAAGTCCCCAAGACTCGGATTTTTGGTTTTTTGAGCTGAATAGCTAGATGATTTGTTTCTTTTTTCAAATTCCTAAGTCCCCAAGGCCCGAATTTCCGAGTCTGGGGTTTTGGACTTTTCGAAAAGGACAAATTGTTTCTGCTAAGTTCCAAAACCTAGAGTCATTCACATAGGTTTGAAGTTATGCTTAATATGCTTTGAGTTTCCGGGTGTTAGCCTTGTACTCTGCATAACTTGTGGTTTAGATGACCCTTTTGACCTTCTTATACTATAATCCGGCTTTCGCGTGGATGATCAATGCTGCTATAGCTGTATAAAGACAGGGTCAGGCAAGTCCCATTGGGCATCATGGTTGATTGTAATTACACGCTAGCAAAGCAAGCCACTTTTGTGCGAGTCACATCAAGCTTAAGCAAGAAAAGTCAAGACAGTTTGGCTCTATTGTCCGGTTATAAGCTTGCAGCCGTACCTATTATAAGTAATCGGCCCTTATAACCTAATGGCATCGTGGCCGGGTCTTTGAGTTTGTAACTGTGCTATTCAAGCAATCAGCCCCTAAGACCTAGATATATGCAATGTACTAACAAAAACTAAAACAATAAATAACACTTACCTTGAAAATAAAATAGAAAAACAACAGGAATATAAAAACTTTGACAAAAAATGCACAGAAAGGAAACAGAATATTGTTTAACCATCTCTTTATTGATATGAGAAAAGTTAGGTCAGCAGGCCGCCTCATTAAAAACCTTCCAGTCCCCTTAGGTACCCTG
Organism: Alopecurus myosuroides; assembly: GCA_028641055.1. Lineage (NCBI taxonomy): Eukaryota > Viridiplantae > Streptophyta > Magnoliopsida > Poales > Poaceae > Alopecurus > Alopecurus myosuroides. The sequence continues at coordinate 417,803,252 of CM054059.1, forward strand.
GATAGGAAAAGAGTGCGTCTGAAACCTGCTGCCTGTTACATCGTGTAATTCCACGTGTGAATCTAGTCTATTCTAAGTGTAGTAGGGACGTAGCTGAGCCAAGTTCCATGGTCTCTGTCTTTCTTGCATAGATGAAGTTGTATGAGCGGTGTCATTGACGGTAGCCGACTCTTCCCTTGCATCTACCAAGTAATACGATCCATTGTGTAGATTCCGGCTTATGATGAACGGTCCTTCCCATGGTGGGGATAGCTTGTGTTTTCCTTCCTTTGACTGTACCAGGCGAAGAACCAGGTCTCCTTCCTGGAAGACCCGGGTTTTGACTCTCCGGCTGTGATATCTCCTCAGATCCTGCTGGTATATGGCTGATCTCTCCAAAGCTTGTTCCCTGTGTTCTTCTAACATATCCACGGCGTCCTGCCGGGTCTTCTCGTTCTCCACCTCGACGTAAGCCGACACTCGAGGCGAGTCATGGATAATATCACTCGGTAATACCGCCTCTGCACCATAAACCATGAAAAACGGTGTCATCTGAGTAGATCTTGGTAACTCCTCAACCCATGCTCCAGCAGCTCTGATGCATGGGACTCGTAGCCGTGGCTTTAATCCACGAAGTAACTCCTGATTTGCCCTTTCCACTTGTCCATTAGCTTTTGGATGGGCTACTGAGGCTATGTCAAGCCGGATTCCATTGTTCCCACAGAATTTTTCCATCTCACCTAAGGACATGTTGGTTCTATTGTCTGTAATTATGCTGTGAGGATACCCGAACCGGTAGATAATCCTTTTCAGGAACTTGACTGCCGTAATCGCTTCACAATTGGTAACTGGCATAACTTCAACCCACTTGGTAAATTTATCAATAGCCACCAAGAGATGTGTCTTTTTGCAAGGTGACATGTGAAAGGGGCCAACCATGTCCATACCCCAAACGGCAAACGGCCAGGTTAAAGGAATTGTTTGCAACTCCATAGCCGGCACATAGATTTGGCGGGCATACCTTTGACATCCATCGCACCTTGCCACCAAGCGTTCCTTGTCTGCTAAGGCTGTGAGCCAGAAGAAACCGTGCCTATATGCTTTGGCCACAAGGGACCTTGTGGATGCGTGATGCCCACAGTCGCCTTCGTGGATCTCTTTCAGGATCTGCCGGCCTTCTTCTGGTGCCACACAGCGCAAAAATACTCCTGCAGCACTCCTTTTATATAACTCCCCATTGATGATGGAATAACCTTTTGCTCGCCTCAGAATTTGCCTTGCTAGTACCTCCTGCTGTGGTATCTCGCCCCATGATAGGTAAGCCAGAAACGGCTCTGTCCACTCGGGAACAGTGCGTATTGTGGCCACGAGCTCCAAATCCGGGTCTTCGTTAGCCACCTCTTCCTCAGACTCGGTTTTAACTGACGGCCGCCATAGTTCGTCCAGGAAAACGTTGGGTGGAACCGGCTCTCTGCGCGAGCCGAGTCTTGCGAGTGCATCTGCTGCCTCGTTCTTTCGCCTGTCAATGTGCTCCACCTCATACCCGGAAAAACACCCGGCAACCCTGTCTACCTCTCTACGATATGCTGCCATAGTTGCATCCTTCCTGTCCCAGGTTCCTGAGACCTGCTGCACCACGAGATCCGAATCTCCATAGCATCATATGCGCCTGATGTTCATCTCCTTGGCTATTCTTAATCCATGCAATAATGCCTCATATTCGGCCATGTTGTTGGAGCAATCAAAGTGGATTTGCAACACGTAGCTTAGCTTATCTCCTTTAGGTGATGTAAGTACCACTCCAGCTCCTGATCCCTCATATTGCTTGGAACCATCAAAGTGCATTACCCAAGACTCGGCACATGGTGTCATTGTGGGCATGCTAGTGTGAGTCCAATCATTAATGAAATCAACTAAATCTTGAGACTTGATTGCTGACCTGGGCTCGTAGTTGATATGATAATCTCCCATCTCGATGGCCCACTTGGCTATTCTACCTGTTGTGTCCGAGTTTCTGATGATATCCGACATTGGTATAGAGCTAACCACTGTTATTGGGTGTTCCTGAAAATAAGGTTTCAATTTCCGGCTGGCCATGAAGACCCCGAAAACCAACTTCTGCCAATGTGGGTAGCGCTGTTTTGCCTCTGATAACACCTCGCTGACGTAATAAACCGGCCTTTGAACCGGGTGATCCTTCCCATCCTCTTTGCGCTCAACGACAACCACTGCGCTAACTGCCCGGGGCCATGCTACAATATATAGTTGCATGGGCTCTTTGGGACCCGGGGCTGCTAAAACTGGTGCCTCAGATAACTGCTTCTTTAGTGCCTCGAACGCCTCATCCGCCTCTTGGTCCCAAACAAACTTATCAGATTTCTTCAAGAGCCGGTACAGGGGTATTGCCTTTTCTCCGAGTTTGGATATGAACCGTCTCAGCGCTGCTACGCACACTGTAAGCTTATGAACGTGCTTTAGGTTTTCCGGCTTTGTCAGGTTCTGGATAGCTTTGATTTTGTCCGGGTTTGCCTCAATTCCTCTCTCGGAAACAATGAATCCGAGTAACTTTCCTGCTGGAACTCCAAACACGCACTTTGTAGGGTTAAGTTTCATCTGATACCTTCGCAAATTCTTGAATGTTTCCTTTAGATCATCAATAAATGTTTCCGCTTTCCTGGTCTTGATCACCACATCATCCACATAGGCGTGAACATTGCGCCCAATCTGGTCCTCAAAGCACTTCTGTATGCATCTCTGGTAAGTTGCGCCAGCATTCTTTAGCCCAAAAGTCATGGTTCTGTAACAGAAGGCCCCAAAAGGGGTTATGAACGATGTTTTCTCCCAGTCTTCCTTCTTAAGCTTGATCTGATGATACCCGGAATATGCATTCAGGAAGCATAATAGGTCACTTCCAGCCACTGCGTCTATAATCTGATCAATCCTCGGGAGGGCAAACGGATCCTTTGGACAGTGCTTGTTGAGACTCGTGTAATCTATGCACATCCTCCACTCATTACTCTTTTTCATCACGAGAACCGGATTTGCCAACTAGTCCGGGTGAAATACTTCCATGATAAAGTCGGCTGTCAACAGCCGAGCAATTTCCTCCCCTATAGATCTTCTTCTTTCCTCATTCATTTTTCTCAGGCCCTGCTTCACAGGCCTGGAATTGGGATCAACGTGCAAGCTATGTTCCGCTAACTCTGTAGGAATACCCGGCATATCGCTGGGCGTCCAAGCAAAAACGTCTTGATTTGAACGAATGAACTCCACGAGTGCTTTTTCCTGCTCATTGTCTAGGTTAGATCCTATAGCAAATTGCTTGGAGGGATCACCTTCGACAAAGGCCACCATCTTGGTATCCTGTGCTGCCTTGAATTTCGCTCGCTCATCCTCCATATTTGGCCTTTTCAATGCTGTTCTGTCATCCGGGTCTACTTGAGACCGATAATACTTGAGCTCCTCCTTTCTACAGGCTTGTTCTGCCATTGCCGCGTCTCCTTCGTCACACCCAGCCGCTATATCCCGGCTCCCATGTATGGTGATGGTCTGCTTAGGACCCGGGACTTTTAGCTGTAGGTACACGTAACACGGCCTGGCCATGAACTTGGCGTAAGCCGGCCTTCCAAATAGCGCGTGATAAGGGCTGCGCAACTTTACCACTTCGAACGTGAGCCACTCCACCCGGAAATTATCCTTTGATTCTCCAAAAGCAACCTCCAAAGTAATATTTCCTTCAGGCCACGCCGAGTGACCCGGCACAATCCCGTGAAAAACTGTTGAACTTTTCTGTAGCTGAGACTCCTTGAGACCCATACGTAAGAAAGTTTCCCAATATAGGATGTTGATGCTGCTTCCGCCGTCCATTAAGACCTTTTTCAGCTCATAACCATTAACCTGTGGCGCAACCACCAATGCTAGGACTTCCGGGTGTTCTATCCTTTCCGGGTGATCTCTTCTGCTCCATGTTACATCTTGCTCCGACCACCTCAGGTATCTCAGGACAGCCGAGGAGACCGAGTTTACTGCCTTTTTTAGTATCTTTCTATCCTTGTTAGAAGTTCCTGTAGTGTGAACGTGGTACTGGCCCAATTGCTTGGGGTTGGCTTGGAAACCTCCAGCTCCTCCCTGATTGTTACCCGGATTACCGCCTCCCGGGTTTCCTGCTGGGGGTGGGCCATTTCCCGGGTTACCACCTGGACCCGGCCCTGCTCCCCGACCTGCACTTCGCATTGTTTTCTGTATTTCCTCGTTCTTCCATCTCTGTAAATCCACACACTGCTCTAATGAGTGGTTAGCCGGTCTACCGTTCCTACTGTGTCGCGGGCACGACATCTTGTAGATGTCCCAATTGTTTCCCGGCCTTGGCAGGCCCTGGTAATTTCCTCCATTAAAGTTTCCTCCGTTGAAATTTCCTTCTGCTCTGGGTCTCGAAGACCCGGCTTCTGTGTTGCCGACAAACTCGGAACTCCCCTCAAACGGGCGTTTATTCTGGTTGTTTCCGTTATTTCCTCCACAGTTACCCGGCGTAGATCCATTGTCGGTTCCATTATTACCCGTGTTTGCTTTTGCTTTCTTGTCATCAACATCCTCTTCCGTGGTATCCGTAGCAGCATGTTTGTTGCACGCATCCATTAGCTCTCCCATCGTAACCTCTGAAGCGTTCCGACTAGATTTCATGCGAGTTAACTTCTGCACTAAAGGTGTGTACTTGCATGTCTTGGCCATAGCTTGCAACGCATCCTTTGGCTGAATATCTGTAGATGAATGAAGTATCTCCATAACCCAGCGCACCCAGCTGCGCGCCGACTCTCCCTTCTTTTGCACACACCGCTCTAGATCGTCGATAGTAAACAACTTCCTGCATGTTCCGTGAAAGTGCTTGATAAACGCAGTTTTCAATTCACTCCAAGATTTGATAGATCCTTCAGGTAAATTGTTGAACCACAACTTTGCTGCTCCTTCTGACATCATTAAGTACATGAACTTGGCTTGAAGATTTTCAGATGCGTTGCGAATTGACATAGCCATCTCATAACTGCTCAACCATGTTTCTGGATCCATAGTCGGCTCATAATTCACCACTTTGCCCGGTTCCTTGAATTTATCCGGGTAAGGCTCACCCCTTATATTATCCGACAGACACTTAGGCCCAGCGAGATTGGTCAGTACTGGCCTCACTCGGGAAACATGTGATCCTGCGGGGGGCGCGGCTGGGCGCGGTGCTGCTGCATGCCCGTGTACCGCAGATCCGGCCACGGCTCGCCTGGCTCTGGAACTATCCACAATAGCTTGTGCTGCTGATGCTGCTGGTACTGCTTGGACGCGGGGGGGGGGGGGGGGGGGAGGCAGCATTTGCTGCTGCTCTGCCCTCCGTCGCACTGAACTTGACTGAATATTGCCGGTATTGCCATGTTGCCGGCTGATATACGGTGTTTCGTGCATTCCACTCCTATTATCCGGGTAATTAACTTGCTGAGCCACCGCCGTGCGCAATAAATCTATCGCCCGCTGGGTCCCTCTGCGTGGGGGGACTCTCTTACGGGGATTCGATCCAACGCCAACGCTGCTGCGTATACATTTTCCATGGGGTTGTTGAAGTGACCTGGTGGTGTACGAAATCGTGATGGTGGTGGTGGTGGCGCTGTGTTGCCAACAGCAACCCCAGTCTGTAATGTGGGTAACCCGGTCTGTACGTTTGCCGGCTGTCCTCCTCCGGTCGCGGGCTGATGTACAGTATCTTGATTCGCGGCCGGGTTTGGCTGATCCGGGGGTGTGGTGAACAGCGCAGCCGGGTTTAGAACTCCACCCGTGGCTGGTAACCTTGTTTGGTATCTCGGATGCATCCTAGTTGATTCAACCCGGAGCCGGTTCTCCAACGCTTCCAGCTCGCGTCGGCGCGTGGCTACCCCTTGCTTTTCTGCTTCCACTTCTCTCCTTTGCTGCTCTAATGCACGGCGGGCTACATCCAGATCCCTAGCACGTGCTGATGCGTTCTCCGGGGTTATCACCGTAGCTAGCACCGTGGGATCCAGGATCAAGTTATTACTGAACATGGCCGGGTGTTGTGGGTTTGAGGGACCCGCCCCTGGCGTCCTGTTCGCCATGAATCCAAACATATTTGCTTGCAACTCGCTTTTCGCTGCTCGGCTAGTGACCGAGGCCGATTCTCCGTCAACCCGGGTTAGAACCGGATTTCCGTCAACCGGATTTTGCTGCTGGGCCAGCGCTCGCGCCGCTCCAACCGCGGCCGTAGTCACGTCCCCCTAATTGAGATTGGTTGCAGGGGCCGTGTAGACCGCGACCTGGCGCGCGATGCTTGGTGAAGATTCGTACTCTTCCTCATCACAGCTATCCTCCTCGTACCGGTCCTCCAGTAAGTGCAGGATAGACTCGGTATCATCTTCTCTCATGACCCGGACACGCGGGGTCCATGCCGGCTCCTCCGGCTGTTCCCTCTTCGTGGGGGGCTCTTCTACCGGATCCACCGTCCCGACCGATTCTTCTCCATCCGACTGTATGCAGGTCGCTTCTCCTGACACAGAATCAAATCCAAAATCATCAGGGATTGAACCGGACGTACGTACCATGCCGATGAAGACGTTGACCCGGCCGATTGTGATGACAGATCCAGATTCGAGCAGATCCGACTCTGGCCCCCAGCCAAAATCGTCCACCATCTTCTCTCCTTCGGGGTTGGTGTAGATCTCGCCAACGACAAGGTTCTTCATGTTCTCCCGAGCTTCTCCCGTGATGTAAACACCCTTGGACGTAGGCCCCATGGTGGGCGCCAACTGTCGTGGGATAATCACGGCAGACGTTACCAGGGGTAACTTATCTTGGGGTAAATCGACTCTGGTGTTTGGGAGAGGGTTTTGCTCAGGGAAAATCATGGTGATGAAACGATCTGGTAGCTGTCAATCAAGTCGCCGAGTCTCCGATCTAGATCTTATTATCTCAACTCTTGTATTACAAAGGATACTCGAATAACTAGTCAATCTCGTGTGTCTCGTGCCTAATCTAAACCTAGGGGCCGGCTTATATAATATCCGGACCCCCTGGCTTACTATCCAAGGCATACCCGGAGTCCTACCCGGACACTGCTTACAAACCCTAAGTTTCTTTATCGGAACCCACAATCCGGGTTACGAGGCCTACACTCTTGGGCCTTCTAGAAACTCCTTTTCCCTAAGCCGGGTCTTGCGCAGCGCCCTTTGGGCCGAGTTACACCTTGGCGTTAGCCTACCGGGTTATCATCCCTCCATCAGTTATTGATTGCAACCAAGTAAAAATAACTTTTAATGTCAATGATAAAGAGCATACTGTTTATTTTCCCAAGAAGATTGATAGAAAATATGGTCTAAATTCAATTGAAAATATCGAGACCATCAAGATTGGATAATTCTGTTGTGCCGTTCCAATGCCACAAAAGTAATATGAAATTATTATGATTGAGACTATGTCTATCAAAGTTGAGGTAACATAATCATTTAGTGATATACACAATTTTGCTTCACAAAAATCGTTTTGGTAACAAGACTTGATCAACCTTTTTAACAAAGTGATTTGAAATGAAGGAAACAATGTTTTCACTATGTTTTCACCATACCCACCTTTGTTTTCACCATGCTACACATGTTTCCATGATCCATACTTTTGTTTTCACCATGTTTACTTCTGTTTTCACCATGTTATGTATGTTTTTGCCACCCATAATTTTGTTTTACCCCCTTTCACCTTTGTTTCCATCGGTTATTTACACATTAGAATTTCTTAGAACCACTGTAGAATTGGTTTTGGTTCTGTTTTCCAACATTCCATAACCGTTTTCCAGGTTTATAATTATTATTAAATTTTGAAAATACCTCATAAGTGAAGTTTCTCGAAAAATTCCAGAAAAATTATAATAAATTTTTACGTTAAAAATGAGGCAGAGAGGCACCTGGTGCACCCCAGGGGGACCCACCACGCAGGCACACCACAGGGTGGCGCGGGCAGCCCACTGGGCATACCAACACATAGTGTAGGGCCCCCTGGCCCCCACTTACTCTCCTCCCTACCAAACAGTCCTCTCTCTCACCCAAACCTGAAAACATCCCTGGAACCCGAGTTCTTTCTGTTCTTCCTAGATATTTTTCGATCTCCTTGCTCAGCCCATCTTTGTTGCTGAAATTTGGAGAATTTGCTCTCCGGTATGTGACTCCTCCGATTATCCAAGTAGAATTTTGTTTAGTGGAGTATTTCTTGAGTATTTTGGACAACTACAACTTAGGAGAAATTTTTAAGAGTGATGCACCTAGAAGGACAAGGCCCTCACGCTCGGCTACTCTACTGAGACCATCTTACAATGAGAATCTCATTGCACCGAGTATCGACAATGCGGGAGACTATGGAATTGCACATCCATCTAGTTTTCCTTGCTATACCTTTTTGAGTGGTGCAGGGATACTTGAGGACTTCTTGCTGCTAGTTGATAGGGTTAGAATAACTAATTATATGAATAATGAAAGCCCTCAATATGCTACATTAACAAAAAAAAATGTTGAGAGCTTTACCTTCTACAACTCTCAATATAACCCATCAGTTGCATTCAAAATCTATGATAGACCTTTTTCCATGTTGTACAAAATTTTTCGCAGCATCATAGGTATTAACACATCTGGGACAGCGAGGAAGATTCAGGAATTACCGTCTGACTTGCTGGAGCTCTATCGAGGAGTTACAAATGATTATGACCGCACAGCTCAGCGCGGCAAGATAAGGAACATTCAACTACCCGCTATTGGATACTTCACTTATTATCCTGTCACTAGTGTTCTTGGTAGGGAAAACACTAGTAATATTTCAAATTACCATCTTGCTTTTCTTGTTGCTGCACTTAACAGTAGCAATAAGTATAACCTTGGTGCTCTCATTGCTTGCCTCTTAGATACTAGAGGACCCATTTATGGGGCCATTATTTCTATGCGTATGTTAACTGCTCTAGACCTTTCTATGGCTCCCAATGATGAAATGCTAGTTCCTCATAGACTTGATCTTGTTGCCATGAAGGCTCATCATTTTGTTACTGCTAACTCTAGTGCTGGACATCTAGTATATAGAGTTTTATTAATGACGGAGATGAAAATGAAGTTACTTTGCCGTAGCTTGTTTTGTTCAAAGTTAGCAGGATGCCACGGTCGCGCTCGGAGGAGGAGCAAGACGAGCAGCTTCCCTTGCTTGAATTCCATGAGCAGCACGCCCCCGAGCAGCAAATGGGGCTGAACGCGCCCTCTGAGGACTACACCGCAGTACACTGGGGCGTTCTCAAGCTCATATCAGGAGGATGGGGGAGCCACTTCCTGGCCCTCTTGGGATTTATCTCCACTTAGGAAAAAAGACTAAGATTGGAGGGAGGTATGCCGACATCACACTCATCTACATATCTGTTTCTGTCGGTTCTTTGTATATCCATATTTTTGTTTCTTTCACTTCTTTTAGTTTTTATCTGTTTTGTTCTTGCTTTCCAAAACACAAAATGACCGAAAATATTTCTGTTATTTCTCTTTACTTGTTTCTTTATTTTGTTTTATTGTTTTGTTTTGTTTTCTATTTCGATTTAACATTCAGCAGTCCAAAAATATATTGTTTGTTTGCTTGTTTTCCTTCTATTCTTATTTTAAATTCGAAAAACCAAAAATATTTGTTGTTCTTCTTTGGTTTTGTAAAGTTGCTGCAGAGTTCATCGCTCTTCCGTGTCTCCATTTGAGCTTGGTTATCATTTGATCCACACTAGGGAAGAGCAATAATGACGAGTTAAAACAGTTCAAATTGTGGTGAGAGGCTGGTATGAACTCTATTTGTTTTCATTTTGTACATATAGTCATCCATGTGGACATGGTTAGTTTGTTCGTGTAAGGTGTATGTTATTTAATGGATGCTTAGTAGTTCGTTCTCTCTCATGTTTAGTTCCAACTTACTAATAGTAGATAGCATGTCGTATAAATGTTTGAGTGCATTGTTTTATTTATAGAAGGGTATGACATTGTGGTATCTTCCTATGAATGTTTCACTTGAATTGACTTGGAACATGCTTACGCATGCATATGAATGAAAACAAAAAGTCAATTAATCCTTGACGATTTATTTTTCCTCAGAGTATTCGTATCACTTTTATGCCACCATTAATTTTATTTTGTCGCAATCATGATTATGACGGTTATTTCTCTCTTGATTGTCGCTCCCAGCCTATTGCTAGCCTTCATCTGTACCGAGTATGAGCTCTACTCGTTCATCCAACTCCCAAAAACTAAAGTTTGCCAAATGTGTCCACCATACTTATCTATATGTAGTATTTCACCGCCATCTAAGTAAATTTGCATGTGCTACCTTTAAAAACTTTCAAAATACTACTCATTTTGTGACACCGTTTTAGCTCATGAGGAAGTAGTAGTTGGATTTCTTGTCTTCCATGCTAATTAGGTACCCTTACTTGCATGATTCATTTGCTCGTCATTAATTTTCCAAAGAGCTGGTTAGACCATTATAACATAAAAAAGGTAAACAACTAAATAGGCACTCCTCCATGGTATGAGATTGTTGGCAGGCACCCGGGGATTCAGTTAGCCATGGTTTGCGAAAGCAAGGTGGGGAGGAGTGTCATATTATATAAATGCATGCTATAAATGCTTAATATAAATAATTTGGAACCCCTCTCAACCTGTTTAGTATGAAAGATAGCAAGGACTCTATTACCATTCGTTGAATGAACAACCACCTCTCAAAATCATTTTACTTCCGTTTTCTATAAAATAAAAAGCTCTAGCACGTGTTAATCACTGCTTCCCTCTGCGAAGAGTCTTTCTTTTACTTTTATGTTGAGTTTTCACCTTCTCACTTTACGCACTTTCTTGAGAGTATAGCCGTCATTCTTAATGTAATATGCTTGTCCCAGGATACAGTTAATTGTTGTATAACTTTGATGCTTTTATCTTTGATATCTATACTTATAGTCTTCACTTGAACCTCAGAGGTGCCCTCACATTTCTGTTTTGCTCTACTATTAAGGGCAAGCGAGATACCACTTTATCATACCCTATTATGTACATTGCAATCCTGCGAATTGATATATTTCATGTTATGTTTTATTAGTGTGTTGGAATCTCTTCATGGTTTGCATAACTATTACGTGACTTTATTTTGCACACTTCTTATTATGAATTTCCTAAGCACTTGATCATATAGTGAGAATATTTACATCATATGAAACAAATGTGTTTGTAAAAGTTATTTTATCGCACTAAGTTGTTAACTAAATTGCTTGAGGACAAGCAATAAGCTAAGCTTGGGGGAATTGATACGTCCAAAACGTATATTCTTTTCCGAACACTTTTGCTATTGTTTCCCTCTAAATTGTGAGTTTTGGATGCAGCTAACACGGACTAATGCTGTTTTCAGCAGAATTACCTTGGTGTCTTGTTTTTGTGTAGAAAAATCAACTTTCAGAAAATTGCCCGAAAAAGATCCCAAAGTCTTTATTTCACCCGAAGACCCCCGGAGCCAGAAGAAAAGCCCGAAGGGGACAAGGAGGAGCCCACACCAAAGTTGGGCGCGGCCCCCCTAGGCCATGCCGCCTGGTGGTGTGGCTGTCCCAGGCACCCCCTCAGGCTCCCCTTTCGACTACATAATCCCTGTAACCTGAAAATAGAGGGGGGTTCGTCATATTCAAGAGAAGCACACCCGAGCGCTGCCGCCACCTCAAAACCCAAGCCGGGGATCAGAAGTTCCTGTTCTGCCACCCTGTCGGGACGGGGATTCGAAGGAGATCATCGCCACCATCGTCACCGCCACCACTTCTCCATCAACCATCCATGGTTTCTCCGTCCATGTGTGAGTAATCCCCGCTGTAGGCTGAGAGGATGGTAGGGTTTCACATAATGTAACCATCTAGGGTTGGATTTGGAAGAAATAACAAATTTGAACCAACAAAAAGATGGGATTTGAGAGAGATTACCTTAAAGAATGCAAATGGTCCAAATCCACGAGCAAAACCCACTGATTTCGAGAGATTTAGAGGGGGGGAGGGGGGGGGGGTGTGAGTGGGGACGAGTGAGGGAGAGAGAGCAGCAACTCGGATTGGAGAAGGAAGAATGAGAGGTGAGGGCGTGGCTGTGTGGGAGCAGCCACTTAATTCCCCGGGGGCTAACGCTAATGTACTTGGAAGTACCATATGCATTCCTACCTCCAATGGGGCTAGCGGTAGCACTCACGGTCTACCTCCATGTGCTCTGGCGGTACCGCCACGTAGCGCGGCCAGTTCCGAAGTCGTGCCTGTGGACTGCGACCCGTACCTCCAACGACCACGACGGTACCTCGTGTAGTCTACCGCCATAACGACGAGTGGTACCTAAAAAAGACTAGATTTGGCTAAAGATCTCTAATGGGTTCATTTTGAGCTGAACTTTCCTCCATTGACTAGATTTGTCAAAATTGCCGGCCCAATTGTTGTTGATTTCCTCTGAAAAAGATCATTGTTTTCACTAAAAAAAGATCATTGTTGATATTTTCTTTGTGGAGTTTATTTGTTTTCTAAAAGGTATAAGGGGATTTTACAATTTTCCACACTTCAATATTCACTTTTATTATTTGCTATACATCATGGATGACTGACATGTAGTGGACAATATGGAAAATAATAAAAAACAAACGCGTTTTCTTCCGTTGTTTTTCGTTGTTTACCCTCCTCTCCGGTACCCGCTCCGGGCTTAGAGACTAGGGAGCTGAAATCTATGTCTGGGGTGCAATGTTTATTCGATCCTACTTTTATGTGTCGTTGGTGTCCATTGGATCCGTTTGGGCGTTGGAGATTGCGTTGCACATGAATACAAGATCAGTCTCATATCATAAGTATATCCCCATTTTTGTGTAACAACATATATTAATTCAGATTTTAGAAAATGCAAGGCATCCACACATTTTAACTATAAGACGATAAGCGATAAAGGACTATGGAAAGGTAAAAGACCATATGACATGATACTAAATTAAGTATGAATCCCCAAGCATATAAACTAAAATTATAACTCTTGTACTCCCTCAACCACAAATTATTTGAAGTTTTAGCTTTGGCAAGTCACATATCTTTAAGGATATAACCTAATGTAGAGAAAAATGTGCTAATTTACAATTCGAATATACATATATAGTAAAGAAATGTAGTCTATGATACTATATCTGATGAAACGAATCCGTGTTGTAGATATTGATACATTTTTATGTAAAATTTAGTCAAACTAAAGAAGTGTGGCATAGGACAAATATAGAGCTTCAGTTCGGGGAGTATTGATTTGTACATAAAACCAAACATAACATTTAGGTCCATATCGGTCATCAACAAAGCAGCGGAAACATAATCCACTCAAACATCAGGTTCCTAGCCGAAACCCATAACAGCTAGCTCATCGATCACGAACGGAGCGCGGACACAACTCGAGACACACACATAATCACACAAACTACACACTAGGACGTACTATATGTACGGGCATAGAGCACGTAGTTCCTTCATCATGGTTTTGCCTCCGGGTAGTGCACATCGCCCTCTGGCTTGGGAGGCAGCTCATGCTTTGGCACCTCGGGCGCAGCTGGGTGTGGCATTTCAGCAGGCTTAGGCACCTTTGGCACGTCGATGTGAGGTACTTCATGCGCTGCCGGGTGTGGTAGTTCGGTCTTAGGCGCCTCGGGCACAACAGGGTGGGGCACTTCCGGCATCTTTGGCACCTCTGGCACACTCGGATGTGGCAGTTCCGGCATCTTCGGCACCTCTGGCACACTCGGATGTGGCACTTCGGGCATCTTTGGCACCTCCGGCACAATTGGATGTGGGATTTCAGGCTTTGGTAGATCCGGAACAACCAGATGTGGCACTTCAGGAATTTTTGGCACCTCGGGCACAACGAGATGTGGTAGTTCAGGTACCTTCGGCACCTCCGGGATAACTGGATGTGGCAGCTCAGGCATCGTCGGCACCTCCGGCGTGGTCGGATGTGGCGGGTGCTCCTCCTTTGGCGCCGTCGTCTCTTCAAGGTACCGCGCCGCGCTGGTCATGCTAGTGCAAGAGAGCAGCAGCACCACCAGGAAAACAGGAGAGCGCATGCTCTTCTTGGAGGCCATGCTGAATGTCCTGCACTTGTGCTCTATTGCTGTGTGTGTGTGTCGACTTGAACTAAGCTGTAACTCTTTGTCTGAGATATCCAGGTGAGAAGAGACGCCATGCATTTTATAGAGCCTGCCTCGAAGCGAAACCTTCACGTACTAGGTTGTTTGGTCCATGGCAGCTCACCTGCATCTCGCGGTGGCTGCGTACGTGGTCGGGTCTCCGCATGTGTATGGTTTTAATTAGATGGGAATATTGAGACGCGGGTGACCTAATTGGTGAATACATGCACGAGTACCATGCATACACGTGTCTATTGTTAGTGGTCAACAGAAAGGCGAGAGATGAGTAATTTTAAGCTATATGCAGTCCATGCTGCAGAAATGCTTAACTCTGCTAGTTCTAACGAAACCCTGCAATCAAAGTTGGTTAACGTGGAGCTAAATACCGGGCAAACAAACAAAAATATCTCTAATCCAGAGGCAGACCCAATGTTGTATTTTGCGGGCTTTCATTTCAGCGTTGGTATGACCATGCATGTCACGGCCGGACCACTTAAGTTAGCCAACTCTTGGTAAGATAACCGGGGGCCACCCATGTACACCACTCTTGGTAATATATCCCTCGTCAAAACCATGTTCATAGTAAATATAGGGTTCGGATGGTTTCAAACTTTTTTTAGGAAAACGCTCAGAATCACCCGGAGGATCGGACGCGAGGCGTCCCCCAGGTCGCGCACGCGACAGTGTGGCCCCACACAGCACGGAGAGCGTGCCTGCCTTATCTCTTCCGTTACCTCTCTCCCCCGTTCACTTTTGCTCTTTGACTTTTTTTTGCATGTTTCCATCCACCGAGCTCCAACCGAATCTGGTTCTAGCCCTCACAGGGAGCTCCCCGGCGGCCAGCGGCCGGCAACGTGGTGCTCCCTCTGCCCCGCCCACCTCCCAGCCCTCCTCTCTCCTCTCCATCCCACTCCTTTCTTCTCTGCCTCCCGCCGCGGCGGCCGCTCTGGAGGCGCCGTCGACATGAAGCCCTCGCCGCACTTCCCAGAGATCGGGAAGAAGTCCAAAGGTACTCCTCCTCCCCAAAATCATGGCCCCTCAAACTCCCTGATTGCTCCACGCCGGTTTTGCCTGGGATTCCTCTTCTGGGCGTGGCTAAAAATCAAGATTCGTTTTGGCTTGCAGATTTGGTCGCCATGGAACATAGCTTCAACATTGCGGCCTACATCCATGGAGGCCGTCCCTCCTCGCACCTCCACTCAAATCCACGGTGGCCGCCTCTTCCTAGCCTTCCATTTCCCGCGGCACGGAGGTGCTACACGGGGTGTGCGGCGGTGCTGAGATGGAGCACCGATGGTGCTACAATGGTGCTCCCGAAGGCCGGCAATTGGTTTTCGTGTTTCAGATGATTTTTAGAATTTTGCTACAATCATGTATTTTTGTTGCTATTTTTGTACATTTTTTTGCTACGAGAACTCGAGCAATATCTCCGGCAAGGTCATTGTTTTGCTACAATACGGAAAAAAAATTGCTATTATTATTCTAATTTTTTGCTACAACAGTATAAATTTATTGCTATGAGATCGTCCGACGAGAGTCTCCCGGCGACATCTCCGGCGAAGTTTCGGCGAAGTTGATTTTTGCTACAATAGTATAATTTTTTTGCTATAATACCTCCAGCGAAGTCTCCGGCGAGGTCTGACATTTTCTTTTAATTTTCAACGAATCGTTTTTTTGCTACATAGGAGCAAAAGCGGGGGGTGTTTTTTACTACACAGAGCAAATAGGAAATTTAGGCAGAAAAGGCTACACGTGGCAGCACGGGACCCGGGGGATGAAAATTTTCGATCCCCCGGGGGACGCCCAGCACTGTCCTTTTTTCTACCAGTAGACTGCATTTTACTTACATTACAATCATTTTTTTTGAAGCGCCCTTCTACGGTAATTTTCATTAATATACAAAATAATTACAAAAGGAACGCTCCAAAAACATTCATCCAATGCCAGTTTTCTCTAACATAGATGAAAATTAACCCCCACCTAGAACTGATTCAATCCAATTAACAGGAGAGATCTTGTTAAGAGGTTTACACCTGTGCTTAAGAATGAGAAGGTCCTTTCTAAGTTGGAACTTCCAAAACAGATAATTATGCGTCTGATTTTCAAAGATCTTTGCATTTCTTTGCTTCCAAATATTCCTGCAGCCCATAATCAAAATCTCCATAGCAATCTCTTTACGAAAATCGACCAGATGAGGAAGCATTCATTAAAAACTGAGATACCTCTTTTTTTTTCCTTGAAGTATATTGGACCAGCATTCTCTAGCGAAAGAGCAGTCAAAAAACAGGTGCAAAGAGGTCTCCTCCAGATCCTCATCATAGAGAACACATGAATAACTCGGGATATGGAAGTTTTTCCTAGCCAGCAGATTTCTAGTGTTCAATCTGTCATGGAGTAGTAACCGAAAGAAGATTTAATATTGAAGAATATTATCTGATCTCCAGATGTTCTGGAACACACAGTGAGCAGATATCAAAAAATCATAAGCTCTTTTTGAAGAAAAATTCTTAGGTCCTTTGAGAAGCCAAACATCTTGATCTGTAGTGATGTTAAATTCTTGAATATCATGGCAAATGGTTTCAAATTGATAAAATGCTTCCACAGACAAAGGAAGATGAAAGTGGTCAGAATAATCCTGGGCAGAGTAGCCTTAACAGATATCTCCTTATTTCTGCAGAAAGGGGAATGCTCTGGGAACTTGATATGAAAATATTGATCTTTCCATTTTTCCATCCAGAACAGAACAGAGTCCCCAGATCCAACTTGACAAACTGCCATATATTTATATAAAGGGACAAGCTTCAGCATACTCTTCAACCAAAAAGAGCCCACAGGCCTAAGGTTCACAAAGTTGTCCATATAATATTTCTCCTTGATGAGTTTGATCCATGGAAGATCTTCATTATTGAAGAATTTATGGATGTGCTTCAGCAGCAAAGCTTTGTTCTGAATAAAGATGTTCATAACACCAAGACCTCCTTGATTCTTAGGTTTACAAACTTTTTCCCAAGCAATAAGAGCAGCACCTCTGTCATCCATTCCATTCTTTCTCCAAAAGCAAAATCTGAGCAATTTATTTTTTTCTATGCAGTAATCATTTACTCTTTTTAAGAAATTAGTTGTTTCTTTTTGTTTCACTTGCACCTTTAATCTATACCAAATTTCACATCAAATATTGTGCTATTAGTGTTTTTTTTGTAATGTTTATTATGGTACTTAAATGTGCAAAATAATTTTTCCTACCCTACTAAAAATATGTTTTGATAATTTATTTTGTGTTTCAAAACCTTTTTTGGTCAAATGCACTTTAAATATACACTATGTACAACTTGTGTTTTTAATGTGAAAATGTTTTTTTGTTACTTGATTCATTTTCATTTGTTATCATATTTACTTTCCACCTATTAATCTAGCCTTTTGAGACCGTGTATGTTTATATCGTGGTGTCAAAGATTTTTTTTTTTTAATGTTTCCTCACTCAGATATAAAGAAATTACAATCCATTGGGAGTCAAACTTTAGAAATATTATTGTTTAAATTTAATATTTCCTCCGTTCCAAAATATAAGGAACATTACTTTTATAGTGGTCTTTGACCATTAATATATAATAACTTAGATGGATTGAGAATATACAAATGGTACTGTTGGATTTGTTTAAAAAAATCTTTCATTTAATATATATTTATAATAATTTTGGAGACATGTTATAAGTGCAATTCATAATCAAAGTTGTATGTCCGAAATTAAATAACGCCTTATATTTTGAGACGGAGGGAATACTATGGTATTTTTAAAAAGTTTCAAGATAAACCATTGCATTCTCTTGTCGCCGGAGTAGCTTTTTGTTATCGGTATTAATTGAGCTGCACTCGTAAGCTGGATTCCCCATACAAGTCGACCACCACCCCGATGCTCATTGCTAAGAGCAAAGAGGAGGCGGTGTTGTGTTCTAGGGCGGGAGCCAAACCGTTAAGTTTTATTATGCCGCGAGAGTAGTCTTTTGTTGTCGTCTTGGTCATTCTTTGACCAAGGTGTGTCTATAACACTCTAAAACCTTCTTCTTATTAAATTGAAATGGCAAATCTTTTGTCTTTTGTTTCAAAAAAAAACGAGGCTCTTGGACCTTCTCATCTAAAATAAAAAAAATACTTTATTGGAAGCACGTAATGCGGCTAAGATCTTAAGATTTTTTTAATGATGCACGTAATGCAAGCAGAGGTCCCATACACAAACTCTTAAACTAAATATGTACTATTGCTCATGTGTTGATGTGCACACCACATACATCGTGCATATATACGTAAAAAGAACTGATCGAGCAGCTCCAGAATACAACACCACACTCAGACATAACACTGTCATCACGTACGATCTAGAGCGTAAGCTAACAACATGTACGCTACCGTACACTTTACATAACCATCACACACACTGCACTGCACATATGCATATTTTCAAACATAGATAACTGGCACTAGTATAGGGACGATGTAGCTAGGCATGTACCAAGTCCGATCATGGCTTGGCCTCTGGCTCTGGATAGTTGAACTCGGGCTTTGGGGGCAGCTCGGCTTTCGGGAACGGTGGTAGTTCATGCTTTGGCACCTCTGGCATGGTGGGGTGTGGCAGTTCCGGCACCTTTGGCACCTCGGGTGCAGTAGGGTGGGGAACCTTTGGCGCCTCTGGGATGGTAGGATGTGGTATGTCGGGCTTGGGCAGCTCATGGGGCACTTCGTGCTGCTTTGGTACCTCTGGTACGACGGTGTGTGGGACTTCAGGCTCCTTTGGCACCTCGGGCACTGCTGGATGTGGTAGCTCAGGTTTTGGCAGCTCGGGCATGACAGGGTGTGGCGGCAGTTCGGGCTTCGGCAGCTCCGGCACAACGTGGTGTGGCACCTCGGGCTCCTTTGGCATCTCTGGCACTGCAGGGTGCGGCACTTCAGGCTCCTTTGGCACCTCGGGCTTGGGCAGCTCGGGCATGACAGGATGTGGCGGCAGTTCGGGCTTCGGCAGCTCTGGCGCAACGTGGTGTGGCACCTCGGGCTCCTTTGGCATCTCGGGCACTGCCGGGTGCGGCACTTCAGGCTCCTTCGGCAGCTCGGGCTTCGGCAGCTCGGGGAGAGCAGGGTGTGGTGGGAGTTCTGGCTTTGGCAGCTCCGGCACGATGGGATGTGGTGGGTATTCCTCCTTGGGCACGGCCTCTACTAGGTGCCGCGCTGCGCTGCTCATGCAACTGCAAGAGAGCAGCAGCGCCAAGAGGAACACAAGGGATGCCATGGTGCTCCTACACGCCATGGTTAATGCTCTGTGCTTCTTGTCTATGTGTATCTCGGTTGGGGCTGCTTCTTTGTGTGATGGCTCTGGGACATGAGAGAACGCCTCGTATTTATAGGACGCCAAATGAGTCACTGCATGTACTACATATGCATGCATGTTTGAGTTGGTGCAGTGACTAGGAGTCTTACTGAACAATGGCACCTGGCATGCATGGACCCTGGTAGGTGACCTGCATTTCGGTAGTTGTTTACTTGCTTCAGTTTTGTGTGGGAAAAAAGTTGGGTTTGTGTTTGGTCTCTAGTCTCTACCCAGAGATAGTTATGTGTTGCTTAACTAGCTCGGAATTTTGAGACCTGATGGAGTGATGATATGGCCGGTGATTGCACCATGCACATCACATGTCAAGCTAGCTCCTCCTAATTGTGTGCCTTGAAGCTTCCTGGAACATATGCTTGTACTCATGTCCGTACATGTGTGATCGATGCTTCTCATTCTTAGACTGCACGCCGAATCATCTAGTGCAAACACCTCAGCACGTAAGGAGTACTGTTTTTGGGACGATTTGGTCATTGGTCGGTTGGCAGTTCAGCTGCGCTTATCTGGTCGAGATCTTCCCATCGAAGGAGCGGGCATAAATCTGTGGGGGTTGGTGATGGATCGCGCACGCGTTCGTGTAGGAGCGTCGTACCAGCGTCTCATGTCGATTCGCCGTTGCCGCAAGTGTCTTAGGTCACCGCGCGCGCATGGCTGACGCAACTTGAAGCTGGGCGGCGTGAAACGAAAGCTTTTCCGGTGGCACTAGTAGTTGTGCGCGTCACCAGACTTGGAAAACGGTGCGTGTGGAAACTGGAGCTCGCATTGCCTTACTTTTTGTCGAAGAAAGGCTGCTGAGAAAAAGAGTACTACAGTAATATGTGACGAAATATGCTTTGACTTTGCTAGTTCGAATCGGGTTGAAAATGACCACTGCATGAACCCTCCGTTTCATGTTGGTGTGACCATTTTCAATCAACTTATAGGCTAGCTAACTCTGCAGACAATATACGTTAACAAAAAGGACTATACGTTCATTAGTAAATGTATATGGTTCTATATATTAGTAGTCTTCTGATTGCCCTGTTACTCTCGCCAGAATAGTTAATGATACTATTGAACTTAATCAGAATAATTAAAGTAATAAAGAATCTGTATGCATCGCTTGGGTGCAAAGGCAAGGATCCCCCGTCTCGATTTTTTAAAACTTATATAGGAGAAATACATCTCTTTTCTGTAAGTATGGGTCATGGGGATTAAAATATTGTTACAATAGGTTGGAACTTAGGATAAGATTTGATGAAACAAATATGTCGATGTTTCTCATGGATAATTTATGAGGAGTGTTTTCCACAAAATATACCTTTGGTATTTGAATAAGTGATTTATCTTAGTTTTACTTCCATTTCACTTTGACCAGTTATAGTGTTAGGGTTATTGTTATTGTTTTCCACAAAATTTAGCTCTGGTATTTGAATAAGTGATTTATCTTAGTTTTACTTTCATTTCACTTTGACCAGTTATAGTGTTAGGGTTATTGTTATTGTTTTCCACAAAATTTAGCTTTGGTATTTGAATAAGTGATTTATCTTAGTTTTACTTCCATTTCACTTTGACCAGTTATAGTGTTAGGGTTATTGTTATTTTTTTCCACAAAATTTAGCTTTGGTATTTGAATAAGTGATTAATCTTAGTTTTACTTCCATTTCACTTTGACCAGTTATAGTGTTAGGGTTATTGTTATTGTTTTCCACAAAATTTAGCTCTGGTATTTGAATAAGTGATTTATCTTAGTTTTACTTTCATTTCACTTTGACCAGTTATAGTGTTAGGGTTATTGTTATTGTTTTCCACAAAATTTAGCTTTGGTATTTGAATAAGTGATTTATCTTAGTTTTACTTCCATTTCACTTTGACCAGTTATAGTGTTAGGGTTATTGTTATTTTTTTCCACAAAATTTAGCTTTGGTATTTGAATAAGTGATTTATCTTAGTTTTACTTCCATTTCACTTTGACCAGTTATAGTGTTAGGGTTATTGTTATTTTTTTCCACAAAATTTAGCTTTGGTATTTGAATAAGTGATTTATCTTAGTTTTACTTCCATTTCACTTTGACCAGTTATAGTGTTAGGGTTATTGTTATTGTTTTCCACAAAATTTAGCTTTGGTATTTGAATAAGTGATTTATCTTAGTTTTACTTCCATTTCACTTTGACCAGTTATAGTGCTAGGGTTATTGTTATTGTTGTAGCAAGAGTTGATAAACATTTCATTATTTTGTTGGGAATATCTACACTTTCTTTACTCTGGTAATTTGTGTCTTCTCGCCACCACTAAATATGGTCTATAAAGTGATAAATGTGTGCATTTAGACGTTGATTTAAGAAAATAATGGAGCATTGTGTTCATGAAAATAATGGAGAATACGATATACAATGATGTCAGTTATAACCATAATGTATCGTTGCCAAGTAAAGCCATAATCCCACCTCAAACTATAACGATGAAATTTTGTCTTTAGTAAGAGTCAAACAAGAAACATAATGTAAGTTGCCTACCTCTAATTATCATATATCTATCACCAAAAATCTTCATAATAACATGTATCGATTTTTCCTCTCACAATGATGTACATTTTTTTTTGAAACGTATTTCTCTTTTTTTTTCTCCACGGTTAATTATTTCTTATTGTCGGATATATACTGAATAGGGGTATAGAAGATGGTAGATAAAGAGCTGGACTACCAGGGTGGCCTACAGGTAATGGGCTCAGGTCCATTGGGCGGCCCAGTAGTCCGACGCGCAGAAGCCGGATTCTAGAAGAACCCGGATCACGGCCCGCGTGATCTGGCTTGGAGGAGAAGACGGATTCCTTACTTTCCAAGTTACAAGTTAAACGTAGTCTTCTAGGTTTCTGATTCTGTAAGCCCTAACCCGGCTATTATATAAAGCCGGACGGGAGATAGAAAAGTTTGGGGACCGCACAACAGAGAAGCTCTACGCAACTCGCCGAGAAGTTCATCCTCGCCGAATAGCTAAATCTACACCCTCACATTGTAACCCTGTTAAACGGGCTTTAGTCCCAATTAGTGAGAAGTGCAGGAGTAGGTACGCCGTACTGTCGCGACGTACCGAACCTGGGTAAAATCCCGTGTTCTGTGTTACTACGCTATCCCGTTACCCCACGTCTCTACCGTAGTCTCATGGCACCCCAGTCTATGAAAACTACTACGATGTCTCGACAGTTGGCGCCCACCGTGGGGCAAACGACGTCAGGCGTGAAATTCCGATCTGGGATACTCGGCGGAATTGGAAGATCGATCACTGTCGGAAGCCTGGAGTTCGACGACGACGTCGGGCGCTTCCTCGACAACGGATCCTACATACCGGCGCAAAACCACCTGGTAAGTGCCTGCGTGTTACCGATCGGATCTGCTAACATCTTTATCGGACTAACTGCAGAGGCAATAGGGTTTTGCGGTGGAAGCAAATTTATCCCACCCGCCCTATACCCAGTCGAAGACGACTATGATGCCGGATTCTGCTCAGATCGCCGACAAAAAAGTGATACACACTTTATCGGCATGGTGCAATCCGAAATCGCTGAAAACACGGATGACGGAAATCCCGTGCAAGAGGCAGATAACAACGTACCCGTCATAGAGACGGAAGAACAAACACCCGTCACAGAGGCGGAAGATCCGACATCCGTCAACAAGACGATGAACTCGGAAGCAGAGTCCGTGCTTGCCGCCATTGAGGCGAGGTTGGAGTCGGAAACCGGTTCGGATAACTTCGACTCCGAAGACGAAGACGAGGATGCCTTCGTAAGAAAGGTTAAGTCCTTTCAAGAGGGATTCCATGAAGTGCTAATGGCAAAACCAGCTGATACAACGGGTGCCGGCAGCCAGGAAAGCCCTAAAACCCCTCCGCCAGAGGAAGAGAGAGAAGACGGAGAAACTTCTCCGATATTCCCTAATGTCAAGGAGATGACAGAAGATGAGCCTGCCAAAAATCCTCCCTCTTCCAAGAAAAGGCACAAGTCTGCTAAAAAACTCCGGAAGAAAAAACTAGCTTATACAGCTGAAGAAAACCCGGAAATAGGAAAAGCAAGCAGAGAAAAGCCCGTGGAGAAGAAATCTAAGGAAATCACTGCTCCGCCAATGACGGAACAGGAAGAGCAAGAGCTATTACAAACACCAGTGGGACCAGATGAACCCCCTGAGATGCTGGAAGCCAGGAGACAAGCTTTCCAACGGCAACAGCAACATTTACTCCGATCTCGGCAACATCTCCAACAAACCCAGCATGATATCAAAATCATGAAGGAGGAAATAGAGGAGTACGAGAGAAAGAATAGATCTGCATTAAAACCTACTAGGTTACCCGGAATTGCAAGACCGGAAGAACTGCCGCCAAAAGAAAGGTTCTATAACCCATCTTGGCAAAAGCAGTTAAACGGCAAAGATGCCAAGGGCGAACCAATATACAAAACCGCAGCGGAAAACGCGGAAGCAGCGTTCGCCATCCTAAACAACGATCTGTACTCCAACGGGGAAAAACTCCAAGGGGTGTATGCTTTCCTAGGAAAAGCATTACAGCAGCAACAGCGAGGCCAAGAACGATCAGGGAGGCTGCATGATAATTCCGCCCTCTGCAAAACAGCTACTTGCGCTGCTGGAGCACCTGGACCGGAAGAACCCGGAGATTCGGATAAAAAAGAGGATCCGAGAAAAGACAGGAAAAACCCAGATAACCGGGACGCAGCGTCTAGAATCGGACCTCATCTCCCGAAAGATGGATATAAACCACATGATCGGGAAGACAAACACCGGAATGACGGCAAAATAATGCCACCTCCGAGAAACCCAGCTGAAAAAGCTGGAAGATATGATATACCTCACAGACGTGAAAGATCCCGGACACCTCCTAAGGATAAGGAAAGGCACAGAAGCAGAACTCCGCCTAACCCAAAAGGACGTGAACACGGAAGAGATAGAGATAACCTCGGAAAAGCGCGTCCGCGCAACAATGGAAAAGAAAGGAGCAGATCCCCTTCTGTCCATTCAGCCGGAAGATATTCTGCACACATTGATAGAGCAGAAAAGGACGATCTATACTTTGGTCCTAAGTGTTTTACTGACAGGATCCGAAGGATAACCCTGCATTCTGGCTTCGCCAAAGTTGGTCCAACCTACCAAAAATATACCGGCAGTACAAACCCGGATACCTGGCTCTCAGATTATTATACAGCCGTCCAAATCAACAATGGGACAGACCTGGAAGCTGTCAAGTTTCTTCCCCTAATGTTGCTAGACGGAGCCAGAGATTGGATCAATGGTTTACCATCAAGAACTGTTGACAGCTAGGATGATATGGCTAGAGTATTCACTCAGCATTTTCGGGGAACATACAAACGCCCAAATAGCATCAACCAGCTGAACCGTTGCACCCAATTTGAAGATGAACCATGCGTGGATTTCATCTCCAGATGGACTGCAATGAAGAATAGTTGTTCTGGAGTAACTGACGTACAAGCAATGCATGCTTTCGTCAATGGCCTAAAACCCGGACTCGTACCGTTCATGGTTGGTTCTAAACAGCACAAAGATCTCGGATCTATGCTTACAACCGCTAATGAGCACGCTGCAGCCGAAGATGATATCAGAGCAAGAGGAGGCAATATTGAGTCACTAATACTCGCCAAGAAAACCCCTCGTTCTGACAAAAAAGGAACTCCAGAGTCAACGACAAAGCCGAAGGAGGTCAACATAGCCTTTGGAGGAGATAAGGGAAATAAGTGGAAAGGTCGCAGCCCAGATCCAATCAATTACACTCCCGAAGAATGGGAGAGAATTAAGTCGGAACCCTGCGTCCACCACTCGCAATTTGGGAAACCAACCCACACAAATGCGCAATGCCGGCTAAACAAGCATATGAAAGGCAATGCAGGATCCGGAAATAAAGGGAAGGGTTCCAAAAGGAAACCTACCAAACAAAAACCAGAAGCTGAAAAGGAAGACAGTGAATCGGACACTGATGACAAAATCCAGGAACAACAGCGAAAGGGCGAACCCAAATTTCCGAGAGTTGACGGAGAAGCAATGCTAACTTTCTTAGCAACCCCGTCAGCAAAGGTGGCCAAAAGAACACTTCGGGAAATAAACGCGGTTATTCCCGCGACCCCGAAATACTTGAAGTACTCCAACACGCCAATAGTCTGGGATCAGTCTGATCATCCCGGAAATATCCCTGAACCCGGCACACAAGCTCTTGTTGTCAGCCCTATTGTTCAAAACACTAGGCTAAGAAGAGTGCTGATGGACGGAGGATCCAGCATTAATATAATGTACCTGGCTACACTGAAGCACTTGAAGATCTCCGAGTCCCAGCTCAACTACAGCAATATACGCTTCCATGGCATTGTTCCTGGCAGGCAAGCACGATCCCTAGGAGAAATTTCCCTAGATGTCACCTTCGGAGATAAAGATCATTTCCGGCAGGAAAAAGTATCCTTCGAAGTAGTGCCGTTCGAAAGCGTGTATCACGCAATACTCGGACGTCCAGCTTTCGCCAAATTCATGGCAAGATCCTGTTATATCTACAACAAGCTGAAAATGCCAGGACCCAAAGGAGGAGTAATCACCATAGCCGGTGATTTCAAGCTGGCAAACGAGTTGGAGAAAGAAAACGCCCTTTGCGCTCAAAGAGTTATAGCAAAGGAGGAACTGAAGGAATTAGCCAAGGAGGTATCGCCGAAAGAAATGCCGGCAGGAAAAGAAACTCGAAAGCCAACAGATAGCTTCAAGGCCTCCGAGAATACAAGACAGGTAATCCTAGATCCCAAAGATCCGACAAAATTTGTCATCGTAGGGACTGGGATGACCGACAAATAGGAAGGCGAGCTCATCAAGTTTCTCCGTGAGAACTGGGATATTTTTGCCTGGTGTCCAGCTGACATGCCAGGCGTACCCAGGGAACTTGCTGAGCACCAACTCAAGGTTATTCCCGGATCAAAACCCGTCAAACAAGGTCTCCGTCGATTTGACGGAAGAAGACGGAAGGCTATTGGCAAGGAAATTATCCGGCTTTTAGCAGCGGATTTCATCAAGGAAGTAATCCATACTGATTGGTCCGCAAATCCGGTCCTAGTACCGAAGAAAGACACCACTGCTCTTAGAATGTGTATAGATTACACAGGATTGAACAAATTGTGTCCGAAAGATAGGTTCGCATTACCGCGAATCGATCAAATAATAGATGCCACTGCAGGCTCCGAGCTTTTATGCTTTTTGGATGCATACTCCGGGTACCACCAAATACGCATGAAAAAGGAAGATCAAATCAAGACTTCTTTTGTAACCTCGTATGGGACGTACTATTACGTAACCATGCCTTTTGGCCTGAAGAACGCAGGTGCAACCTACCAGCGTTGCATGCAACGCTGTTTGCATAGTCAGATTGGCAGAAACGTCCATGTTTATGTGGACGATATCGCTGTCGTAACCAAGGAAAAAGATAAACTCCTTGAGGATCTGCGAGAAACTTTCGAGAACTTACGCACTTACAAGATGAAGCTGAATCCATCTAAGTGCGTATTCGGGGTTCCCTCAGGAAAACTTCTGGGTTTCATAGTTTCCCACAGAGGAATAGAAGTTAACCCGGAAAAGATCAAGGCAATCTTGAACATCTCAAAACCTACATGTGTAAAAGATGTCCAAAGGTTGACGGGTTCCGCTGCAGCCGTCAGCAGATTTATTAGTCAGCTGGGGGATAAAGCCTTACCACTCTACAAGCTGCCGAAAAAATTCGACAAAGTCAAGTGGATTGCGGAAGCCTGGGAACGTCTAGCAAGTTATGTACCTTTCCGTACTTAGTTCAATTCTATGTAAACATCTTTTGAGATCATGAAATAAAGTTGTCGGAATACTGTCATCCATATTCTTTATAAGTGCAAAGTGTTTCCGCCTCATATATTTCCCAATGATCTTACAAATTTCTCAACGTTAACCCGAATTGTGCTTGCGTACTCGGCGTTACAAAACTGAATGATTTTTCAGCCTGTTAACGGCTAAGGGAAACTTGAATTGCCTGCGTGCCCAAGTTTCACTTAAAACTTTCCTTGTTTTCTCTAAGTCTTATCTGATTGTGTGTGTGTTGGGTTACTGGAACTAGTTAGTAAAAATGCCTTTAGCATGGTCCATGTTTCCGAGTTTCAAAACTGCTTGGTTCGTCCCCAGTTACTCGGCATGAAGATTCATATTGCTATTTGAGCCATTTCAAACACTAAGGACAGTTAAACCATATACACCAGAGAACTTAGAAGATAAAGGAATGATAAAATCCAAAAAACTTGCAAAGAATTTCATAATTTAAACTGCAAAAGACGGAAGTTTCATTCATACAAAAAGAAGCATTACATTTTGGATTACATTAAAAGAACAGTAATGCTCCTATTGTCTACTTTTGCTATCCAGGTTTCAGGTAACCCTTCAAGCATCTGACTCCTCCTCGCTGCTTTCGTCTTCGGGGATCGGAGGGATCTCCTCTTCTGGATAATTGACGGAGATATTCACCATGGAGGCAATCTGGGTGGTGTGGCCTTTGACTTCACCAAAGATGGTGTTTCGCTGAATATCCGTGTATCCTTGAGGGACACCGGATGCCACGCGCCAGGATTTAGCAGTGGGGTAGTGCATGCGCATGAGGCCGAGAGCCATGCGCGCACCACCCCGTGCAGCGGAGCGAAGAAGGGACTCCTTGGACTCCGCCACCTCCATGATGGCACCCGGAAGTTTTTCAACCTCCCAGCATTCCCCAGATTTTTCGGGAAGAAACTTGTCTACCAGCTACGTTGCAGCAGCCTTGATCAAAGTCCATGTCTCCCCGAAAGCTCGGATGCCTGCAACCCGAGTGCCATCTGGGGTATCTCCTGGTTTTTCCAATAAAACACCCAAAAGGGTTAGACGAAAAAACAGAGAAAGTAAAACGTGGAAAGATGATAAAATGAGTCAGAGATTTACCGATGAGTTTGTCGATCTCGGAAACTTCCTCCAGGCGAAGGTTCAGAGCGTCGGTCAAATCCTGAATGGTGGATTTGTCCTTCTCCGCCTGTTCGGAAGCCTTGGAATTGGACATTCCAAGGGCCATGTTGCTGGCTTCCAGGTCTTGTTGTGCTTTCACAAGGTTCTTGTGAAGCTCAACATTCTCCTTGCGGAGAATTTCGGCATTGCCAGAATCTTCCGCTGCTTGTTTAGCCTGAGCTAATGCAGCTGAAAAGCAAGAAAAAAATCCGAGTTAGCCAGCTTCTCGGGAAAAACTTAGGCAAATGATTGAATCGGAAATTTCAGAAGGAAAATGCTTACCTTGTGTTTCCGACAGTGCGAGCTTAGATGATTCCAGCTCTGCCTCCCTTTCTTCAAGAATAGAAAGAAGACTTCTAACTTCTTTATTCTTGATGGTGAGTTTCTTGAAAACATCCATATTAATGGCTTCGGAGGTTTGCTGAAACATAGCAAGGAGAAGAATGACTACAAAAAACATCAAAGCAAAAAGCACGCATTTTGTTTAATGCTTGGGGGCTAGAGTTATATACCTGGCTCATGCGCTGCAAACCTGCCAAGTTTTCTTTAAACTCTTTCGCGTATTCCGCGAAGAGATTCCCGGCTGCGTCCAGGCCGTCGTTGATAGCTTTGAAATCCTTGTCAAAGGTGGGAATTTCCTCGTCGAAAGTCCGAGAAAATTTTCCCACCTCTGGGGCCGCCCTTTCCCTCGTGTCTGTGTCGGACACAATGGGCTGGCTGGGCTCCGGGGGCTTGGTGGTGGGGGCTGCAGTAGGCTCTTCCGCCATTGTGCGTGGCGTGTCCGGGGCGACGGCGGGAGAAGGTTGGCTGCCTCGGCTGGAAGAAACCTTGTGTTTCTTCAGCTTCTTCGGCTTCAGGGTGGAAGACTGCAGGCTAAAAACAAAAAACCCGGAAAAGTCAAAAAACTGAAGATGGATGAAAAGTTCCCATAAAAGAAAGCAGAACCCAGAAGAAAGAACCTGGAAGTGGCGACGGGGATTCCGTCAAGATCGATAATTTCTTCCGAGGAAGTTATCTTCTTGCGCTTGCGTCCACCTGTAGCGGCGGTGCGCAGCGCGTCCAGCTCAGCCTCGGATACCAAGTCCGGATCTGAAAGATCCGCGAACTATCGGACAAGCAAGATCAAAATCAGAAGCTAGGAAATCCGAGAAAAAATAAAACTGTACCCAAATGACTGAAAAATTACCTTGGGAACCGGATTTTCGGCCGTGTACATTGGCCGACTCGCCTCGTATTGGTCGCGTGATGCGACCAATTGGTTGATGCGCCGGCGAAGCTCCTTTGCGGGCCAATCCTTGGTGGTTGTCCGCATCGGATCCTTGACTCCCGTGTATTCGCACAGGAGACGGCCGCTGTGGTTGGCTAGTGGCTGGATTCGCCTAATCAGCCAGCATAGAACCGTGTCCATGCCGGTTAGAGGCGGATCCATGGAGGTGAGCTTGGCGATGCGCCGCTTGATCTTTAGTAGATCTGGCGGCAGAACCTGGACGGCTTCCGTTCCCCAGTTATCCTGGGGAACTGCGGCAGAGTTCACGAAAGGTGGAACCCCGACAGCTTCCTTAGGGAAAGGCACGTCGGGGTGATAAAAGAAGGAACCCGTCCAAAATTTGACGGATTCCGAAGTTTTTATCTTGGGGAACCAATATTCTCGGAATCTCCGAAGAGTGAAAGATATGGTCCCGCAAGTCGGGAGTGCGCCCTCTGAAGAGTTCCGCTTAACCCCGAAGCAGTAAGTCCAGAAATCTAGCCTAGGTTCTAGCCCTAAGTAGCCCTCAAACAAAGCCTGGAAGCCGGCCATGTAGAGGATGGAATTGGGAGGAAGGTTATGGGGCTGGATGTGGTAATGAGAGAGAAACTGGAGGAAGAAGGAAGAAGGCGGAAGCCCCATACCTCGCAAAAGGTGGGAAGTGAGAAGTACCCTTTCGCCATTCCGTGGCGTTGGTTCGGTCTCTTCTTCTGGCAGCCGCCATTTCTTCTTAAGAACCAGGCCCTCCTTTTCCAGGTTTGGAAGGAGAGCCGGGGGAATACTGCAGGCACTCCAGTTGCCTGCAGATTCCGCTTCCTCGTCTGCTCCGGTGGCGGCGGCCTCCGCGGCGGCGAGTTCGTCGCCGAGGAGCTCGATCTTTTCCTCCGCCGTTTCAGGTGCAAACGGCGGGGTTGTCGCGGCACTCGATGTCGCTATGTCCGCGGCGGCGGAAGCGTTTTCTCCGCCCGCCGCGGAGGCCGTGGTCTTCTTCGGCACGTCGCCGGTGAGCTTGGGCGATCCCGGCTGCGGATCCAGATCGCTGATCAGCTCGTTGATGGCGGCGTGGGTCGGCGATGACGGCGAGGAGGCCATCTTGTGGCGTTGCGTTTCGGTGTGCTTGGATGCGGTGAGCGCCTGGGACAAGTGCTTTGCTCTCGAGCTCGCGTTCGCAGCAATGGCGTAGGCAGTGGGGGAGTGAGGAAAGTTTCCGATGAGGACGAGGATGGCTATTTATAGCCGGAAAGCCGTTTAGATACGTGCCAACGGCTTTTTCGACCGTTGGATGTTCGACGCGTGTCGCTCGCCGGAAAATCCGGGAAATGAAACGACAGAGGAATGATGGCTATCTCCTCGTTTCCCGTGAGAATCTGTCAGAGATACGTTGAGGGGTTTCCCGCGTGAAACCGAGCGTCGCTTGCGTCAGCATGATTAAGACGCTGGCGTCATAAGTTCCTTTTCCGCGAAGGATCGCGAGAAGAAAAGCCGGATTTTCAGAGTTCCGAGATTTATGTTACCATCTCCTTTAAAAAGGAAAGTAGAAAGAATCAAGACTGCTGAATCAAGATTTCCCGGACAAAATGTATTTGACGAAAGATGGAGAATCAGAGTTTTGATCCTTCCTGGGGGCTACTGTCGGATATATACTGAATAGGGGTATAGAAGATGGTAGATAAAGAGCTGGACTACCAGGGTGGCCTACAGGTAATGGGCTCAGGTCCATTGGGCGGCCCAGTAGTCCGACGCGCAGAAGCCGGATTCTAGAAGAACCCGGATCACGGCCCGCGTGATCTGGCTTGGAGGAGAAGACGGATTCCTTGCTTTCCAAGTTACAAGTTAAACGTAGTCTTCTAGGTTTCTGATTCTGTAAGCCCTAACCCGGCTATTATATAAAGCCGGACGTGAGATAGAAAAGTTTGGGGACCGCACAACAGAGAAGCTCTACGCAACTCGCCGAGAAGTTCATCCTCGCCGAATAGCTAAATCTACACCCTCACATTGTAACCCTGTTAAACGGGTTTTAGTCCCAATTAGTGAGAAGTGCAGGAGTAGGTACGCCGTACTGTCGCGACGTACCGAACCTGGGTAAAATCCCGTGTTCTGTGTTACTACGCTATCCCGTTACCCCACGTCTCTACCGTAGTCTCATGGCACCCCAGTCTATGAAAACTACTACGATGTCTCGACACTTATATTTGAGAAATCGATGTTTTCTCCATTTTCTGCTTTTAATATATACCAATTGCACATTTCTAAAATGTGAAACATAGTGTGTGCTATTTGTGTTCTTTTACTTGTACCATTTGATTTAAAAAATATTGATGGATGCACTTTAAATATACATTAGTTGGAAATTAAAAAAATTGTATTTAGTGTTAATGTAATATGCAACATGGTACTTAAAATTTCTTAAGGCATTTTAAAGCTCCATTAGTCGAGTTGCCCATCGTATGGTATTCCCAGATACTTTTCGTTCAACAACTCAATGTGGACACTTAAAATTCACATGATTTCGGGTTTCCTCGTGCACATTATTTTGGCAGCCCTAAGCAACAAGAATTGAGGATTTTCGATCCTTGATAGGAGAACCTCGTACTCGAAACTGGCTGTGAATTTTGATTGCATGGACTAAGAAATGAATTCTAGCTCCGAAAATTCGTACATGCACTTGTCTAGAGTTATATTGTGAATAAGATAGGAATAACTTTGTCGAGACAAATTTTTCTATTTACCATATTGCTACTTCTCTAGAGTTCAGATATTGTGAAAAATATAGGAGTAAGTGGATGCAACCACATCTTTCAAGGGATTTTACTGATTGATTATGAAAGGTTGAAAGGCTCCAAAACCGGTACTCCCTCTATTCCAATTAAAAAGGCGCGCACGCTTTTCCAGATTTTCCTTTGACCAAGAATTAATCTATCGGAACTGCCTCACGTACGATAATGTCTGTACGATTTTCGTACGACACATGCGTGGCTATGCCTGATTGATCAATTTTTCTGCTGGTGGGATAAACAAGGCATCTGATGCATATGTGATGCATGCGTGGACGCACGTCGTATGAAAATCGGACGGAAATAATCGTACGTATAGCACTGCTCTTAATCTATATACTCACTCCGTCCTGAAATAAGTGTACTTTTACCTTTTTGGGAAGTCAAACATTTTAAAATTTGACCAGTTTTATAGGAAAATGTAACAACATTTATGATACTAAATTGTTCTCATTATATCCGTTTTGAAATGTAGTTTCATAATATATATATTTTATATCACATATATTAATCATATTTTTTATAAAGTTGGTCAAATTTTGAAAAGTTTGACCGGGACCAATTCTAGAAGTACACTTATTTCAGGACGGAGGTAGTATATAATAGTATTTGCTATACAATCAATATCATTAGAAAGTGTTTTTTACTACGAATTTAACAATGTCAAAGTTGCACTATATAGTCAAAATATTGTTACTCAAATCATTGGGTCAAAGTTTGTCTTGAAATGCGTGTGCGCCTTATTCATCGGAACGGAGGTAGTATTAAGCAAGTGAAAGATATGAGTTTGTAAAGTAGGTCTACTACGTACTTTATACAGATGCAGCGCTCCTGCATGGTTAAAAAAAATGTCTACTACACGAGCCTGGGTTACCCATGATGTAGTTTAAGTGTGTGGAAAATATTTTTATTGTACTGAAATATGGTCTAATTTTTGTTTTGTTTTAAGACTTCATTTGGTTAGGTTGCACTTTAAATATACAACTTGTATTTTTGTAAGGTGCAAATGGTTCTTTTTGCTACCGACTATTATGACAGATTTGTTAAAAAAAAAGTAAGCAATTTTTGTTTTGAAATGGGTAGCCCAGCCTCTGCATCAGATTGAGGCACACGGCTTTTATATTAATAGAAATAGTGTACTCTTAGTATTACATAAAATTCGAATTACAACTTAACGATCTGCTAAAGTGGCCACAAAGATCAGCCACCTAAAGACAAGCACCTTTAATCTGCAGTCCGTTGTAGTCTTTGACTATGCAACCATGCACCCTGGCCGAAGATAGCCCGAACGACCGCCATGAGCCGAGAACATCCTGCATCCAAATGTCCACGCTGATCTGGTGGCAGTACGTAAGACCAAAAAATGGATCCAATGAGTCGCCCTATGAACCACCTGCAAAAAATGTCCCACCTCCAAATTGTTAAAGATGACATCATTACGGCATTTCCAGATTGCCTAAAGAAAAGCACATACACCGATGCGTATACTACCTTTAGTTGATTTGTCTACCCATTCAACCATGTTCCAAACATGTTATTAACACTATTAGGAGGCGTAATGCTAAATGTAAAATGGACAGTCACCAAAATTTTTTAGCAAACACACAGTAAAAAAAATAGGTGCTCAACAGACTCATCAGAATCACAAAACACACATTTTCTACATCCAGACCATCGTCGTTTAATTAAATTATCTTTAGTAAGTAACTCCTTGCGGAAGAGAAACCACATGAAGATTTTTATTTTAAGTGGCACTTTTAATTTCCATAGATACGTATGCAAAAATCTTGTGTTTCCGTTTATAAGTTCCTCATAGAAGGATTTGACTGAGAATACCCCTGAGCTCGTGAATTTTCATGAAAATGAATCTTACTCTTCTAACAAAGAAACTGCCATCAGTTTTTCCACCAGTTGTAACCAATGAACCCATTTATCCCCAACCAAGGAACTCCGGAATGACACATTTAAATGATTGTGACCAAGAACATTGCTTACTAACACGTTCCTATTACGCACAACATTGTACAACGCAGGATACTGAACCGCAAGAGGAATCCCGGCCATCCAGGGATCCTCCCAAAATCTAACACTCTGTCTATTGCCTAGAGTGACTGAGATATGTTTAAAGAATTCATGCTTGGCTCTCATAATTCCTTTCCAGAAAGGCGAATCTGTGGGTTTAACCTTCACCATAGTGAGTGGCTTCCCCATTAAATATTTATTATGCAATAATTCGTGTCAAATGCCATTCTCAGTTAATAGTTTAAAAAGTCATTTACTTAATAAACATTTGTTCTTAACATCTAGACATTCAATGCCCAGACCACCTTGGTCCTTTGGGAGACAAACAATGTTCCACTTGGTTAACCTATATTTCTTTTTGGTTTGATCTGATTGCCAGAAGAAACGAGTTCTGTAATGATTCAATCTCTTTTTAACCCCAATAGGTATCTCGAAAAAAAAAACATCGGTAAACTCGACAAAACTGAATTAATAAGGACTAAATGGTCTCCGTAGGAGAGAAGATTTCCTATCCAAGAACTCAATTTCTGTTCAAACCAATCCTCCACCGGGTTCCATTCTTTATTAAGAAGTTTACGATGGTGAATAGGAATGCCAAGGTATGTAATAGGTAAGGCACCAACCTCACACCCAAAAATATACCGGTACTGACTCTCATAGTCATTGGCTTTCCCAAAACAAAAGATCTCGCTTTTATGAAAATTAATTTTTAGTCCACATAATTGCTCAAAGATAGACAGGATTAGTTTCATATTAACAGCCTTTTCCATATCGTGCTCGAGGAACAGAATAGTGTCATCTGCATATTGAAGAATTGAGACCCCCCCTCAACAAGATGAGGAATCAACCCTCCTACCTGAACATTTTCTTTTGCCCGTTCGATAAGTAGAGCCAACATGTCAGCCACTAGATTAAAAAGGATAGGTGATAGCGGATCACCCTGTCGCAGCCCTTTTAACGTCTGGAAACAATGACCAGTGTCATCATTCACTCGAATCCCCACACTACCCCCTTGCACAAATCTGGCTACCCAGTCACACCATCTAGGATCAACGCCTTTCATGCGTAGAGTTTGCTATAGGAAATCCCAGTTTACCTTATCATAGGCCTTTTTGAAATCGATCGTAAGCAGAACACCATATAGCTTTTTCCTCTTTAACTCATGAATAGTCTCATGAAGAACAACTACCCCTTCCAAAATATTCCTTCCTGAAAGGAACGCAGATTGGAAAGGGCGAATAACCCTCTGTGCAATAGAGGTCACTGTGTTTGTTCTCACTTTAGCAAAAATCTTAAAACTCACATTTAACAAGCAAATCGGTCTATATTGTTCAATCCTGCTCGCATCCTCCTTCTTAGGGAGAAGAGTAATCACTCCAAAATTCAGCTTGAACAATTGGAGATCACCCTCATGGAATTGATTAAACATAGACATTAAATAATTCTTAATGACCCCCTAGAAACGTTTGTAAAACTCGGCCGGGAACCCATCTGGTCCGGGAGCTTTATTAAGTTCCATGTGGGAAATAGCCTCACAAACTTCCTTTTCAGCAAAAGGTTGTGTGAGAAGCCAATTCTCTTCCCGAAACACCTGAGTAATATCATCAACCCTCGTCTCGTCTAGTTTTTTATAATATTCAGAAATAAAAACCTTTAGATTCTGTTGTCCAACTATAGTGCTCTCGTCCTGCTCTAACTGGAATATTTAGTTCTTTCTATGTCTGCCATTGGCAATTAAGTGAAAATATCAAGTACTATTTCCCCCTTCCTGAATATAACCAACCTTCGCCCTTTGAGCCCATTTTGACTCCTCTTCACGACGAATATTAGCCAGATACGCATCTGCTTCCGCCCTAGAAGAACGCTCAGAATCAGACAGGGGAGCACTCTCTGCCTTTAAGTCTAGCTCATTAATAAGCAATAGCAGCTTATCCCTCAGTCTCTTATACTCACCCGCACGGTTCCTTGCCTAGCCTCGCAAGAAACTACGAAGGTGTCTAATTTTTGCTTGCCATCGTTCAATTGGGGTTGAACCAGCAACTATTGATTCCTAGTCCGCCTTGACTAGCTCAAAGAAACCAGGTTGTCTCAACCAAGCCAGCTCGAATGAGAATAACGATTTATTCCCCATGTGAGCAGGCGACCCAGAGTCTAGAAGTAGTGGGTTATGATTAGAACCAGCTCTTGCGAGCGCTTGTAGCGTGACTAGTGGAAATTTCTGTTCCCACTCGATACTTGCAAGGATCCTATCCAACTTCTCTAAAGTTGGAACATCACGTCTACTTGTCCAAGTATATTGTCTTCCAGAAAATTCCAACTCTTTTAAATCAAGACTATGAATAATGGCATTGAAAATAAACGGCCACCGAGGATTAAAATTATCGTTATTTTTCTCATCGGAAGTACGTATAATATTAAAATCACCCCCTACCAGCATAGGGCGTGTCTCATTATCACATATACGTACCAACTCAGATAAGAACTCTGGTTTCTTGTCATCCTGGGCAGCCCCATAAACGACAACCAAAGCCCAAAGGAAACCATCATCCTTTGATTGCACATGCAACTTAACTGAGAAATCACCGGCTGTAACAGTCTGTACTGTTATCACAGGTGGAGAACAGGGCATTAGCACCGGTTTGTAAGGGCCGTTGGATCCGGATACACATCCGGTGCTACGTATCCGGGACTAAAGGCCCCCCTTTAGAACCGGTCTGTCACGAACCGGTGCTAAAGGCCTCCACGTGGGCGCCGAAGAGTGCGCGCAGGCGGAGGACCTTTAGAACCGGTTGGTAACACCAACCGGTGCTAATGCTTTTTTTTTTTCTTTTTTTCCCTTTTTCTTTTCAGGTTTTCCGATTCCGTATTTAGGGTTTAGGGTTTAGGGCGTGTTCCGTATTTTACGTGTTTCCGTTTACGTGTTTCCGTTTACGTCTTTCCGATTCCGTGTGTCCGTGTTTCGTTTTTTACGAACACGGAATCGGAAACACGTAATCGGAAATACGTATCCGGAAACACCGATTCCGTGTTTGCGGTTAAGTGTTTCCGATTCCGTGTTTGCGGTTAAATGTTGATGCACCAAATAAAAGTACATATATATATACATGTAACACGAAGTACTCGACCGAGCATTACATAATCTGAAGTTCGTTTCCAATAGCTGTATACTTGCATAGAGAAGGGAGCATCAACATTGGTTCATAGGATGGAAAAATTCTCCGCCTTCATCTATGACTTGCGTGAGGAGAAATCCTGTCAATTCCTCTGCAACTGCCTTGCAACGTTGGATTGGTTTGAGCATCGCCCGCTTTCGTTGCATCTTTAAAAGAAGTAGATGAAAACAATTAAGTTATAAACAAAACTAAACATAATTGATGGCAACATAAATAAAGTTGTGAAGATCCGGTTACGTACCTCTAGATTTCTGGAAGTACGGGATTTCTCATTGATAATCCTGTGAATGAACTCGCAAACGTAGTATCCACAATAATCAGTTCCCTGTGGTTGTTGCGGGATGCTCTATATACGAGAACATAATTAAGTCAAATTAATAATAATTAAGAGAATGGTAATGGTATTGAAACCAGGGTACGTAGTACTACTTACTTTGTTAATCTGAAAGTGGAGCTAATTATAATTACTATAAATTCTAATTCTAGCTAATATATTTTAAATTTATATGTCTAAATATTTTTCTAGTTAGTATATTTTAAATTTAAACAGAAAAATTCTCTAAGTCTAGCTAATTATAATTACTATAAATTCTAATTCTACGTAATATATTTTAAATTTATATGTCCAAATATTTTTCTAACTAGTATATTTTAAATTTAAACAAAAAAATTCTCTAAGTCTAGCTAATTATAATTACTAAAAATTCTAATTCTAGCTAATATATTTTAAATTTATATGTCCAAATATTTTTCTAATTCTAATTCTAGTTAGTATATTTTTCTAGCTAATTAAAATTACTAGCTAAATTACTACAAAATTCTAGCTAATTCTAGCTAATTATAATTACTCTAATTATAATAATTACTCTAATTCTAGATAATTATAATTACTAGCTAAATATAATTACTCTAATTATAATAACTACTCTAATTCTAGCTAATTATTATTTATTTGCTAATTATAATTACTCTAATTATAATACAAATAGAAAAAAACAAAAAAACTCACCTCTGCCTCTGTGACGTCACGCCTACGTCACAGAAGGAGCTGGCGCGGCGTCGGGGCAGAGGGACCTGGCGGCGTCGGGCAGAGGGAGGCGGCGTCGGGCGGCGGCGTGGGCGTGGCGTCGGGCAGAGGGAGGCGCGCGGCGTCGGGCGGCGGCGTCACGTCGGGGGCGCGCGTGGCGTCGTTGGCGCGGGCGAGGCGGACGTCGTCGGGGCCAGAGGGTGGCGGCCACGAAGCGGCGTCGAGGGCGCGGGGCGGGGCGACGGCGGCGAGGAGGCGACGGCGACGAGGAGGCGTACGGCAAGGCAGGGCTTCGCCCAGGAGGAAAAAGACACGCGAAGAAAAGAGCAACTGAAAAATTTCGCTAAGGACTGACAGAGAAGAACCCCTGGTACAGGCCTTTAGTACCGGTTGTTGTTAACAACCGGTTCTAAAGACCCTTTAGAACCGGTTGTTAACAACAACCGGTACTAAAGGTCCAAAGCCGGGGCCACATTCAGACTGCGCGCCCCCTGTACAGGCCTTTAGCACCGGTTTACGCTAACAATCGGTGCTAAAGACCCTTTCGCACCGGTTGTTAGCGCAAGCCGGTGCTAAAGGCCTTTACATGGGCACTTTTTCTTTTTTCTTTTTTCTTTTTCCTGTTTCTTCTTTTATTTTTATTTTTTGTTTCCCTTTTTTGTTTTCTTTTATATTTATTTATAAAATCAAAGTAGACTCAAAAAATTGTAAAATCAAATATTTATAAAAACATATTTCTATTTTCTCATATTTTGTGTAAAAATTGTCTAAATGTCTTTTAAAACAATAAAAAAATAAAAAATAAGGTATTTATCAAACTAATTTGAAAATATAAAGAATTTTTTTTGTTTCCTTTTTCTTTTTCCTGTTTCTTCTTTTATTTTTCTTTTTTGTTTCCCTTTTCTATTTTCTTTTACATTTATTTATAAAATCAAAGTAGACTCAAAAAATTGTAAAATCAAATATTATAACAACATATTTATATTTTCTCATATTTTGTGTAAAAATTGTCTAAATGTCATTTAAAACAATAAAAAATAAAAAATAAGATATTTATCAAACTAATTTGAAAATATAAAGATATTTTTTTGTTTCCTTTTTCTTTTTCCTGTTTCTTCTTTTATTTTTCTTCTTTTATTTTTCTTTTTTGTTTCCCTTTTCTGTTTTCTTTTACATTTATTTATAAAATCAAAGTAGACTCAAAAAATTGTAAAATCATGTGAATTATATTATCTCTGATGTGTTTAAGACTAACTCCTTTGCAAAATATTTGAGAAAACGAGTGGAAAACATGGAAAACAGAAGGTTACTTAAATGTCTCAAAACCTTGTGAGATATAATATCTAATTTCATAACTTTTATTAAAAACAGAAAACAGACGCGCTAGCGCGCCGCAGTGTCGCCGGAATACAAATTCTTTTATTAAAAAGAGAAAACAGACGAACACTACTCCTCGTCGTCGTCGTCGGGGAACTTATGATTAACTCTCTCTAGCTTAGGCATTTCATCAAACACCTAGCTAGCACAACAAAAATGAAATGAGCAAGAAAACGAGCAAAACTTGCAATGCCTGAAGAGGGAATGTTGATGCTAACCGTAGAACCGATGGGTACCAACAATCTTGACAAATGGTGGAGAAAAATGGGGATGGATTAGAGCTCACAAGAGGAAGGAGAGAGCAAAAAAGGAGTTGAGCTCGAGCTGAGTTCGGGGTGGAATATAAGGTTTAGGGGAGGGATTTAGGACCGGTTTGTGTTACAAACCGGTGCTAAAGGGTCTGACAGCGGGTCCCGCAGTTGCTGCAAAAAATGAGAAAACATTTAGAACCGGTTTGTGATACAAACCGGTTCTAAAGGGTCTGTCCCCTGGGCCCCCCTCCCTGCAACAAATGGCCGCAAAGCCTTTAGGACCGGTTTGTAACACAAACCGGTTCTAAAGGCCTTGCGGCCATTTGCTGCAGGGAGGGGGCCCAGCGGACAGACCCTTTAGAACCGGTTTATATCCAATCCGGTTTCAATGTGCTTGGCTCAATGCCCTGTTTTCTACTAGTGTATAGTCGCGCAATTAAAACCAACAAGGATACCTCTAGACCTCCCATGAGGTGGTAAGCAATACCAAGAGAAATCTAACCCTGCGGCTAAAAAACTCAAAAAAGAAGGAGTAAAGTTGCTTCTCCCGGTTTCACTAATAGCTACAAAGTCCAATTCTAACTCCAAAAACGCTTCCCTAATAGCCCAATGTTTAGCAGAATCTCCAACCCCGTCAGAATTCCAAAAATAACCTCTCATTAGGATTTAATTTTTTTTAATTCTAGAACTCCTACTTGGTTCTGACAACCCACTTAGTTGTTTCCCTTTACGTGATCGTGTCACCTTGACACCCTGGGAAACTAGATCCACATGATCCTCCAGTCCCTCCTATACATCATTGATATAGTCCTCACACAGGTTTGATGCTTGATGCACTACCAAGCTATGGCTACTGTCATCAACAGTATCTTTGAAGTTAGTACTCAACATCACTAGGCGCCTAGCATGTTCTAATTTTTTTAAAGAAGCCGTTGTACTAAAAGTTGAAACTGTAGATGTACCTAACGAGACACCCACGCTAGCTGCTTTATCGATAATAACATCATCATCGAAATATGTAAAAGATAAATGCACGGACGTACCTCCAAACTTCTCATCTTTTTGAGCAGCACGTAAAGATGCCCTCTCGGCGATGGGCACATCAGCCGAATGATGAGCCCGTAGACGTGCACTCGAACGAAGACCAGTCGAGGAAGGGTCGGCGATCCCTCCAAAGGCCACCACTTTCTCCCTCGAGATGTGCCCAGCTCCATCCGCAAGAACACCCACAGACCCGCCACCGAGTCCAGCCGGAGTGGACGGCGAAGTTGGAATGTGTACCGGTGTCCGCATCCCCGAGTCCGCAGCCTTGACGTCCTCCGTGCCTCTCATCTCCGCGGCAGCAGAATTGTCCATAGTGACAACCCCATTCCGAAAGCAAGCATCCAACGCCCTCGTTGCCACAGCATGCCCCAAGGAAGAGCATTACCACCGTGTCGCTCACAACAGCACCCAACTCGGACACCATCCCAGTGTTCAGAACCGAAGGAGTGGA
This sequence comes from Alopecurus myosuroides, assembly GCA_028641055.1. NCBI lineage: Eukaryota > Viridiplantae > Streptophyta > Magnoliopsida > Poales > Poaceae > Alopecurus > Alopecurus myosuroides. Next base: position 417,845,187 of record CM054059.1, read on the forward strand.
GAGAGCAAACTCTGTCTTCTCCTCACAAACGAAGCCATCAGACGGTGCAACACCCCGCCCGTGCGACCCCACGGCAGCCACGGCAGAGATTTCGGGCGCTGGCACGCTGCCCGGCAGAAATTTGCACTGCGCAGCCACGACAGAGATTTCATACACTAGCACGCTGCCCGGGCAGCAAATCGCGCTGCGCAGAACCCACGGCAGAGGTTTTGGGCGCAGGCCCGCTGCCCGGCAGCGAAACGCCCCCGACGGCAGCAGAACAGAGAGTTTCAGCCCCGAAACCGCTGCCCGACAGAGAAAACGAGCCCAACCCTGCGCGGCAGGAACCTCAACAGGCACATGCACTATACTGGCCACTTTTCGGAATTGTTCTCGTAGCATTGGAGAGAAAGTTACCCCAGCACTTTTCAGCTCCATAGCACTATTGTTAGTCAACGATGAACCCCCTTGCAAATTATTATCAGTGTTCTGTCCACTCCCCTCCTTACACGCTGTATCCTCCAATGAGGTTTTCACAAGCGCATCATGGAAGTCAGACCCCATCTCGTTGTCATCCCCTTCATCCTCATCATTCTCCTTGTCAACTACCATGTCATCATCCTTCTATGGCTTGTCCTCTCCCTCCACATAAAATGATAGAGCATAGAACTCATCCTTTATCAGCATAGGAATAGTCGAAGGGATTTTAGTGTAATCAAGGCACCCTACTAGCATCCGAATAACTCCATGTTGACGGGTATAGGCCATGTCCACCTTACGTGTGACTCCGATCATATACCCCACAGCCCACATAGCCAAAAAATCACCCGTGTGTTCTTCCGGTATCCCAGACACTCGGACCCAAAAATTTGGCAAAGTATCAAGCCGTTCAATCCTCTGACCCCAACTATTCACGGTCATCTCACAACGAGAATTAGGAACTCTACACGGTCCAAACACACTTAGACGATCCAACTCAAGTTTAGAAGGGAAAAGTGCCTGAAAAACATTATGTCCAACTTGATTAACATTCTCCATAGGGACTAAACGTTGCAGTTGTCCAATCACCTGGGGCACCGACATCTCCCCTTTATTCACCACCACTGATGTCCATCTAGCATTAGCCACCTTTGGCCAAAAATTCGCCGATAGAGGTACAGCAAAAATCATAAGCTCATCATGGGCATACCCATACATCACAGGATGGGGTTTAGATGCAGTAAGCAACGGGCATGGGCCATTCTTATGCACTGATCCTGGCGGAAATCACAAACTGGAGCCGGACAATCCGCAAGAAAATAACCAGCAGCCCCACAGCGGAAACATTTATTTTTGTCGGACTTTTTGCTCTTCTTCTGAACCGCCACCGCAAGGTATTCTGCTGAAACGCGCTTCTCCCCCTGCTGGTATATGTAAGAAAACCAGCTATTGCTTTTTGTTAGAGATAACAAATGAGTTCCGTTTCCGTAATGACTTTGTTATCTTTAGCTTTCTATGAACCAGCTGGGTTCTCGGGCCTTCTCCATCGAAATACAAACTTCAATTCCTTTAATTCGAAGCATATTTTTCAGCCAAGATCTTAAGAATTATTGAATGGTGCACATATAAAAATCTAAATAGACAAACCGATATAACCAAGTCGAACGTAAAAAAAATATATTACTCATGTGCACACCATATACATCGTGTACGTGAAAAAGAACAGATCGAGCTGTGCAGCTAGCATGCAACACACCTCTCGGACACACCTCACGAACTAGAGTGCAAGCTAACGACATGTGCGTACTCGAACTTAGATAACTCGTGGTACAGACGATGTAGCTAGTCCGATCATGGCTTGGCCTCTGGCTCTGGGAAGTGGAACTCGGGCTTCGGGGGCAGCTCGGCTTTGGGGAATGGTGGAAGTTCATGCTTTGGCGCCTCCGGCATGGCGGGGTGCGGTATCTCAGGCACATGTGGCTCCTTGGGCACCCCTGGCACGGTAGGGTGTGGAATTTCGGGCTTGGGCAGCTCAGGCACGATAGGATGGGGTACTTGGTGCTCCTTCGGTGCCTCTGGTACGACAATGTGTGGCACCTCGGGCACGCCTGGATGTGGTAGCTCAGGTTCAGGCATGGCAGGGTGTGGCGGCAGTTCGGGCTTTGGCAGCTCCGGCACGACGTGGTGTGGCCCTTCGGGCTCCTTTGTGTTATTTTATTGTGTTCCGAATCCCGTACAAGTGTTGTACTATATTTGGAGTCCTATCAGACTACGGCAAGCCAACCGTGCTAGACGTGCACAACTACAACTCTATTTCGTGTCCGGCAAGAAAGAGAGTTGTTTGCCCCAATATATAGTGCGAGGTAGTCATAGAATAGATTGAGAGAGAGATAGAAAGATGTGAGATCTAGAGAGATCCACCCGATTAGCACGTAGAGGGTTTGTCCTCTCGTGTATTGTAATACTCCTCCCAATTATATTGATACGCCTTTGTGCGTGCCGTGGTTTTCTCCCGCAAGGGTTTCCACGTAAAAATCTGTGTTCTTGTTCTCGGTTGATCTACGTTTTGCTGCGCCTATTTGTAACAAGTGGTATCAGAGCACCAGGCTTGGAGATCGATTCGCTGCCCGGAAGACTTTCCGCTGCGCTCCTGGGCAGCATCGCGCAACAAGTTGATTGGATCAAACCGCTGCAATTTTTGTGGCATTATGCAGCTGCATCAAAATCGAGCATTGTGTGGAGATTGGATCTGATGAGAAGGTTCACAGTTCTTCGACCGGCGTCCCGTACGCTGCCTTTGGCGATCCGTCCTGCTGCGGTCTTAGACTCGGGTACTAATCAAGTTCCGAGGAGATAATTGCTGACACCCGACCATGACGTACCAATCTGTGGAGATGGGCAGTGGCCTAGCTGATCAGACAAGCCACGTCTACTATTCAGGTGAAGACCCGTATGGTGCAAGGCACGTGGACCAAGTCAAGTTCCAAGGTGAGAACTAGATCAATTTATTGATCTTTGATCTGCTACGGGCACACAGCAAGAAAATCAAATTTCTATGTCCACCAAACAACTACCAGGTGCTATCTGTTCCTATTTATTGCTCCCCATAAATCAATTCCTTTCGGGAAATTTTCTGTTTCTCCGGCTTGTACTGCTTAGTGTTACAGATTATTCTACTCATGGCTTCCATGAAGTACCAGCTTTCGTTGCTGGAGCGTGACACAAGGTTTTCTTATGGCAAGTCAAAGATGCGAGCGTTGTTGGCGAAAGCCTATTATGAGGATGTACTGGATAGTTTCTTGGTTTAAGGTGGAGTTTTTGGGATTATGATCTGTCGGGATATTATGGATGCAATATTGCTGCAGTTATTTGAAGAACACGGTTCAGTTATCAGACAAGTTAATGAGGAGGTAATTATTAAGCCTGTTGGTAGTCAGCATATACTCTTTTGCTCTCCAGAGATATTTGCTGTTATGCATGTGAAGGTTTTGTTCATGTTCGTGATGAGGATCAGTTGTGATGCAAGGAGATATGTGTCTGCTAGATACTACAACGTTAGTACTGTTCAGGTCAAGTACAGTTTAGTTGTCTTTGCTCTTTAAGAGAGGTCTATTGCAGAGTTTAAGCTCCAATGCATATATAGGAGGTTCCTTCATCCGACATTTGTTTCATGGACAGTTTTTAACCATGTCATGGATTTTTCAGACGGCAGTTTTTGGGAGTACGTGATACGCTCCGTACAAGATGCTCTTGCATGAGTATTATTTTGCCGAGATTTGTGCTATGTGTTTGTAGCATGTTCAGATTCCATGAGATGAGTTCTTCACAATGCGATGTGCATCAAGATGTTGCACTATGAGCTATGCGCTCGTTTATGCACCACAGGAGATATGGTGACTTATGTCACTTGATGATATTTGAGCAGTTTCGGTTTTTGAGGTCAGTGGCACAGACTCAGACTTTTATTGGGAGTTTCCCAAGTTTCGTATGTCTGCTTTGTTGACAGCTGTGCTATGTTATGGACGACCTACCGATTGATTTGCTCAGTATGACTTCGTGAGAAGTTTATAAGTCCTATGGACGTTTCAAGGCACAAGGTTTACTTGTGATGACTTTAATTGTGGAGTTGATGCTATCTATGATTATTGTACGGGATTTCGTCTCAAGGTGGAGTGTTATTTTATTGTGTTCCGAATCCCGTACAAGTGTTGTACTATATTTGGAGTCCTATCAGACTACGGCAAGCCAACCGTGCTAGACGTGCACAACTACAACTCTATTTCGTGTCCGGCAAGAAAGAGAGTTGTTTGCCCCAATATATAGTGCGAGGTAGTCATAGAATAGATTGAGAGAGAGATAGAAAGATGTGAGATCTAGAGAGATCCACCCGATTAGCACGTAGAGGGTTTGTCCTCTCGTGTATTGTAATACTCCTCCCAATTATATTGATACGCCTTTGTGCGTGCCGTGGTTTTCTCCCGCAAGGGTTTCCACGTAAAAATCTGTGTTCTTGTTCTCGGTTGATCTACGTTTTGCTGCGCCTATTTGTAACACTTTGGCATCTCCGGCACCGCAGGATGCGGCACTTCATGCTCCTTTGGCGCCTGGGGGACGATCGGGTGCGGCAGTTCGGGCTCCTTTGGCATCGTCTCTGGTACTGCATGGTGCGGCACTTGGGGCTCCTTTGGCACCTCGGGAACGATCGGGTGCGGTATTTCGGGCTTCGGCGGCTCGGGCATAGCAGGGTGTGGTGGGAGTTCTGGCTTTGGCAGCTCCGGCACGATGGGATGATGCGGTGGGTACTCCTCCTTGGGCACAGCCTCCTCTAGGCGCCTTGCGCCGCTGCACATGCAGCTGCATGAGAGCAGCAGCACCGAGAGGAATACCACGGGTGGCATGGCGTTCCTGCACGCCATGGTGAATGCTCTCTGCTTCTTGTCTATGTGTGTCTGTTGGGGGCTTCTTCTTTGTGTGATGGGCTGATGGCTGGAAGATAAGAGAACGCCATGGTATTTATAGGACGCCAAAGGGGATCTCTGCCTGTGACATATATGCATGTTTTCTCTAGAGACTGGCTGTTAACTTTGGTTCATGGTCCCTGGTAGGTCACCTGCATGTTGTTGGTTGTTTTACTTAGCTCGGTTCTGTGAGAGAAGAAAACTTCGTTTTTGTGCGTGATGTCTACACTATTTTCTTATGTGTTGGTTAGCTAGTCTGGAATTTTGTGACCTGAGTGATATATATGGTCTCGATGAGTCGATGTGTACATGTCAACCTCTAATACTCGTGTACTTTTAACCAGCCGGTCAGAACCTGTCAAATGTGAAGTACGTGCATGTAAAGCCTACACTTCAACGCAGGCAGTGTTTTGGGGATGCATGGTCATTGGTCGGTTGGCGGTTCAGCGGTCGAAATCTTTCCATCGAAAGATTAGAGCTGTTGGTACCCCCAATTTAACCACCACCATTTATTTCTGCTATTCCAACGGGTAAAGACGTTGGAAAACGTTTCATACTAGTGGTCAACCTGTGACTAGTATGTTTCGTACTGCTGCCAGTTTCGGCTCCTTCCGTACATGGGCTTTGGCCCAAGATGGTGGAAGGTTGCTGGCCTCCAAAAAAATCCATCAATATTCAGCCCAAGGATGAAGATTTGTGCAAGGCGGAAAAAACAAAATCGCCATCGATCAGAAATCCCTAATTTTGACGAAATAAAACATTAGCTCGTCCATGTCTACAACGAAGAAGCAGCTCTTCTCCCTTCCATCTATGATCACCACCAACTAGCGCCACCCATCCGAGCTACTCCCTCTCCATATTGGCTTGGTCGTCCTCCTCCGGTCGTTGTGCAAAGTTCGATTGGAGCTCCACCACGTCCACGTCCATGGCCGTCGTGGCTGCTGCTCATCCCCGTTGTCCTCTGGTCGACTTCGACGGGACCCACCTCTTCCATCCTGTGACGCCCCGAAATCGGGCACTATGCAGATTTCAGCATTCCCGCCAAATCCGCATAATAACCGACTCCAGGTTGCCATTTATGATAACATTACAATAGTTCACGAATAATCCACAATTACAACAGCATCAGATAGATACAAGATGACTCAGAAGAGCCAGGGATACAACTGATACAATACAAAGATCCAAATAACAGCGGAAGAAACAAACGTCCGGCTACGGACAAGATCCAAATTGGACTAAGAGTCCTGACGATAACCGAAGGCGTCCAATCCCTGCCCAGGCCAAGCCGGAGGGATTCCCAAGCTAACGTCGTCAGACTTCATACCTGTTGACTGCAAGTTGGAATTTGCAGCCACGAAAGAGATTCGTGGGTCAGTACGGTTAAGTACTGGCAAGGGGGATAAAACCCATACTCACAAGTTACCGGCGTAGCCAGTCATCACAAGATACAAATACTTTAGGATCAACGGAAGGAAAGGGGGGTATTGCAAATAATTGACAGCAGGCTGCACTAACCAACTACAGAGATTCTATTACTTCCAACTATCAGAAAGGAGATAAGATCGAGTAATAGTAACCAACTGAAAGATAACTTCAAACAAACCCATCCTGGATCTCGCCCCTTATCCGAAGAAGCAATCCGAGGATAACTCACACCGTGGTATAAAAGATGAGTCAAGTTATTGTGTGAATAACCTATTACTAGTCAAATTATTAGTCATTGGGTGTAACATGGTTGATCATTAGGTTTAACTTGTCCTGAGTACTTGTTAGCCAGTACTTTCACCAAGTAATCCATAACCGCGGAAAACACGGCTTCTCGAGAAGATTTACCCTGCAGGGGTGCACCATAGCAACCGCACTCATGAATATCCCGCCAGATGGGATGCCTCCCACCAAGCGGGGCACTCAACACAATCCAACCCTTCTTCGCATCAAGCCCAAAGCACCGCGTGCTGTGCGTGCGCGGCTAATCGAGCCCCACGAAGAAAAGGGGACCCTCATAGCACTGGAAGACCACGCCGCCCTAAATGCCGACTACGAAAGTTCCACCCGGGTACCAAGGGCTCGCAAGATCATGCATGCAGCAAATGGAAAGCCCGAACTAGTACGGCGATTTGGACGAGATGCGAATCGAGTCAAACTGAGGGGGAGCCCATACTCCCCAAATGCGGGTAGTGCGCTCATCATGGATCAGTAGACAAGACCCTTTTCCTATTAGGGTCGACACTAGCAGGCCTCAAAACCACCCTGGGCCTCCTGCCGGTGCCTTATCATCAAATTTATTATTAATAGTAACATTAGCATGATTGATTGATTAAACATCGAGCCCCCACAACGTAATAGAAATAGCAACAGAAAGTAACGGGTAACAGACTCGAGCAAAGCAACCTAAGCATGCTAGTAAGACACTGGCTCAAACGAAGGCTGTAGGTATGGAGGTGAGGCAATATCAAGGTTAAGGAATTCATGTGATGGGTTCGTAACAGAAACAACTACCACTAAGGCTAGCAGAAAAGAATCAACGGAAAGAATCGGTAACAAGTGATGAAAGGCAGCCATATGGCATGCAAGTGAGTATACTTGCCTGAGATCCCGCAAGGTAGCAGAACTTGTCGTTGCTCACATCATCTCAACGTCCTATCCGGGAAGAAGCAATGAACCTCGAACAAACACCGGATGCAACAATTACTACTACGACAAAAGATCCAGCATGATCCTATATGCATGACATGGCAAGATGCAACAGGGGAAAACAACTTAAGCAATTTAATCGGAACCGGAGTCCGGAGAAATAGGAATTGGTTCAAGTTGTTTATCTAACCATCAAATTAAATGTTGTTTAGCATGGAAAACAATAAAGTAGATGAGTTAGGCAATTTAAATGGAAGGGGGCAACAGCTGGAATTAATTAGCCCACACATCCCATATGTTGTCATATAGGTGAACATGCATAACAAGATCTAAAATGCACAAGATAAGATGCAAACATAGATATGAATGGCATAAGCATGATAAGGACATGAAACTGATTGGAAAACATACTTTATTTGTTTGATTTGGAATTAAAATGAATTGGTTATGAATTTTGGTAATTTCAGTTGCATTAAATAAGAGGTGAAACAATTATTCAATTTAAAGGTTGCAAACCAGGAAACAAAGTTGATATTTGAAAAGGTTATCAAATTTTAGTTGGATTACATGTTTCACATTTTGAAATGGGAATTAGGATTATTTAATTAGGAATTAAACAATATTAAACAAGTTTTAATTGAATTTAAACAAGATTAAATTGTTTAGGCATTTTAAATTATTCAAACCAGGAAACAAAAATTATATTTGAATAGGGTCTTCAAAATGGTATGGAAAACATATTTTATTTGCCTTATTTGGAAATAGTATGAATTATTTAAGAATTGTTGCAAATTACAATTGAATTATTTGAATTCAAATTTAAATTGCATTTTGAAAATTCAAAACAGAAAACAAATGGCATATTTGAAAAGTACAGGAAATTTGGAGTGGAATACATATAAAATTTGTATTATTTGGATTTGGGGTTTGAAAGTTGTGATCATTTGAAATTCTAGGTGTTATTTGCAAAAGACCAGGGACCGGTTTGTGAGGGAAAAGTGCTGCCAGGGGCTGGTGCGCGAAAACAGAGGACAGAAAAAAGAAGTGCACCTCGCAGATCTACACAGGCCCTATGACGCGTGGGCCAGGGCCAGGCTGGCAGCCACACGGGCGCGTGTGAGATCCACGCGGCAACCACGGTCTATGACCAGTGGGCCCGTGCGCGCGCGGTAAATGGCGAAAAAGGAAGGGCCTTGTGCGGCCTGTGGGAATCGATCCCGGGTCTCTACCGAGCGCGCGGGGAGACAGAGCCACTGGGCTATGGTGCTGTTTGGTGATACCACTTGGATCTGACGGAATAAGTGGTGCATGCAGTGGTCTTAACTGAATTCCGAAACGCAGGTTCAGACTCCAGGTCGCTGCTACCGCACTCGCCGGGGAAACAGACGACTGCCGGCAGCAATCAGACGGCGCACGAAGGCGGCCTCACAGAGCAGGGGAAAGGGGGCAGGATGCAGAGGCTCACCGAGGGATAGTGTCATCTGCGAGAGGCTCGAGGGAGGCACGGTGATCGACGGTGGTTGACGCAGGAGGCGGCGACCAGCAGCAGCAGGCGGCGTCCTCGGAAGCGTGCGGCCACCATAGGCCTCCTCCCGCCTCCTAAAGGCGACGCAGAGAACGCCTGGGTGGTGGACGCCCCATTCCCGCACCGAGAAGGACTCGATGACGGCGATCGACGCGGTTCACCGGCGGGTTGCTGTCGGAATTTTTCAGTAGCGTGGATGTTCAGAGAAAAGACAGAGGGGATGGCGGCGATCCGGAGAGGGAGGTGGCGGCGGATGGAAGAGGAGAGAGGCTTAGGGTTAGGCTAGGGCATGGGTTGGGGTCTTATAGGAGAGCTCGGGCAGGTGAGGTAGGGGTCCATGGAGGGGGAAAGACAGCGACACCCCTCCTCCTTCTGTCTGTACGAGGAAGATGGGTGAGGTGGGCTGGACTTGGGAAAAAAAGGGGCCGTGGTGGGCTGGAGGAAAAGGCTGGCCTCTCCTTTTGCTATTATTTATTTTTATTTTTTTATATTTTTTTTTCTATTAGCTGATTGTTGTAAAGAATAAAAGAGAGAGATAGAAAAGGGTTAGGGTTTTATTTCGTTAAATAATTTTATTACTTTCAAAACAACAAGATGGAAGCAAAGTTAGCTTTATTCTCAAACTTGGAGTTATTTAGGGGAATTTTTAAAGTGGTTAGTTGAATTTTCCAAATAAATTTTGGGTGTTTAGTTGATAATTAAATTGTATTAATTTGCAATCACAACAACAACAAAGGTAGTTTAAGATTATTTTCAACAACTTACATTATTAAGGTGATATTAAATTGTTAGGTGATTCTCAAATAGGGTTTTGAACAATTTAAATTGTTTGAAGTTTTGAGTGGTTTGGAAAACATGATGCAATGCTTATGGGATGCAGATGATGCAACCAAATCAAACAGGTAACACCCCAGGTGTTACAGACGACACCACTAACAAGGGATTGCGCCCTCGCAATCCACCTGCTAACCCGGGAGAGGAAAGAAGTTCGACTATCGATTCTTCATGCTTCCAGCTGATCTCCTCGACACCACTAACAAGAGATTCTTGCTCGGAGTGACGACGATGTTCTTTCACCAGGAATCTTCTGATGATCGAACATATTAGGTTAAAGGCTCAGAAAACGTCCACCCACGTAGGATCCTAACACTTTGAAAGATTGAGTACGAGAGTAGACTCCAAAACAAATAAGATGGGAGGGAAAATAGAATAGGGGTAAGGAGAAAACAAGAATCCTATTGAGATGTTTTCCAAAATAGTTTGGCAAAAATAGTTTTTGACATTCTAGAAACAACGACCGTTAGCGAGGTTAACCTACAGGCTTTGCAGACCCGTTGCTTCGATAACCATTCGTATCGAAACAATATCGGGAATCGGAACCAAGGCTCTGATACCATTTGTGACGCCCCGAGACCGGGCACTATGCAGATTTCAGCATTCCCGCCAAATCCGCATAATAACCGACTCCAGGTTGCCATTTATGATAACATTACAATAGTTCACGAATAATCCACAATTACAACAGCATCAGATAGATACAAGATGACTCAGAAGAGCCAGGGATACAACTGATACAATACAAAGATCCAAATAACAGCGGAAGAAACAAACGTCCGGCTACGGACAAGATCCAAATTGGACTAAGAGTCCTGACGATAACCGAAGGCGTCCAATCCCTGCCCAGGCCAAGCCGGAGGGATTCCCAAGCTAACGTCGTCAGACTTCATACCTGTTGACTGCAAGTTGGAATTTGCAGCCACGAAAGAGATTCGTGGGTCAGTACGGTTAAGTACTGGCAAGGGGGATAAAACCCATACTCACAAGTTACCGGCGTAGCCAGTCATCACAAGATACAAATACTTTAGGATCAACGGAAGGAAAGGGGGGTATTGCAAATAATTGACAGCAGGCTGCACTAACCAACTACAGAGATTCTATTACTTCCAACTATCAGAAAGGAGATAAGATCGAGTAATAGTAACCAACTGAAAGATAACTTCAAACAAACCCATCCTGGATCTCGCCCCTTATCCGAAGAAGCAATCCGAGGATAACTCACACCGTGGTATAAAAGATGAGTCAAGTTATTGTGTGAATAACCTATTACTAGTCAAATTATTAGTCATTGGGTGTAACATGGTTGATCATTAGGTTTAAGTTGTCCTGAGTACTTGTTAGCCAGTACTTTCACCAAGTAATCCATAACCGCGGAAAACACGGCTTCTCGAGAAGATTTACCCTGCAGGGGTGCACCATAGCAACCGCACTCATGAATATCCCGCCAGATGGGATGCCTCCCACCAAGCGGGGCACTCAACACAATCCAACCCTTCTTCGCATCAAGCCCAAAGCACCGCGTGCTGTGCGTGCGCGGCTAATCGAGCCCCACGAAGAAAAGGGGACCCTCATAGCACTGGAAGACCACGCCGCCCTAAATGCCGACTACGAAAGTTCCACCCGGGTACCAAGGGCTCGCAAGATCATGCATGCAGCAAATGGAAAGCCCGAACTAGTACGGCGATTTGGACGAGATGCGAATCGAGTCAAACTGAGGGGGAGCCCATACTCCCCAAATGCGGGTAGTGCGCTCATCATGGATCAGTAGACAAGACCCTTTTCCTATTAGGGTCGACACTAGCAGGCCTCAAAACCACCCTGGGCCTCCTGCCGGTGCCTTATCATCAAATTTATTATTAATAGTAACATTAGCATGATTGATTGATTAAACATCGAGCCCCCACAACGTAATAGAAATAGCAACAGAAAGTAACGGGTAACAGACTCGAGCAAAGCAACCTAAGCATGCTAGTAAGACACTGGCTGTCGTGGTGGTGTCACGGCAGATGCCATGGGATGGCTAAAGATGTGGGGACGATGGACGCTGGAGGTGTCCGGGGAGGGATCACGCGACGAGTAGCCGCGTGAGGTGAGATCCACACAACACAAACAACACGATGTACCCAGGTTCAGGGCCCTCGTGAGGAGGTAAAACCCCTACTCCTGCCTTTCTCTCTGTATTACGATGTCTCTCCGAGTAGCCACAGTACAAATGGTTACGCTACCGAGTAGCTTTTCTCTCCTCTCCGAGTAGGGCTAGGTCAAGAACTTAGGGTTTCTAGGGTTCCCAGTGAGCAACTGTTAGCGTATGGGAGCATGCCTCGCGCAGGAGGCGGCGGGGCACCTTATATACACGGTGCCCAGCCGGATACGTCCAAATCTAGACAAGTGTCGACATAGTGTGCACATCGTCCTTTCTCCGAGTACCCGCTGACAGCTTTGGTTCCTAACCTTGGCTGCTTCCGTAAAGTTGTTGGGCAAAACTAGGGGACAGACTGGTATCACTGTACCTAGGCACAGAGTAGGCCCCCCTTATCCTGCCACGGCCTGCTTCCATGCTGTCACTGTCAGGCAGGCCGTCCCCACGTGAACAGTAGTTCGAATGCTGCCAAGTACGGACCCAGGATACGCGGGATCCTGTGTCAGAACGGCTCCTTTGACTTTCTGGCCCGAGTAGGTTCCCGCCAATGGTTCCCGCCAATTGTACTCGGGCCAAACCTTCTACTCGTCAGGGTAGAACTTGATTGATATCTCCTTCTGGTCATCTTGAGGTGAGACCGAGTAGCAGTCGACCGGGTAGCGAGTACCTGGTAGTCGGCTACTCGACCAAACCTCTCTTCTGTAAGCGGCCTTTACCACCTGTCTTTACCCTACTCGGGGGTAACCCCCCGACAGCAGTCCCCGAAGCTGGTTGAGTCTTGCGAACTTGTTCACTAGGCTCTGCCAGCTTAAAACCAGCCTTTGCATCTCAGCCATCGAACCTCAAGATGCCGAGTAGGTCCTCCGAGTAGCTATCTGGAAAGTACCTTGAGTTTCCTCTTTTCCGAGTAGCACTTGCTTTCTACTCTGTAACCGAGTAAAAAGACTTAGCGAAATTTCTCAGATTGAGCCTCTGCAGCACAGAGCACAATCCAGCCCTTCGCGCAGCAACTGCACACGTGTCAAGCATCCACGACCTTGTCGTTTGGTTGCCCAGGACACGACCTGCCACGCGTCCAGTTTTCACGCAAGGGGCCCACCGGCCGTCATGTCCCATCAAGTGCAGTTATAGGCCACGATTCGGTGGTGGGATCAACTGTGGCCATTACGCGCGCAACCGGCGCTTGTGTGCGTTTCTAGCCGGCCACAGGATCCACCACACGGCATAATCGATCCCACTCCCGAGACGGTAACGGTAAACTCGCGGAAGGGATATAAATACCCCGTCGGTAGCTTCCTTTTCCCCTTCCCTCGCACTATTCCTTCTCTGTCTCCTGCTCTTCTCCACCACCGTGCTCTCCGCCGCCGCGCAAGCTCTCGCGCCGCCGCGGATTCGATTCACCAGCCAACTCCACTTGAAATCTTCCACCTTCCCAACTCGCCACGATGGCCAAGTCAGGCTGGGCTGGCTCCTGCGTCACTGCGGAGGATTGCGCCTGGCTCGTCAATACCCGGCGAGTCCCTCCCGGCGTGGAGTGCCGGGCGCCGGACGGCGAAATCGTGCCGTCCCCGCGCGAAGGGGAGCGCGTCGTCTTCCTGGCGCATTTCGAGCGCGGGTTCGGGCTACCCGCCTCCGATTTCCTACGGAAATTCCTCAACCACTTCGGCATCCAGATGCACCATCTGCCGCCGAACGCCGTCGTCTTCCTCGCCTACCACGCCGTGGTCTGCGAGGCCTTCCTCGGCATCCGGCCCACGTGGGAGACGTGGCTCAGGTATTTCCACCTGCGCCAGCAGTCCACCGGGAAGAAGGACTCCGCGGGCGTCGCCCGCGCCACCGACACCGGCTGCGCCATGATGGTGCAGCGGTCCGGGACGAACCACCCCCGCGTCAAGGGGCTGGACTCCGTCAAGCTATGGCAGAAGACGTTCCTTTACGTCAGGAACGTTGCCGCCGAGCCAGGAGCCCCGGTGAACGACAGAATCAACCTGCCCGTTTGGTGCAATCGCGCTCCAATCGGGATGTACTGGAAGGACAAGCCCGTCAACGACGACGACGCTATCGAGATGGAGAATCGACTCGGCTGGCTGAGGGCGGAGGGCCTCAAGAACGACGACCCGGTGGCCTGCTGGATCCAGCGCCGAGTACTGCCCTTGCAGGAGCGGTGCCATCTCATGTGTTACATGGGAGGGCCCCGCGACTGCACCAGGACCACCACCATCGAGATCGACAACATCGACGTCCCCTGGCATGCCAGGAACATCTTGACGACAAGCCTTGGCGACCACTGGCAATACGGGTTCGTCCCGTATAGCCGCACAAAGCCGATTGAGCGGGTACGCCTTCCTTACTCTGCTCTCCGCATATATTTTCCGAGTAGATAGCTCCTCCTTCTTGCATCAACCAGCAATTGCCTCGCGTTCCGAGTAGGACATCTAGCCGAATCGCCTTAGGCTTTAGTATGCTTCGTGTTTGCACGCCTTGCCGGGTAGCCTACTCGAGAACGATTCTTAGGCTCCATGTGCTTTATGCCTGCACGCCCTTCCGAGTAATATCTCTCGGCAAACATGCGTAGGCCTAGTATGCTTTGTGTTTGCACGCCTATCCGAGTAAAATGCTTAGTAAGCTGCCTAGGCCTTGTGTGCTTTGTACCTGCACGCCTATCCGAGTAGAGTTCCTTCCTGGTACTCGGCTGGTTTGTGATCCTTCTCTGTTTTTCAGGTTCTTACTCGCCAGATAATCGAGAGCTGCGAGGTTTTCGAGGGCAACTGGTCTCCTGACCGTGAGGAGGATGATGTGCCCTCCTTCGATGCCGTGGAGCAGCCCAACCTCTCTCGCTCCCCCGTTCCTGATAAGCGCGACGCTCTCCGCACCTGGTCCGACGAGGATTTTGATGGTAACGGTACTTTCATTCTGTTTGCTTCCAAGAAGCACCAATCCCTCGTGTGCTGTTTCTGATTCTTTCCTCTTTTCTCTTTGATTCCCAGATGAAGCTGCCGCGGACAAGGACGACGAGGACGAAGACGAGAACGAGGGCGATGCGCCCCTAGTCGTCAAGCCCCTGGCCGTCGCCGCTCCTGAGACCCGCAAACGGGCTGGTAGCGGGGCACCAGCGCCTCCTGCCAAGAAGAGGAAGCCCGCCGAGAAGAAGGCGGTTGCGAAGAGAACCAGACGAGAGCTCAAGTGCACCACCGCGTAAGCCCTCTTCTCGGTCACCTCCCTTCTCGCGCAGTGCTATTTTCCCAGATCTTCTTCTAACTTGTGATTTCTCTTTCTCTGCAGACCTCCTATGGACGCGAACGCAGCTCTCGCGTCCGATCACGCTAAGGAGAAACCAGTACCTCTAGTCCATCTGGACGATGATGATGAGGACCACACCGCCACTGCCGCTGCTGCCAATCCAGCGCAAGGAGCAGCGTCAGAGCCAACCGCCCAGGACACCGCCGTCCACGACGAGAGACCCCCTTCTCCTCCGGCCAGCAATGCCGAGGAGAACCAAGACCAAGTGATGCAAGACAACGCCGCCGCCGAGCGGCCTGAAGCAGAGCAAGAGCAGCCCGCCACAGGGGCTGCTGCACAAGATAGTCTCGCTGCCGCGCAGCGAGTAGAAGACACCACCGCCACGGATGCCACTGCTTATCCATTGAGCAGCGTGCAACCGGGCGTGACGCCGAGTAGCGCCCAGCCAGGAGCTGCACAGGGGCGATGGATCTGCGGCGCCACCAACTGCGCAAGGCCCTACACCGCCAACTGCGCAAGGCCCTACACCTCCAACTGCGCAAGGCCCTACACCGCCAACCTCCTCCTCGCCGTCGAAGACCAAGGATACATCCAGCCCTCCCGTCGGGCGAGTAACCAGGCAACGAGCCTTGGAAGCTCTGAGGGACGAGGTTGTCAGAAGGGAATCCGAGAAGGAAGCTGCTGAGAAGGCCAAGGCCGAGAAGGAAACTGCTGACAAGGAAGCTGCTGAGAAGGCCAAGGCTGAGCAGAAGAAAGCCAGGGCTGAACAGAAGGAGGCCGAGAAGCAAGCTGCCGAGAAGGCAGTCGCCGAGAAGGCGAAGGCCAAGACTGACGGGAAGGCGACTGAAGATCCCGAGAAGCAGAAGGTTGAGAAGGAGCAATCGAAGAAGCGGGCCAGGGACCAGAGTACATCCTCAGGCGGAGCACTCGTGATCCACGAGTCCGGCCCGGTTCCTGCTGCGCTCTCTGCGGACGCTCGCGCTGCTGGCCAGCCCTGCTACCCGGAGTACATGATCGAGGTTAGCCAACAGCACTCAATCGGCTTCCCTCCCAAGGACAAAGCTTTAGCTATCCAGAGGGGAAGGAAAGTTGTAGCCGTGAACTCCCCTCCTCCAGATCCAAGCCAACCACCCCAGTCTGTCAACATCGCTTCTCGTGGAGTCCAAGACAAACCAATAACCTCCAAAGGCCTTGAGCAGGTACTGGACACCATTGGCTTCATCGACGCCAAATGGGATAGCAAGATTCTCGGCGTGGATAAGTGGCACGGTCTTAGCCTTGGCGGCATCGACCACATGCGCGTGGACTGGAACAAGGTTGACCTGGGACGCAATCCTATGTCCGTCTCCACCGAGACCGCGACGCTCGCAGCCAAGATGTTCTTGCATCGCAAGAATGCCGAGGACATCGAGCAGTCCTACGCAGTAAGTCCTTCTTGCCTTTTCCGAGTTGAATTTTCTTCTCTCCTACTCGCTTTTCTTCTTTCTTACCATCACCCCCAGTCCCCGAGATTCGGGTCGAGTAGTTGGATACTCTCCGAGTAGCCTCCTACTCGGGCTGAATCTTCTCTGCTTTTTCTAACTCGCTTCTTCTCGCTTCTCAGGATAGCGTCCTGAAGCGGACCAATTTATACCGCCATCTTCTCTGGAACCACTCTATCGCCAGGAGGCGCATTGCTGCTTTAGAGAAGGAAAAGGCAGCTGCGGAGGCGGCCAGCAAGAACGCCAAGGACAGCACCCAGCAGCTGACTGACGTGCAAGGTACGCTTTTAGCTACGCGGTTTCTGCGTTTTATGTTTACGCCCGCTTTTGCTTTCTTATGCGCTAACCCTTCCTTCTCTGCAGAAAAACTAAAGGCCTTGGCAGATGAACATGAAAAATGCCGTAGCTTCGTGGAGAACGCCGAGGCCACCATAAAGAGACTTGAAGGTGAGTTTGCTGTTTACTCGGTGTGACCTTGAATTTGGTTCTTCTCTGCTTATTTACTGACCTCATCTATCTTTTCGCAGAAGATCATAAGTCATTTGCTGAGGCACACCAAGATTGCGTCAAGCCAGCGGAGGTGGAGAAACAGCTATCCGACCAGGCCATTACTCTGGTGAAGGACCACACCACCGAGATGGAGAAGCTGCAGCTCCAGCTTCAGAAGGCACTCCAAGATGCCGTCAAGATTGGCGCCGAGAGGGACAAGGCCATCGCCGAGAAGGCCAAGGCCGAGACCACTTTCAAGGCCAAGGAGAGGGCCCTTGAGCAGGAATGTGAAACCTTGAAGAAGACCAATGCTGATCTCTTCGCTCAGATGGATAGCTTGCGCCTGATCCAAGAAAAGCACATTGGCAACGAGGAGTCCTGGAGGACCAAGCTGCAGCAGCTGCGCCGCCAACTGATCGGTAAGTTTTCTCTTCATTGCATCTTTTCTTCTCGGTCTTGTTCCTTCTCGGCTTCTTTTTTCTTCTCGGTTTTTGATCTTGCCACTTGCTATTTCAGATATCTGGCCTCGTCTTGATTCTTCCTCTGCGCCTACGGTAGCCAAGGCCCGAGCAGTTCGCCTTTCGCTGGGTGAGCCAATTGACACCAGGGCTGATATCGAGGACAGCTTGCTGGTGCTCAAAGGTTACTTCGAACAGCTGGCCGGCGTCGGAACTGACTTGGTGCATGCGGGCTTTGAGCTCCACCGGCTTTTCTGGCCTCATGACCCCCAGCCAAGAAACATGCGGGCTCTCGCCCTCAAGCTGGAGAACGTGAAGGCCGAGCTGAAAAAATGGCGAGCCTCTGGAGCCCGTGCTGGTGCGGATGTGATGCTTCTCTGCATAGCATCTTGGTATGAAAACCTGGATATGCAGCGTATCCGCGGGAAGCGCAATGATTCCAAGTGGGAGACGGATGCCGAGAGCGTGGCCTTGCGCAAGCAGATTGCGTATGAGGTCGCAGAGTGCGCCGAGACGGAGGTCTACATCGAGGGCGTCCCCGAACCCGACACCGAGTACGAGGACGAAGGGGATGATGACGAAGACGAAGACCTTGACGGCTTCTTCTAATCTCCCAAGGGCAAGGCCGGAAAGGGAAAAGCCACCGTCGTCGCGAGTAGCGATGAAGACGAAGGGGCGCACATCGACAGCGAGCCACTCGACTTCGGCACCTCCTCAGGTGCTGCTCTCGACGACACGGTGCCCCCTCCTGGCCACGCTTCATGCTCCTCCTCGGCTCCAGGACCCGTCTCGGTGGCCACGGCCACTTCTGAGCAGGCAGCCGCCCAGCAAGATGCCGAGTTGGAAGAGTCCGCCACCGTCCAGACGGAGGCAGATGCCACCAACACCGAAGAAGCGGCCGAGAAGGCGGTCACTGAAGAAGCAACCGCCAAGTCTGCCGCCGAGGAAACAGCTGCCAAGGCCAGCGCCGAGAACACCGCCTCCTCAACTTGAAGCAACCTGCAATCTTTTTTCACTTGAACTCTTATCAGATCCCCGGGATGCCGGGAGCAAATGTAACAGACTATCTTTATCTTGCTTGCTACTTAATTTTTATGCCCACTCGGTTTATGTTGACATTAATCAATTTGAACGACACTGGCTTAATGCCGAGTTGTGTTTCCATGCGAGTCCCCGAGTAGCATTTCTTATTCACCCTGTCTTTTCATCTCTGCTCTACCTGCGACTTGTCGCTTGTTTGGTATTCGAGTCACAAGAATCAAGGAGCAGGGCTGCAAATACTTAGCCGTTAGAAACAATCATGGTAACGCAGCCCACCACTTAGCCGAGAAGACGAAAACAGGGAACAAAAAGTAACCGACAATCTACTCGGTTTCTGCACTCTTTCTTCCTTAGTGATTTTCGTGTGCTCATTGACCTTTTGCTTGTTCTCTTGCTTGCCATGAAGCCGGGCTTCGGACAGCAGCAGAGTCGAAGAGTTGGCATATAGGTTTAAACACAGTACTCAATGCACTTATGAGTTCTGAAGTGGAGCAACCGAATAGACAAAGGAACAAGCCGAGTAAAAACACTTAGAGCAAATTTGGACGAGGGCAGTCCCCGAGAACAATTTCAGATTGCAGAGTAGAATTTCAACTCGGATGAGAGGGTACATACACATCTTTGCTTACGAATGAAAACGACGAAGTAGAGCTACATTCCAGGGACGCTTGGTTTCTTCTCCAGCTTTATCTGCCCTGTTCGCCTGCGATGGGCGCACATCTACAAGATAGTACGCATCATTGTGCAGCGCTTTGCTCACAATGAAGGGCCCTTCCCATGGAGGAGACAACTTGTGCATCCCGGCTGTGCGCTGCACAAGCCTAAGGACCATGTCTCCTTCTCGGAAAACCCTTGGGTTCACCTTTCGGCTATGATAACGCCGCAGGTTTTGCTGGTAGATAGCCGAACGTGACAGAGTCAGCTCTCTTGCTTCTTCAAGCAGGTCAACGTCGTCTTCTCGAGCTTCTCTCGCCTCCACCTCAGTGTAAAGGGCTACTCGGGGGGAGTCATGCTCTAAGTCTATTGGCAACACGGCCTCAGCCCCGTATACCAAGAAGAATGGCGTGTAGCCGGTTGACCGGTTAGGGGTAGTCCTTAGACTCCACAACACCGCTGGCAACTCTTCTAGCCAACACCCTGGTGTTTTCAGCAATGGCTCAATCAGCCTTGGCTTGATGCCTGCCAGTACCATCCCATTTGCTCTCTCAACTTGCCCATTGGAGGCAGGGTGCGCGACTGACGCAACGTCTAGTCGGATATGCTTATCTCTGCAGAATCGCACCATTGCCCCCTCTGCAAAGTTGGTGCCATTGTCGGTGATGATACTGTGCGGGTAGCCATATCTCATGATCACATCCTTCACAAACTTCACAGCTGTGACCCCATCGCACTTTCGAATAGGTTTCACCTCGATCCACTTGGTGAACTTGTCCACCATGACCAAGATATGTGTCATATTGCCTTTAGCCGGCTTGAAAGGACCAACCATATCCAAGCACCAGACAGCAAATGGCCATGTGATAGGAATTGTTTTCAACTCGGAAGCTGGCATGTGAATCTTACTTGCGAACATCTGGCAGCCGGTGCACTTCCTCACAATATCTTCAGCTTGCTGCAGTGCAGTGAGCCAGTAGAAGCCATGCCGAAAAGCTTTCTTGACTAAAGCCCGAGAAGAGGCGTGATACCCACATTCCCCTTGATGTATCTCCACCAGGATTTCTTCTCCTTC
Source organism: Alopecurus myosuroides (assembly GCA_028641055.1). NCBI lineage: Eukaryota > Viridiplantae > Streptophyta > Magnoliopsida > Poales > Poaceae > Alopecurus > Alopecurus myosuroides. The sequence goes on from CM054059.1 coordinate 417,865,680, forward strand.
TTCTGGGCTCACACAGCGTTGCAGCACGCCGGTGGCGCTTCTCTTATGCAGCACATCTCGGACTATGGTGTAGCCCTTGGACCTTCTCTGAATCTGCCTCGCAGTCACCTCATCTTCAGGTAAAGTGCCGTCCCTTAGAAAGGATAATATGGGCATTGCCCAACTCGGTGTCTCCCGCACGGGAAACACTGGTTCGTCCATTTCCATTGGGACAGGCTCTGGTGGTTGCGCAGGAGGAGTAGGAGCGCTTCTCTGCAGCCCAGACCGATTGGCGAGAACTTCTTCAATGAATGCAACAGCTTCTGGGTTGAGGGCGGTAGTCCCCGAGTAAGGAGTGGCAGTCCCCGAGTAGGGAGTGGCAGTCCCCGAGTAGGGAATGGCAGTCCCCGAGTAGGGAATGGCAGTCCCCGAGTAGGGAACGGCAGTCCCCGAGTAGGGAGTGGCAGTCCCCGAGTAGAGGACGGCAGTCCCCGGGTTCCCTGCAGCACTCTCCCAGTCAATCTCCATTGGGTCAGATTCTTCACTTGGCAGAGAAGGGACAAAGATGGATTCCGAGTTAGGGGAAGGCTTGATGGATGGCTTCCTCAAATGCTCCAAGGCAATCCCTGCCGGGATGGACTGCCGAGAAGATCCCAACTTGGATAGCTCGTCTGCTGCTTCGTTCTCTGCTCGGTGAATATGCTGGAACTCACAGCCTTCGAAAAACCCAGTCATTGACTGCACCAGGAAGCGATATGACGCCATGTTGGCATCCAAAGCATCCCAGGTACCTGAGACTTGCTGTACCACCAGATCCGAATCGCCATAGCATATAATGCGCTGCACACCAACCTCCTTTGCTACTCGCAAACCATGCACCACTGCCTCGTACTCGGCTACATTGTTGGATGCCTTGAAATGAATCTGCAGCACGTACTTGAGTTGATCCCGCTTGGGCGATGTAAGCACAACGCCAGCACCAAGGCCTTCTTTCACCTTTGAGCCATCAAAGTGCATTTTCCAATAGTTGGAAACTGGAGCGGGAGGTTCATACTGCATCTCGGCCCAGTCCACAAGAAATTCCGCCAGGACCTGAGACTTGATTGCTTCTCTTCTCGTATACGCGGGAGCGTACGCGGCTAGCTCAATCGCCCACTTGGCTACTCTGCCACTCGCCTCCTTGTTTCCCATGATGTCCGAGATGGGAGCAGAGCTCACAACAGTGATGGGGTGCTCCTGGAAGTAATGTTTCAGCTTCCTGGCGCCCAGGTACACACAATATGTCATCTTCTGGTAATGCGGATAGTTTTGCTTGGAACTGGACAGCACTTCATTGAGATAATAGACTGGACGCTGCACACTCTTGCCTTCTTCTTCTCGCTCCACCACTATCACCACGCTGACTACTCGGTTAGTCGCCGCAATGTACAGCAGCATAGGCTCCTTGGGTAGCGGACTAGCCAAGACGGGAGCGCTAGCCAGCATCGCTTTCAGCTCATTGAATGCCACGTCCGCTTGCGGAGTCCAGACAAACTTGTCACTTTTCTTCATCAGCTGGTACAGAGGCAGAGCCTTCTCGCCCATTCGGCCCAGAAAGCGGCTCAGAGATGCCAGACAGCCCGTGAACTTCTGCACATCCTTCAACGATCTCGGCAAAGACATGCTCTCAATAGCTTTTATCTTAGACGGATTGGCTTCAATGCCCCGACTAGAAACCAGAAAACCGAGTAGCTTTCCAGCTGGTACACCAAAGGTGCACTTACTCGGATTCAGTTTCATTTTGTACCTGCGTAGGTTAGCAAAGGTTTCCTCCAGGTCGGCAAGCAGAGTATGTGTTTTATTCGTTTTGATGACAATGTCATCTACGTACACCTGCACATTCTTGCCGAGCTGGTCGTGCAAGCATTTCTGCATGCATCTCTGATAGGTTGCACCCGCATTCCTCAGGCCAAAACACATGACACGATAGCAATAAGCCCCGTACGGGGTAATGAAAGCAGTCTTTATTTGATCAGCAGGGTTGAGTGCAATCTGGTGGAAACCAGAGTAGGCATCTATGAAAGACAACAGTTCACAGCCGGCAGTGGAATCGATCACCTGATCGATGCGAGGTAGCGGGAAGGGATCCTTGGGGCATGCCTTGTTCAAGTCGGTGTAGTCGACGCACATGCGCCATGCGGTGGCAGCCTTGGGATCTTCCTTTTTCTTCTCGACCATGACCGGGTTGGCTAACCAGTCCGGGTGCAGCACTTCCATGATGAAGTTGCTGATCAGCAGCTTGGTGATTTGATCACCGATGGCCTTCCTTCTCTCATCCCCGAAACGGCGCAAGGCCTGCTTCACGGGCTTGGCGTCAGGACGCACATGCAAAGAGTGCTCAACTAACTCCCTCGGGACTCCTGGTAGATCTTCATTGGTCCAGGCGAAAACATCCCGATTCTCACGGAGGAAGTGGATGAGCACGCTTTCCTATTTCTCCGCCAACCCGGCACCAATGATGGCCACGCGCTCCGGGAACTCGGGGTCAACCTGGACTGTCTTGGTCTCCTTGGCAGCTTGGAAAGCAGTACCATGCTGGGTACTCGGCACACCTTGTGCGCCAGCTTGTGCGGACTGAGCCATGGCCACCACCTCGTACATCTTCTTCTTCTCGGCAGCAATCACCATTGACTCCGCCAGCTGGGAGCTAGCAGAGGCACACTCCATGGACTTCTTGTAATCTCCCGAGATGGTGATGATGCCATTGGGACCGGGGATCTTCATCTTCAGATAAGCCACATGGGTAGAGGCCATGAACTTGCTCAGAGCAGGCCTGCCGAGTAGAGCATGATATGGGCTCTGATGATCCACCACTTCAAACTGCAGGCGCTCTGTGCGGCAGTTTTCCCGAGTGCCGAATAGCACATCAATCCACACTCGGCCAATCGGGTTGCATGAGATCCCGGGCACGATGCCATGGAAAGTGGTCTTGCTGGGCAGCATCATGTTCTCGGCTAGGCCAAGCTTCTCGAGTGTGTCTTTGTACACAATGTTGATGCTGCTGCCGTTGTCGATCAGCACCTTGCTGAACCTCACATTCTTCTCGGGACCCAGGAAAGTAGGATCCAGCACCAAGGCATAAGTACCCGGATTGGGCATCACCTTGGGGTGATCTGCCCGAGTCCACCTGATCTCCTGGTCACACCAATACATGTAGTGAGGGACAGCCGGAATCACTGCATTGACCTCCATGGCCCGCCTGTGCTGTGACTGCTTGTCGACTGCCTCAGAAGTGAAGATCATATAGCTCTCATGGTGCTCTTGGTACTGGTTGGAGCCATTGCCCCCATTGTTGCCATTGTTGCCATTGTTGCTGCCCTGATAGTTGTTGTTGTTGCCTCTGTTGTTGTTGTTGCGGTTGTAGTTGTTGTTGTTGTTGCGGTATCTCTCGTTGTTGAAGTTCCGGTTGGCTCCTAAAGCCACCTGGTTGACATTCTCTCTTCTCGGATAGACTGGCGGCCGAGCTGCGGGAGCGCGAGTAGGCTGAACAGTAGCATTGGCGGCTGGCAGAGGAGGTGGAGGAGGCAAGCCATCACTCTTGATCACATCCCACCACTCGCACTGCCGAGTAGTGTGGTTAGCAGGCCTCGAGGGATGATGAGTGTGAGAGCTGCACGGGCCATCCTTCATGTCATCAAAGACAAACTTCTTCGGCTGCTCGGAGTTCCCACTACCCGGCTGCGCAGTGCGGAACGGTTTCTTGTTGCCTTGGCCCTGGTTCTGGTTCTGCCCGTAGGCTCCAGCAGGTTTTTGCCTTTGGCCACCACCGCCTCCGACATTCACTGCATTCACCTCTTCGGGATCATACCGAGTATCTACTCGGCGCTTGTTGCGGAACTCGTTGCGCTTGCTGCTGTTGAAGTTTCTTCTCGGCTCAGAGGAATCCATCAGTGGCTGAGTAGGATCACCGAGTGCGTACTGATCCGCAATCTTGATGGTCTCGGCCAGGGTATTCGGCATCTCCCTCTGCAATCTTTGCCAAAGCATGCTGCCATGTCGGCAACCCTGCGCAAACCAAGTGATGGCCTGTGCCTCATTCACACCCTCACAGGTGTTCCTCAAGGTGCTCCACCGAGTAAGGTACTCGCGGTCCGTCTCGTCTTCTCGCTGCCGGCAAGCCGACAACTGCTGTGGCCTATTCGGCCTCTTGTAGGTGCTGGTGAAGTTGCTGACGAAGGCGTCCGAGAAGTCCAGCCAGCAGTTTATGCTGTGCTTGGGCAAGTTGTTGAGCCAAGTGCGAGCTGGACCCTCTAGCATCTGCGGCACATAGCGCACCGCCCATCTCCTGTTGCCACCCGCAATGTGGACCGCGGTGACGTAGTCATTGAGCCAATCTTCAGTCTTGGTGCTACCATTGTAGCTCTTGGTGCCTCTTGCGAGTTGGAAGCCCTTCACGGAAGGCTCGTTCATGATGCGCGGGCCAAAGCACTCGGGGCCAGGAGGACCCGTGCTCTCAAGCCGCGCCGAAAAGCTGATACGGTCCAACTGGTGCCTTGCATCTCCAGGCGCCAACACGCGCTCACCAACACGGTCATGGATGTCATAACCAGCCATCTCCATAGCCGAGTAGCCATCATCATACCTATCCACCTGCATTGCTGCGGGCTGCTCCACCGGGTTGGCGACTGGTGCCATTGGGCGCGGCTGCTGCCTCTGCCGAGTAGGCTGAGCTGCGGGTTGCCGAGAAGTACCCGGACGCGCGGCTTCTCGGACACGGCTTTGAGCTTGACGGGCTTGAGAGCCTGCTCTTGCAGTGTTGTGTTCCTGCCCGGGCTGCTGCGGCACAGCAACCTGTTTCGCGGCAGCAGCCGGGTCATACACCTGCATTTGCCTGTCTCTACCCGAGCGCCCGCTGCGGCTCTTCTCGCGGCTCGGATGTGGTGACGAGGCCTGATCGTTAGATCTAGCCGCGTGCGAGTGAACCACCTGCGAAGCTCCAGCTCCCGGGTTGGCCTTCCGGAACTCCTCGTTCTGCCTGGCGGCCTCCAACACCAGCTCATTGAGCCTCTCCTGCTGCCTGAGACGCGCCTCTCCATCTAGGCGCGGCAACTCGGCAGCCACGGCCTGCGCAGCCCTGAGCGTCTTGGCGGGTGTGCTGTACCTTGGCCTTGTGAAGGTGTTCGCAGTGGCGGACTGCGCGGGCTCCTCCGCAACTGTCGCCATCTCGGCGCCCAGGTTGCGCCGCGTAGCGCCCACTCTGCTGGGCCTCCTGGCGACCGGCGTGAAGCCGTGCGCCTTGTTGTACTCGAGCTGGTCTAGACTCAGCTCGAGCCTGATCTTCTCCAACTCCGCCTGCTCGGCAAGCAGCTCCTGGCGTTGCCGCTCGAGCTGCTCCCTCGCGGCTAGGAGCTCGACGTCGGTGGGAGTGGGCATGCCGGTTCGCGCAGCAGACGCGGGGATGACCGTAGACGTGGAAGGCGGCAAGTTGCTCTCCTTCTCGTAGGGCCGGTGGTTCCTGCCACCAGCAGGCGGGTCATCAACCTCCTCGACGACGGCCGCAGCGCCAGTAGCAGCTGCGCCGGTGTTCGCCGCCAAGCCCGTCACCATCACCTCGGCGCAGCATGCGGAGCCGCATGCAGGCCTTCCGCGAGCAGCAACCACCGCGGGAGGATCCTCCGCGTCATGCACCAGCTCGGGGTAGGCGCTGTTGGCGACGGTGGCGACGTAGACGAGATGCGAGCCAAAGGAGATCACCGAGCCGCCCTCGGGCATGGCCATGCCGCCGAAACAGCCAGCGTTGTCGGTGACGAAGTCGAAGGAGCCGAATCTGTGGACAAGGCCACAAACCACGCGCTCCGCCGAAGAAGATCCCGTCCGAACAGAAACTCCAGCCAGCGCCGCTGGTTGCCCCACGGTGGGCGCCAACTGTCGTGGTGGTGTCACGGCAGATGCCATGGGATGACTAAAGATGTGGGGACGATGGACGCTGGAGGTGTCCGGGGAGGGATCACGCGACGAGTAGCCGCGTGAGGTGAGATCCACACAACACAAACAACACGATGTACCCAGGTTCAGGGCCCTCGTGAGGAGGTAAAACCCCTACTCCTGCCTTTCTCTCTGTATTACGATGTCTCTCCGAGTAGCCACAGTACAAATGGTTACGCTACCGAGTAGCTTTTCTCTCCTCTCCGAGTAGGGCTAGGTCAAGAACTTAGGGTTTCTAGGGTTCCCAGTGAGCAACTGTTAGCGTATGGGAGCATGCCTCGCGCAGGAGGCGGCGGGGCACCTTATATACACGGTGCCCAGCCGGATACGTCCAAATCTAGACAAGTGTCGACATAGTGTGCACATCGTCCTTTCTCCGAGTACCCGCTGACAGCTTTGGTTCCTAACCTTGGCTGCTTCCGTAAAGTCGTTGGGCAAAACTAGGGGACAGACTGGTATCACTGTACCTAGGCACAGAGTAGGCCCCCCTTATCCTGCCACGGCCTGCTTCCATGCTGTCACTGTCAGGCAGGCCGTCCCCACGTGAACAGTAGTTCGAATGCTGCCAAGTACGGACCCAGGATACGCGGGATCCTGTGTCAGAACGGCTCCTTTGACTTTCTGGCCCGAGTAGGTTCCCGCCAATGGTTCCCGCCAATTGTACTCGGGCCAAACCTTCTACTCGTCAGGGTAGAACTTGATTGATATCTCCTTCTGGTCATCTTGAGGTGAGACCGAGTAGCAGTCGACCGGGTAGCGAGTACCTGGTAGTCGGCTACTCGACCAAACCTCTCTTCTGTAAGCGGCCTTTACCACCTGTCTTTACCCTACTCGGGGGTAACCCCCCGACACTGGCTCAAACGAAGGCTGTAGGTATGGAGGTGAGGCAATATCAAGGTTAAGGAATTCATGTGATGGGTTCGTAACAGAAACAACTACCACTAAGGCTAGCAGAAAAGAATCAACGGAAAGAATCGGTAACAAGTGATGAAAGGCAGCCATATGGCATGCAAGTGAGTATACTTGCCTGAGATCCCGCAAGGTAGCAGAACTTGTCGTTGCTCACATCATCTCAACGTCCTATCCGGGAAGAAGCAACGAACCTCGAACAAACACCGGATGCAACAATTACTACTACGACAAAAGATCCAGCATGATCCTATATGCATGACATGGCAAGATGCAACAGGGGAAAACAACTTAAGCAATTTAATCGGAACCGGAGTCCGGAGAAATAGGAATTTGTTCAAGTTGTTTATCTAACCATCAAATTAAATGTTGTTTAGCATGGAAAACAATAAAGTAGATGAGTTAGGCAATTTAAATGGAAGGGGGCAACAGCTGGAATTAATTAGCCCACACATCCCATATGTTGTCATATAGGTGAACATGCATAACAAGATCTAAAATGCACAAGATAAGATGCAAACATAGATATGAATGGCATAAGCATGATAAGGACATGAAACTGATTGGAAAACATACTTTATTTGTTTGATTTGGAATTAAAATGAATTGGTTATGAATTTTGGTAATTTCAGTTGCATTAAATAAGAGGTGAAACAATTATTCAATTTAAAGGTTGCAAACCAGGAAACAAAGTTGATATTTGAAAAGGTTATCAAATTTTAGTTGGATTACATGTTTCACATTTTGAAATGGGAATTAGGATTATTTAATTAGGAATTAAACAATATTAAACAAGTTTTAATTGAATTTAAACAAGATTAAATTGTTTAGGCATTTTAAATTATTCAAACCAGGAAACAAAAATTATATTTGAATAGGGTCTTCAAAATGGTATGGAAAACATATTTTATTTGCCTTATTTGGAAATAGTATGAATTATTTAAGAATTGTTGCAAATTACAATTGAATTATTTGAATTCAAATTTAAATTGCATTTTGAAAATTCAAAACAGAAAACAAATGGCATATTTGAAAAGTACAGGAAATTTGGAGTGGAATACATATAAAATTTGTATTATTTGGATTTGGGGTTTGAAAGTTGTGATCATTTGAAATTCTAGGTGTTATTTGCAAAAGACCAGGGACCGGTTTGTGAGGGAAAAGTGCTGCCAGGGGCTGGTGCGCGAAAACAGAGGACAGAAAAAAGAAGTGCACCTCGCAGATCTACACAGGCCCTATGACGCGTGGGCCAGGGCCAGGCTGGCAGCCACACGGGCGCGTGTGAGATCCACGCGGCAACCACGGTCTATGACCAGTGGGCCCGTGCGCGCGCGGTAAATGGCGAAAAAGGAAGGGCCTTGTGCGGCCTGTGGGAATCGATCCCGGGTCTCTACCGAGCGCGCGGGGAGACAGAGCCACTGGGCTATGGTGCTGTTTGGTGATACCACTTGGATCTGACGGAATAAGTGGTGCATGCAGTGGTCTTAACTGAATTCCGAAACGCAGGTTCAGACTCCAGGTCGCTGCTACCGCACTCGCCGGGGAAACAGTCGACTGCCGGCAGCAATCAGACGGCGCACGAAGGCGGCCTCACAGAGCAGGGGAAAGGGGGCAGGATGCAGAGGCTCACCGAGGGATAGTGTCATCTGCGAGAGGCTCGAGGGAGGCACGGTGATCGACGGTGGTTGACGCAGGAGGCGGCGACCAGCAGCAGCAGGCGGCGTCCTCGGAAGCGTGCGGCCACCATAGGCCTCCTCCCGCCTCCTAAAGGCGACGCAAAGAACGCCTGGGTGGTGGACGCCCCATTCCCGCACCGAGAAGGACTCGATGACGGCGATCGACGCGGTTCACCGGCGGGTTGCTGTCGGAATTTTTAAGTAGCGTGAATGTTCAGAGAAAAGACAGAGGGGATGGCGGCGATCCGGAGAGGGAGGTGGCGGCGGATGGAAGAGGAGAGAGGCTTAGGGTTAGGCTAGGGCATGGGTTGGGGTCTTATAGGGGAGCTCGGGCAGGTGAGGTAGGGGTCCATGGAGGGGGAAAGACAGCGACACCCCTCCTCCTTCTGTCCGTACGAGGAAGATGGGTGAGGTGGGCTGGACTTGGGAAAAAAAGGGGCCGTGGTGGGCTGGAGGAAAAGGCTGGCCTCTCCTTTTGCTATTATTTATTTTTATTTTTTTATATTTTTTTTTCTATTAGCTGATTGTTGTAAAGAATAAAAGAGAGAGATAGAAAAGGGTTAGGGTTTTATTTCGTTAAATAATTTTATTACTTTCAAAACAACAAGATGGAAGCAAAGTTAGCTTTATTCTCAAACTTGGAGTTATTTAGGGGAATTTTTAAAGTGGTTAGTTGAATTTTCCAAATAAATTTTGGGTGTTTAGTTGATAATTAAATTGTATTAATTTGCAATCACAACAACAACAAAGGTAGTTTAAGATTATTTTCAACAACTTACATTATTAAGGTGATATTAAATTGTTAGGTGATTCTCAAATAGGGTTTTGAACAATTTAAATTGTTTGAAGTTTTGAGTGGTTTGGAAAACATGATGCAATGCTTATGGGATGCAGATGATGCAACCAAATCAAACAGGTAACACCCCAGGTGTTACACATCCCCTCGCTGGACGCACCACCAGGAGCGGGCGCGGAGCTCGTCATCGGTCGCCAACGCGCAGACGTCAACATGCATAGTCGGCATCTGCGGAAGCAACTGGCCGTCAGCGTGAACGCTAGAGCGGGCATGTCGCACGTGGCTGGATAAGCCGGAAGAAAAACGAACAACATAACCGGCCGGGGTCGTGTTCCGTTGATTGTCGACGAGTTCAAGAAGAAGGGCGCAGGCGGCACCAGCGTCCACGACGGTGAATTTCCTAGTGCAAGAGGGAGATGGCATCGCCGTCGGCAGTGCATGCTTGATCTGACCCTACAGACGGGCGTCGTCATCAGTGCGTACCACGAGCATGCGATCAGCTACGGCCGGCTTACGGGCAGAATTGGACGTACCAGCGGGGCGCATTCTGGGGTGACGGCGGCAGCGGCGGGAGCTCAAGGGTGGCGACGGCGCAAGCGCACTTGGGGCTGGAGGCAGCGGCAGCGGACAGGGATTTCACACAGAAGTTCAAGGAATCGACGCGGCGGGCGCACTTGGGGTTGGAAGCGGCATGAGCGGACTGGGATGTCACAGGGACGTTCAAGTCATCGTTAATTTTTCTTTTTACCATACTAGCAAACAATGCCCGTGCGTTGCAATGGGAGCCCAAAAAATCTACTATTGACAAAAAAACATAGACATGACACAAATTTTGCCCAAAGACCACATAGAGTAATTTTATTTTCTACGCGGATGCATATAATTTTGACGCTACAGAAATATTGGCCCGACGGGTAAGAAATATATATTTGATACATTCATATAATCTTTTATATACTAAAATTAGATGTACTAACTTCTTCTCCTCTTGCAATATGCTTATTCTTCTTCTGTTGCGATATATGAAGGATTCGGTATGGCAATTGATTCTTTGCATGGCGTGTTGCGCATGAACTTACGATTAACCATAATTTGCTCTATTCTAGCTTTCTTTAGTTCTGGCTGCATATTTGCATACTTCTGCCTTTATTGTGCGCATTATTTCTGCTTCTATTCTGGCTCTAAATCCGCATACTTCTTTCTCCCTTGTGTGTATTTTTTTTGTGAGTTTTGCTGATAGCCTTCACGACGTTTTTTCAATTTTTCTTGTTTCTTTTCATTGGTCATCCGTGCATACCGATCTCTATCCTTTTTTCTTCTTTGCTCCTTGGCATCGATGATTGGAGATTGTGTCCCAAACTGCTTGTCTGCACGAGAATTTTCTACAGTAGAATCTGCCATTGATTGAAAATCATAAATTGATTAGATTATTTATCCATGTATATTGCTTCGGTCCGCTGCAGAAATAATTCAACAAGTACTATTTGCGCACATACATGCAAAAAGAATTTGACTCCACCAACACGCGGTGTTGTTGTTATTTATTCCAGAGCGTCTCCACGACGCGAGTTTCATAACATGTAAAGTTATTGGGTGCGCGTTGCTAGACGATCAAGGCCAGAGCAGAACAAGGATAGCTTAGCGGATACCCATCGACCGGCTCGAGTGCACATTAACTAAAGAGGCTCGGGTAATTTGGATTTTGGTACATCGCTCGCCTCGTAGCACATGGAAAGGCGAGGCGAGGGGTTGGCATGATGGTGCGCTCATGTCGAGATGGGTGAGCATGTCCCGTTACGTTCGCATTAGGATGGCTACGGAGACCTCCGAAAAATCGTGCCTTCGCTTCCACTGCCACTCAACAATGAGTCCGCAAAAAAAAAGTGCTAGAGAGAAGAAATCTAGATGGAAAAGGAGACCTGACTTGCACGTTCGTAATCAATCGTGGCAGTGGGAGTTTCCATGGGCTGCACCATCCGGATGTAAACACGCTCATGGCGGGCTGGATGGATTTAGGAGATGTCGTTGCAGAGCTGCTGCTAACGAGGCGCACCGTCGCGACAACAGGTGGACCCTCGATGGCTTTGGGCCTGCGTGTACAGCAACGAGAAGGAGAACGGTGGTTGTGCGTCAATGCTGGACAGGGATCATGTAGAAGTGCTTAGCATCGCATACAGATCGAAATCTAGATGATGAAGGACCCTCGACGGCCTTGGGCCTTGCGTGTATAGCGACGAACGGGAGAACGGTGATGGTGCGTCAATGCTGGACAGGACACTCGTGGGTTCTTAGGTTCCCGTCTTATATTGTAGATTATGTTAAGTTGTTAACCGATGCGTACTCTTGTTGGGCCTACGCTTGGAGTTAGGACGTGGGCTAAGCCCAAGGAAAAGTAATGTATTAGGAAACTGACGAACCAAAGTAGCGACCAGCGAACGTACTAACGGACGGACGAACGAAGCCATCGACGAAAAACGTACAAAAACCAGGAGAAGATATCTTAGTCCTTTTAGGTATAGATATAAGGAAAAGTGCCCGTGCGTTACGACGGGAGTAAAAAAAACTATGTCAAAAAGCATTGGCACATCACAAATTTTACTCGAATGTTAACTGATCCGTGTAGAATAATATTATTGTTCACTATATTCTTCCTCTAGTGCGATATATAAAGGGTTAACCATCGCAATTGACTCTTTGCACGGTGTATTGCGTCTAAACTCATGATTAGCTAGAATTTGTTGCAATCTAGCTTTCTTTTGTTCTGGGTGCATATTTGCATACTTCTGTCTCTTTTGTTCGCATTGTCTCGTCCTTTGTTCTGGCTTTAAGTCAGCATATTTCTTCGTCTTTCTAGTTCGTTTGTTTTTCTCATAAGCTTCACGACGCTTTTTTAATTTTTCCTGTTTTTCTTCATTGGTCATCTGTGCATACCGCTCTCTATCTTTTTTCCTTCTTTCTTCCTTGACATCCATATCTTGCGATTACAACCCAAAATGGTTTCCTGCATCAAAGGTTGCATAATATAAATTAAAATAACAAACAGAAACTGGTTATGGTTGTATCAAGAATTTCAATTTTGTAGAGCCAAAACTTTAACAGCCGCCCATTTCATGCTCAGCGCCGCAACATATAATTACTGGTGTGTTATTGCTACAATAATTTAATAGACGCCCGCGTCGCTCTCTGCGCAAGAGCAGAAAATTAGTAGTATATTACTGTTACAATATTCTGTCGAACTTAGGTGTGCAATATGATCATGAATTATCGTTTACCGTCACTTACATTAAACTCGGTATATATAGTATATAAGCTTAATATCTTGAGGTCTCGGTATCTAAAATCCACATATGCTTTTGTTGTTTGCACATGTATGAAAGGCCTTAAATTATAGAGGCGTGAGCTAGTAATACTAAATTCACGTAAATTTCAGGACATATCGCATAACATATATGCCATGAGATGAAACCAAAATCGTAAGCAATGTCACTCGATGAAGCTGGCTAGATTTAGCTATGCATGCAATGCATCTTCCGATGATAGTTGCGCCATGGGCGGCTGGCCGGGTAGGCAACTAATCAGTTCAGCGATCAGCTAATTCATGGATCTGATTAAAAGAAGACAGTCTGTACCTTACAGAACCCAGCCGATTGGCAGATGGAGGCGGCCTCTCCGCTTTCCGGAGACAACTGACGAGCGCGCTGGCAGGTGGTGAGCGTGGCCTCCGCTTTACGGCGACGACGAGCTAGAGCACGACAAGTACCGGAGATGTATCGATTAGTAATTCAATGCGTCTGCTACAAAAATAGGAGTATATATGGGTAATACCCGAAACCATATTAAGGAGTATGTACACAATACGTTTCTGACCTGCCGAAATTCTGATCTGACTGACCTATTATTTTGAGGGTATCCGATCCGATTCCCTTCTCCCGTTGAGGGTTTTTTTTAGCTTCCTTCTCCGGATTGAGTATTTACAGTCTATGTTTCCTCACCCATATATGGGCTTACGCATGGACTGGCCCAAACCTGCAAGGATTAACTGCATGGACTTACACACGGTAAAGGGCTGGACAGACCCAACAATTGTTGTACACGGCAAACACCTAAACATTGTCCTACACGGTTCGATCAGGCCCAGCGCGGGAGGTAAAGCGGGTCATAAGACGTAAAGATTGACAGACGAAAGCGCAAACATACGGACGAAGAGAGAAGCGTTGCTTCCTTTATTATTACTAGTAAACATGCCCGTGCGTTGCACCGGGTGGCAAACACTGTAATTTTCATCGAAAATAGAGGCAACTATAATGAGATAGCAAGAAGCCTTATTGCTTTTATATTAATATATATATACATACATATATATTAATTATATATATAAGCAAAGTTTAAAGCTTGCCCATTTGTTAATAAGGGTTTGATTTTATTTTGATATGACATGTGCTCGATCAACTATCTCCTTTCCATTCTTTTCTTAAGCATAGCTCGAGCGGGGCATGTCTCATTATAGCAGGTCAACTATAGTTGTTGTCTAGCAAGTCCAACTAAATCGTCGAGTTTATTTCTCTTTATTTATGTTCATTTGGAGAGCTATCTAAAAAATTGCCACTTCGACAGTACCAGTATCCTGATGGAGCCTCTTATCCTTGTTACCAAGTCCATAGAACACAACAATCTATAGACAAAAAAATAATAATTCATATAATACATAAAAGCATATTAATTAAACCAGTAACAGTTCAAATATATTTTTAGTTTTATCTACTATTATTTCACTATTTATTTATTATTATATTTTTATTTTATCCAGTCAGCCCACAAAACAGTGATCTTTCTTCTCCTGTATAGGATTTTTACCTGCAATAGCACACTAAACTCGACAGTTATGGTTGAGAACCGCATCGACATGGGGTTGTTGAAGGTATTGCTACTACTATCTTTTTTTGTGCGGGGAAAAGCTGGTATATTAAAACAAGTCCGGTACAAAGAGAGATATTACGAAGAAGGCCCTCTGGAACACAACACCGCCGACGGCGACCAGGACATGCCGCTGGCACGCCGCCGCTACTGTCCTCACGCCTTGTATCAGAAGCAGCCCCTCTACGGACAGGAAGTCAACGAGCCTCGGCTCCGAAGAACCTCTATCCTGTACCGTCGTCATCGTCGTCGCCTTACTCTTCAACACCAACTTGCCCAGCTTATTCGATAGCCGGAGCTGCCGCTTCACGGACTCCAGTGAGGGGAGACCACGCCGCACAGCTCCTACGACCTGCGAGCATGGACATGGTGGCAGCAGAACTCCCAGGAGCTCCACCACGAGAGAGGACAGACGCCACCACCGAAAACCACTCCGACCGCGCCGCCAACTCCTCCGGGCCGCCGGCTGGATACAAACTCCTACCTACACTATGTACACACCGGGATCCGGGGTTCCCCCACCCTCCCGCTGCTGGGACGGCCGCCAGAGGGAGAGGGAACCGGCAAAACGCCGCCGGCGAGGTGGAGAGAGCTTGCGGGTTTAGACCTCCTTTACTGTAGCGAGGGAGGATAAGTTCCAAGGTCCTGTATTGCTACTACTATTGGAACCGTTGCCATGCTTGCCATTATGTCGGCTTGCCAAAACCAAAGTCTAAATTCAGATCGAGCCATCTATAGGAACCTAGACCATCCTGACCATGCAACAACCTTCAAAGCTTCAATACGTAGCATAGCATAGCATCGATACGTAAACAAGCAGCTGCCATGCACTGGAGAGGCTAGTCGGTAACTTGATTCTGTAGTCGCGGCGCCTATCGTCGGCCGTCGACTGTGTCCACAATCTCTGCCACAGTTGTCGAGTCACATATCTTACTTGTCTTTCCCTAAGACCATTATTCAGCTCCCTAGTTCGAAAGTAGAGCAGCTGCCTCTCCCACGCACTCGCGCCATTGGCGCTGTGGATGAAGCTCATCATTTTGTTTTGCGCCTCAACCGTACCTAGACGGAGCGTGACCTGTCGCCACGGAAGCCAGTAAGCGCGCGCCTGCCATCCAGAGTTGGAGCAGCGCGGCAAGCACACACGCATAGCCTCAACTCTTGCACGTACATGTCGAGCTATCTAGTAGTTCTCATGTCCTCCGTCATGAGGGTGGCCATGACGGCTCTGCCAATCGTGTCGTTGCTGATGCCGGAAACATCCAGGGGCGCGCGGAGACTCTATCTCCATTTTCAGCAGCTAGATGTACTTCAATACTGGCGAAGCTGTATACCGGCGCTCGCCATCGCGGGCGGACATAATGCTGAGGTCGCCGAGCTCTTCTTTGCCTTGACCTCGGCGACTTTGGCACCCTAGAGCACCACCTCGCCGAAGGCGCTCTCGAGCGCGGTGGTGCTGAGCATCACCTTTTGGGGCCGAGGCGATAGTGAAACCACCATGCCGTCGGGGAGCGCATGTAGGCCATGAACCTATGTTCTCCTTGCCACGACATGCATACACCTCGCCTCAACCCGAACAAGTTCACCACCTCGGCCTGTCCAAGGTTCAAGCATCACAACTCCCGTGACGACGGAAGGACACCCCCACCAATCGCCACACCACGACCTCGTCCACCATGCATGGGCATCAAACACAGGAAGTACAGGCATGCAGGTACTCCTTATACGTGATGGCGACATACCAGACCGGGGCCCAGCGTGTGTGCCACATTGATGGCCTCAGCCTACATATAGAATGGCATCGCGGCCACCACGGTGGCCACATGCCGCGACGCCATAAGCGGCCTAAACGACTGCTCCGTCACGTCCGCCGTCGTCATGATCGCTAGCATGATGTTGGGTGGGCTCCACTTGCGGTCGAGCTTATTGATCAGCGCCGCCACCCCGCGACGTGCGGCGTAGACATGCTCGTGCCGGACAGTATGGTGAAATTCTCGCCGCGGACCTCCGGCAGTACTCCAGGCCCCAGATGTGATGACCCGGCGCCATGGCGTTCAGTTTCAGGCCCTCATGGTTAGAACACTCGATTTTGATCATTATCTTTCGATTACTTTGATGCCCCGCGATTCCTCCCATATTTAAAGGTGGACGTGGAGCCAAAACCGATGTGGATACATGGAGTTGTTTCAACGCAGAGGAGAAGGAGACCAAAGGATTGGTCCATACATATCCCAGTTGGCTTTGAAGGCCACATCGATGGCTCTTGGGCTGGGCCCTGTTGCATAGATCCTGTAGCGAAGAAGTGTTTCAATTGTATCGGGAGACCGTGGTCGGATCGAGCAGGTTAGCTAGCGATTGAATTAGGTACGGGCGAATCCGGTCTTTTAGCGCACGCGACGTACCACGGACGACCAGAAACGACGGACGAAGGCAAGAAACGCTCCTCCTTTTATTATTAGGTAAAAGATTCGTGGGAGGATAGGACGGTAAAATTTAGGACGGACCAAGCAACCAACCAAGGAAGCCTTAATGCCTTTATTATTAGGTATAGATTTATTATTTATTATTTATTATTAGGTAGAGATTACGCCTACCTGGGCCTGCTGGGCCAAATTTCTGCTAGCCGTGGGATGAAACCATACTACTCCTATTTCACCTGGTAGTAAAAGGTACAGTAGAACACGCCAAAGATTAAGGCATACATTTGTGAGGGTTGGTGACGATCGCGCGCGCATTCGTGTCGGAGCATCGTAGGTGTCTCAGGTCGACTTACGGCTGCCGTGCGTGTCGTGGTACCGGTGTTAGGTCACCGGCCGGCGCACGCCTCTACGTACGCTAGTTAATCTCAGGGGCTGTTGGCGCTTCCGAGCTTTTTTCTTGCATCTGTACTGGTGGTACGTTCTGGTTGACGGGCTAGCTAGCTGATCCGCGTCACCGGAGTTGGAAAACGGGGCGTGTGCATATTGCTAGCTAGATACCAGTACGGCCGTACCATGTACTCCCCCTCTGTCTCATATTAAGTGTCGCGAAAGTGGATTAGAGACTTGAGGGAGTAGATAAACTTGAAACATGGGCAAAAACAATTAATAACTAATACGGCAGGATTTTTTTTGAAATGGTAACCTAGCCTTTGCATCACAATGATGCACACGGCTATTTATTAAATCAAAATCTCAGTTTTACATAGTACGAAAAAGACAAGCAAGCAAGTCTGACAAGCATCTCAAAGATCTACTAAAGTGGCTACAAAGATCAGCCATCTTAAAGTAACCAACACTAGTCGGGATCCCATCGTAGTCTCCGATCATGCAACCAGCCATCCTGGTTGAAGATAGCCCGTACGACCGCCATCAGTCGAGTACATCCGGCAACCAAACGTCCACACTGGTCGTCTGGTAGGAGTAGCGCCCATGACTGTATCCAGTGCGTCGCCCGATGAACCACCTGCAAGAAATTATCAACCATCACATTGTTAAAAATAATATCATTACGGCAATTCCAAATTGCCCACAAAAAAGCACATACACCTATGCGTATACTAGCTTTAGTCGACGTATCCACCCCATTCAACCATGTCCCAAACATGTGATCAACGTTAAGTGGTGGTGAAATGCTAAAAGTGAAGTGGACTAGCCTCCAAATCTTTTTAGCCAAGTTGCAAGAAACAAACAGGTGATTAACTGTCTCATCGGAACCGCAAAGAACACACTTTTTACACCCGATCCATCTTTTCTTTAATAAGTTATCTTTTGTAAGAATTTCATTGCGGTGCAGAAACCACATGAAAATTTTAATCTTTAACGGTATTTTTAATTTCCAAAGGTAAGTATGCAGAAATCTCGTATTGCCATTCATTAGCTCCTCATAATAGGATTTCACCGAAAAACAACCCGAGGTTGTCAACTTCCAAGAGAAAGAGTCCTGCTCCTCCGTTAGAGAAACTGCCATCAGTTTCTCCACCATGTGTAGCCAGTTAATCCAATTATTCCTAGTCAAGGATCGCCTAAATGCAATATTGAGATTTTGTTGACCCAGAACATTCCGAACTAAGACATTCTTATTACGCACAATATTGTATAACATAGGATACTGCAGGGCTAATGGTCTACCCGCCAACCACGGGTCTTCCCAAAACCTGATATTCTGTCCATTCCCAACCAAAAAATCAACATGCTTAAAAAAAATCAGATTTAACACTCATAATTCCTTTCCAGAAAGGTGAGTCCATTGGCTTGACCTCCACCTATGTGAGAGGTTTTCCCATGATATATTTATTGTGCAGTAATTCATGCCAGATACCCTCCTCAGTTAACAGTTTAAATAGCCACTTGCTTAATAGGCATCTATTCTTAATGTCTAAACACTCAATACCCAAGCCACCTTGGTCTTTTGGGCGACAGACAATATTCCACCTGGTCAACCTATACTTCTTTTTGGTTTGATTTGACTGCCAGAAGAATCGAGATCTATAGAAATCTAATCTTTTCCTAACCCCAACGGGTATCACAAAAAAAGATAAGAGAAACATCGGTAGACTTGACAAAACTGAGTTTATAAGAATTAAGCGATCTCCATAAGATAGCAGTTTTCCTATCCAAGAACTCAGTTTACTTTCAAACCGATCTTCCACCGGTTTCCACTCTCTATTAAGCAGCTTTCGATGGTGAATCGGGATACTAAGATACTTAAAGGGTAGAGCACCAATCTCACACCCAAAAATACCTCTATACTGATCCTCATGATCAGCAGCTTTCCCAAAACAAAAGATCTCACTCTTGTGGAAATTTATTTTATGTCCTGACAATTGCTCGAAGATGGACAAAATTAATTTCATATTAACCGCCTTTGTTAAATCATGTTCCATGAACAAAATAGTATCGTCAGCGTACTGAAGTATCGATACCCCATCCTCAACAAGATGAGGAATCAATCCTCCTACCTGACCAATCTCTTTTGCTCTCTCAATGAGCAGTGCAAGCATATCAGCCACCAGGTTAAACAGAATAGGAGATAACGGATCTCCCTGTCTTAACCCTTTTAAAGTTTGAAAGTAATGACCAATGTCATCATTCACACGAATACCCACACTACCCCCTTGCACAAAATTCGCAACCCAGTCACACCATCTGGGATCGAAATCTTTCATGCGTAAAGTCTGTTGTAGGAACTTCCAATTTACTTTATCATATGCTTTCTCAAAATCAATTTTGAACAGCACCCCGTCCAATTTTTTCCGTTTCAGCTCATGGATTGTTTCATGTAGGACAACCACCCCCTCTAAAATATTCTTTCCCATAAGGAACGCCGATTGAGAGGGGCGGATAACCCTCTGCGCAATAGAGGTTACCCTATTTGTTCCCACCTTAGTAAAAAATTTAAAACTCATGTTCAAAAGACTAATACGGCAGGATAAGGAGTCGAATTCTAGTTGTAAGTACGATGCTACGGAGAACTCACCTCAACTGATGGGAGAAATCCCTAGCCTCTGCATCACCGGAGATGCACACAATTTTTATATTAAAAAAGTGTCAAGTATCGAGCAGAGTAAGATAACCCGAATTATTACGACTCAACAATCGGAAACAGTAGCCACATAAAACAACCACCGAAACAGTAGTAGCTTATAACAACTACTCATTGTAACTGTAGCATGCAACCATCCGAGAGGCCGGGGAAGTGAAATTCTCCCCCCACAGAAAAAAAAAATCTTCGGGTCAGAGAAGCACGATACAGTGCTGATGGAGGAGGGCGACGGCGAGGTCGTGGCTGCCACCGACCAGGCCGCGCGCAAGAGGAGGCTTACCCTCGCCCCTGGTGGGATCTCCTCGACGGCGCGTTCCCCGGCGGCGATTGGATCTCGATTTGAGGCGCTCCTAGATGGGCATTCCGAATCGTTGGATCCCGCTGATGCGTTGGCGGAGCGTACGGCAAGGGGAGTGGCCGAGGAGGTGTTTGCGGAGGATTGGTTGATACCTCCGGCGAGTGTTTGCCGGCCGCCGGTGTCGGAGGAGGACCTAGCTAAAACATTTTGGGAGAAGGCCAGTTTTCCGACGAGTGAGTCACGGTTCTGGGAGAAGAAAGTGTTTATCGTCACCGGAGATTCTACTTCCGCGTGCAGCGAGGATGGGGTGCAACCGCCGGCCGGGTCGCCGACACCGGGGTCTTCATTGTCGTCGAGTTCGTCGGGAGGAGGGACTGCGGCGGGACGGCTCCTCAAGAAACCGCCAGTGAGGCTAGGCTGGAGGGGCCCCATGCCGCGGCCAAGAGTTACTCCTCTGCCATGCAGGGGAGATTTCTTCCCGGAGGGCGCTATTCCGGAGCGCAGCGACAAGTCCGGGCCGGCGGTAGACGGTGGCGGCTTGAATGCGGGAGGATGTGATCCGTTGTTCACGGGCGTGATCCGAAAAACCGATTCGCTGCCTAGTCCACCTCCAAGTGGGGCCCCGGTGCATGGGCTGGGACCCACCAAACCCTGGGCCTATCTGGCAGATGCTTTTGACTTCCTGTGGGGACGCGCGGACAGGAGAACGATCGATCGATCGCAACCTAGGTCTTCACCGCCGCCGCTCGCAACGACTCCACCTTGACGACACGGCTCCGATCTCCCTCGACCTCCAAGATCTTACCCGGCAGCCCTTCTTTCGCCAATGGCGGCTCCGCAGCGCGCCGGCGCCGTTCCGGGGGCGCGGCCGTCAGGTCCCGCGCCAGGAGGGCGTGACCGTGGTGCTGGCCGTGGCGTCATTCCACCGGGGCGGCTGATGGCAGCCCCCCTGCCTTCGCACCAGCGGTGCTTCCCCGCGTGTCCGGACCTGCGGCGGCGCTGGTTACTCAGGTCGGCGCACCACCTGCTACGATGCTGCCTCAAGGTGTCGGCGCTGCATCTACGGTGGCGGTAGCGAACACGGCGGGTACGAGTAGCGTTGCGGCAGGGGCGGGGGTGGCCTCCACCGTTGCTCCGGGGGCTGCTACGGCCGGTGGTGGCTTCGCGGTCGGCCCGAGCGCGGGTGCGGCGTCTAAGAAAAGGAAGAGCAAAAAGAAGAAAGTGGTCACGGTGGTGACGGAGGGTTCTCTGGCAGGGTGGCTGCGGCATTGCCAGTATCCACGGTTGATCAGCGGGTGCTTGACACAGCTAAGAAGACGAGGCGCTGGAAGTGCGACTTGGATACGCATGCCACTAGGGATTGCCTGGTGGAGCACTATTGCTACGTCCGCGACAACAACAAGCATCCGCTTAAGAAGTGCCCCACTCTAAAGCTTCCGAAGATGTCGGTGTTCATTTTGGGGATTGGGAGTAAGCACACTATGTTCTCACAGTTTCCGGATAACTTGTACAAGGAGCTAGGGGAGTCATCTGCTGGGCCTATTGCTCTAGTAACGGTTCTGGGCACCGATGCTACGGCTAAGCAGGTTGAGATAACGGTCGCCCGTATGAGTTCGGTACCGAGGTGGAAGTGGGAGGCTCTACCTAGTGGTGATAACGTGTTCAACCTGGCGTTCCCTTCAGTGGCGGAGTTGGATAGGTTCGATGGTATGGATTTTGGTGTTCCTTCACAGTCGACACAGTTTCTTTTTAGCAAGTGGAAGCAGGAGGAGATTGAACCTCTTCTTGAGCTGCATCAGACTTGGGTCCACGTCGAGGGGGTGCCACATTCGCTGAGACATTTTCTAGGACTATGGGCGGTTGGATCTCTGATCGGTATTACTCTAGATGTGGATCTTTTGGCTCTCCGTCGCAGAGGTATTGTTCGACTTAGGATGGCTCTGTCTGATGACGAGGTGTTTCATAAGATGGACGAGACTGGTCCGTATGTTAACACAGATGGGGTCCTGCGGTTCAAGGGGTATTCTTTCACCTTTAGACCGGAGACTGAGAACTTTGTTCCAGATTTGGAATTTGTCCCATTTATTTGGGATCATAAGTTGCATGCGGAGTCGGTCACGGGAGGAGCTAGTGGTGGGGATGCTGCTAGTCTTGGTGTGGTGATGTCGTATGTGTCTGAGGAGGGGCCTACGAGTATGGATATTGACCAGTCCACCTCTTCCGAGGGCGGTCATGTTCGTGCTCAGGCCTTGGAGATACTAAAGTACTATGCGTCAACCCCGATCAATTTGTCTTCTCCTCATGAAAAGGATTGGCGAGACGGCGCGTTTCTTCGGAAGTGGCGGTTGATCTATTCTCCTCGGGTCAGCGTGCTTCCTCGACGAGATCTTCTAGCAGTGCCCGGCAGGTGGACAGGACGCCGCTGGCGACTTATCTAGGAGAGCGGCGTTCCGTCGACGAGGAGGTGGCTACTGTACGTGTTGGGCCGGGCGACACGGCGCCTTATGTCGCCCGCGCACCGGCGATGGAGGAGGATGCGACCGCGGCTTGTTCAGGGAGGGACGGGGCGTGCATCGCTTGTGCGCCTGATGGGCTCACGGTACCTGGACCGGGCGCGGGCGGTCAGCTGTGCGACACGCACGTCGCGGACGCACAGGCAACGGACAGGGGTGGAGAGGGGCTGGCAGCGCACGGGCCAGCCGGTATGCTGTCGCGGGGCGCGGCCCATGTGGCCGGCAACAACGCTGGGCCGTCGGACGTCGCCTGCTGCGCGACGCCCATGGTCGACAACGGCTCCTCTTCGCCTCGGGCGGATAGTGGGCTGCTGCACGAGGTGGTCGAGGATGGTGGGACGGCAGGGATGGTCAAGGAGAGCTCAGCGCTCGCTGCTACCTCTGTCGCTGCGGTGGTCGAGGGTGGGCATCTTCTTCGCCTTTGTCCCCTCCGCCGCTACTTCGGCACCTAAAGCAGCGGTTCCGGCCAAGAAGGAACTGAGGCGCAGTGCGCGCCACTTTGTGACGGAGGATGGATCCGCTGCGACGGACGAGGATGCATTGTCCAAGGCCATGCGCAGGAAGGCGGCGTTGTATTCTCCATCGCCTAAAGGTATATTTTCTTTCTTTTTCAAATACCAAGATTTCCTCTAGTTTAGGTAAAATTGGTGTTAAGTTAGGAAGAAGTGATTCTGAGGTCACGTTGTCGGCCAATGCGTTGAAACATATAGAATATGATCGTTTAACGGTTCAGCCATGTGCTTCTCCGCAGGTGGACATACCTGACATAGATGATGATTCAGCGAATGCCTCTTCGGAGGGACATCTTTTATCTCATCTTGTGGGGGAGGTGACTGAGGTGGGGGTGGATGAGGACGGGCTAGGATCACTCTGTGATCTGTATGCATCAGGCCAGAAATCCAAAACCGCTAAACAGAAGAGGAAAAACTCACCGCGAAACACCGCGAGACCGCCAAAAAACTCAATTGTTTCCCGATGAATGGCTTATTCACTAATAGCAGAGGTCTTGGTGACTTGGCTAAATATCTTAATATTGCACAATACGTCAGGGATCACAATTTAGATTTTGTGGCTATCTCCGAATCAGGGAGAAGACGCTTTCCAGTGAGTGTTCTGAACAGCCTTTCAGGGGGTCTCGACTTCGCTTGGCACTCTATCGCTCCAGGCGGTAGGTCGGGTGGCATTTTACTAGGCATTAAATTTGACTCCATTAAAGTGTTGGAAAGGTCGCATGGTGATTTTCATATAAAATTACACCTCCGAAACCGGGCCGATAACTTCGTGTGGAGTTTGGTTGTTGTGTATGGTGCTGCTCAGGACGAGTTTAAAGAGGCTTTTCTGCGTGAATTGGTGCACCTGGCTAATGTTAATCCACATCCAATTTTAATTGGTGGCGATTGTAATATGCTAAGGTTTCCACACGAGAAAAGTCGAGGACGGTTTGATGGTCATTGGCGATAAGGACGAGCATGGGCCTACCGCCGAAATCACCGGCGTTGTCGGTGACGAAGTCGAAGGAGTCTAATTTGTGGACAAGGCCATAAACCACGCGCTCCCTCGACGGAGAAACATGTCTCGTCCGAATATGCACCCCAGCCAGCGCCGTTGCTGGCCCCATGGTGGGCGTCAACTGTCGTGGTGTGGAGAAGATAGATGCCATAGGATGGCTAAAGTTGGGGCCGATGGACGCTGTAGGTATTCGGGGAGGGATCACACGTCGAGTAGACGCGCTCAGGAACACTGCAAACACCACAACCTACCCAGGTTCGGGGCCCTCGTGTGGAGGTAACACCTCTACTCCTGCCTACCTCTCTGTATTAGGTCACACCGAGTACAGAAGCTACAAACTCTCAGTGCCTCACTCTCTTCCGAGTAGCCAACGCTCAGCTCTCTCTACTGTTTCCTTTCTCAACTACCAAGCCTCGCAATAAATGTGCTCAGGTTCAACGTCCCTCGCGCAGGAGGGGGCTGGCCACCTTATATACTGGTAGCCAACCACTATACTAAGAATAGAAAGTATAGATGGGACAACTCTACTGTGACAATGGCGCACGCCTCCGTGTTCCCGCTGACGCCGTTGCCGAAAGTCGTCGCGCCGTCCGGCTGACAGGTCTTGTCCACCCTATCAGCCCCTTAGGGTAGGTCAGTGACATGTCATGTCCCCCTGTCAGTGACAGGACAAGACAGCTACCCACCCGCACTGTTCTCGCGTCTTAGCGCGGATAACCAGGCGCCTAGTAAGTTGAACCGCACGCCGGTACGGCCCCTGGATACGCGGGATCTTCCACAACGGCTCCATTGACTTTGTGCCCGAGTAGGATAGCCTCCCGTCTACTCGGATCACCCGAGCTCTACCTGGTTGATCCAGAACGTCATGTGTTATCTTCTCTTGGCCTTCAGTACTTCTCATCAAATAGCGCTTACCGGATACCGGGTACCGGGTAGCCTCCTACTCGGCAAAACCATACCTTGAGCACTATTTGCCACCTGCCTTACCCCTACTCGGGGGTAGCCCCCCGACACACTTATTCTTTGATTGCACATTTGCCTGCTCTATATGGTCCGCTATCCAAATGGATTCGAACCTTTATCATCCCACATCTGTTGCGAATATATTCGGTAACTGGTTAAATGGGATGGATAAAAGATTCAAGACTATTATTAGGGTAGGAGCGCTAGCCGTTATGTGGTCGCTCTGGCTATGTAGAAATGACAAGATTTTCAATAATAAAAAAAGTTCTCGTATGCAGGTTCTATTCAGATGCACAGGTATTCTTCGTTCGTGGTCCACGTTACAGTGGGGGGAGTTTCGAGGCCTTTTTACGGAGGCGTGTGCACGGCTGGAGCAGGTGACGCGGGATATTTTTATCCCACATGGATGGCCGCTTGATCTTATGATAGCAGCTCCATAGCTTCGACAGTCTACGTCTGTTGGATTTGTTTAGACTTGTCGTCCTTTTTCTTTTCAGTTTGGATTTCGGTTGTGTGCATTTTACGATGCAGAGGCCGGGTGTAATGCTTAAACCTTTTAAGTAGTAAAAGCCCTTTATCAAAAAAAAACATGCAACCATCCACTCTTGCTGAAGATAGCTCGAACGGTCGTCATCAGCCGAGAACATACTGTATCCAAGCGTCTACGCCGGTCGACTGATGAGAGCATAGACCACATATATATACAATATGTAGGGCGATATACAACCTGCAAAAAATAACCCGCTTCTATATTGTTAAAAATAACATCATTCTTGCAATTTTAAATTTGTTCAAAGAAAAGCACATACAATAATGTGTAAACTAGTTTTAGTAGTCTTATCTACCCATTTAATCAGATACCAAACAGATTAGTAAACATTAGTTGGTGGAGTTATATTAAATGTAAAATGGACAAGTCTCTAAATCTTTCGAGCAAAATTACAGGGTATGAGTAAATGATCTACTATTTCATTCTCATCGCAAAAAAAAACATTTTTTTACAACCCGTTCATCGCCTTTTTACAAGATTATTCTTTGTCAGCAACTCTTTACAATATATGAACCACATAAACATCTTAATGTTCAACGGTCCTTAAGCTTACATAGATATTTATGCGGAAAAATAGTGTTGCCATTCATGAGATCACCATAATAAAAATTGACTGAAAACACAACCGATGGTGTTAACTTCCAGAAAAATGATTAGTCTCTCCACCGGGTTAAGCCACGCATCCCATTTATCACCTATCGATGAGCGTCTAAACTGAATGTTGGGATGGATGTGATTAAGTACATGCGCAACCAAACCATTTTTGTGACCCACAAGTGACGCACAATGTTATACAAAGATGGATATTGCATAGCTAACGGTGTCTCGCCTAACCAAGGATCCTCCCAAAACCGTATACTAAGCCCATTACCAAGTGAAAACGCTACACGACCAAAGAACTCCTTCTTAACCCACATAGTCACCTTACAAAATGGGGAATCAGATGTTTTAGCTCCAATTTGAGATAATGGCTTGTCTTTAGTATACTTGTTGTGTAGCATCTCATACCACACACCCTATTCTGTTAGTAGTTTAAATAGCTATTTGCTAAGTAAAAACTTTTTCTAAACGTCCAAGACTTCGATCCCAAGACCTCCTTGGTCTTTAGGACAACATACAATATTCCACTTGGTAAGGCGATATTTATTTTTTGTTTGATCATCCTTCCCTCTAACTATAAAAAGGAACCCAAGGCTTGAGGCAAAACATAATTTGGTGAGCAATTGTCTCTCAAGTCTCTCTCTAATAGAATTAGAGGGTCTAATTAGAGCCCCTCTAATTGAGTTAGAGCTTCTTCTAATCGGGTTTTGAGGTGTCCTCTCCCGATTAGACCTAGCCCTAATTACTAGTTCTCTTTCATGTGCTGAGAAACTTTCAGATTCATATAGATCTAATCCATGTCAATTAGTGCTACCAATTAACAACACCAAAAGGTTGTCTCTCTTCGTTGGTGCCGAGTCCTGGAGGGCGGAGCGCTGACGGGTTGAGCGAGCGTACGCATGCACACCATAAGAGGGATTACACATGTGATCCTTGACGAGAGAATCTTAGCGACATCCTTACAACTAGGCCTAGTTGTGAGGATTTATGATTATCCAGAACTCTTCTACGACAACATCGAATCCGCTGCCCTGTGAATCGTGATCTTAATCAATGCATGTATGGGCATGCATCGTTATCTGCATAGTGATTTTGGCAGATTATGTAGAGAAAAAATTTAAATTCTGCAACGTATACCAGCAAATATCTTGTATTATTTCCTCCTTCTTGAATATGTCTGACTTTAGCCCTGGCGAAGGTATCGTTTTTGCAGTTGCACCTTCTTTGCTCGTGGTGCTCCGGGGAAACCCTAGGTCCGGTCTTTCCGAATCGAACGCTGGCAACACTTGTGGGTGTCGTTCTCCCTCTTGAGGGCAGTGTTTTTGGAGCTCGTACCGACTGGAGTGGTCTGAACGTGGAGATGTGCTTCTTCTTGCACATAATCAGTGACGAGTTTTGGAGGCATGATGCGGAGGGGCCTCATCGTCGGTCGCGCAATGATGGTCACACGCAGTGTTGATGACATGTCTGACATGGTGAATGCATTGATCTTTGTCCTGAAGACGGGTGAGCGAAAGATGGAGGCGACAACTTCTAGAGCGTGTACATCGGTGTGCACTCCGGAGTGCTAGACCCTTGCTCGCTATCGGGCGGCTTGGTGTGGCCTTCAGTTTTTAGATGATGCGTGTTGGTGTGCTAGCAGGGTATTCGGCCCTGTGCTTGGCCACCCCGTTCATCAGTCTTGTAGGTAGCGAGGTTGGTGGTTTTAGATTGTTCAATGATGTATTTACTTGTAAGATATGGTGGATGTTGTTTTATTATTAAAAAAATTAGCATGGGGCCCTCGCAAATGCGAGGGCATCATTATTATTTTACTTAGAGAGCCGATTGTCGTCTTTATTTGGATAACAATTTGATTTTTGAACATCCACATTATGTTATAAGATAATACATTTTATGGCCACAATTTATGATAAATAAATATCACATATGACACAATTAGTTAATTTTATTTATATTAATGACAATAGGTGTCATTTTACGTGATATTAAAGTGCTCTATTCTATAAAACTTCATATGTTTTTATAGATTATGTCATATAAGATCAGTGCGTAGGGTAAATAATCATATTATCTAATAACTGGGGCTACTTGAGAAATGACCATACAATATTTATAATACTTGAGGAACGACCGTACGATGTTCAAACCAATCTGATGGAATAGTAAATAATTTATCTAAACATTGTAAAAAAAATCCTCATTAATAGTTAGGTCCACTAACAGTAAGAACTTAGCTTTGACTTGACCCTTCTAACTCTTGTTTCTTTTATTTATTCTTAAATTACATGAGATTCTCACTTTTTTATAGAATACATGACGTCTTAGTATATAGAACTTTGAGCGCCGTTTATATGTTACTGAAAATAGAAAATGAGGTAATTTTTGTAATCCACGTTAAGTTATTTTATTTTATTTCTCCAGTTTTAATAATATAATTGTGCATAAATATCCAAGGATCGAGAAGTTTGACAAAAGCATAGAATGTCAACTATTTTTAGATGGAAGCTATATTATGTCCGAATAATTTGTTAACCCTCTCCCTCCATACCCCACTCTTCTATGTTATTGTGTGTTGTTGTCACTTGTGTTTTTCATGTATTGTAACATGACTGCACTGGCATGGATGGAACAGTTTTGGCATATTAATAAAAGGTTGATATTTCTACGTGATTGTGAACTACAATGAATCATGCCCTCGTTAATTTAAACGATAAGGAAACATATAAACTTACTCTAAAAAGCGTAGAAACCATCATAAAAGAGTGTTTGATTAGGAAAACATATAAACTCACTTGACGTATATATTTTTCCAAGAGGTTATACTCAAAGAACCTTTTATTTCCAATTGTTATTTATACACATAATTTATAAGAATATAATCCTCTAGAGTAAAAAAAAATCCAAATCAATGTGAAATTCCTAAATGTTTAAATGTTACAATGAATCTAAAATCCTTTTGAACTAAAAGGGTCGCGGATCATTGTGGATACCAAAACGAAAATATTGTCGGTGAGTTCTCCTAACAACTACCCAAGGTGTTGGTATTGATACTTCTGAGGCAATTACATGTCTAATAACCAAGCACATTTTACTTCAGATCTCTATTTTCTTGTGCTCCTAATGTGTCATGAAGCTAAAGAGAGAATTCCATACTTCTATATCGTCCTTGTAAAGTATTATTATAGTGCCACTTCTTCTTACACATATTTCAATCTTCGTCTGGTTCCTTTCACCTTATGCAACTTATAAGACTTTGGGAAACAAGGTGCTTCTATTCTAGACAGGTATGTTGCTTTTAGTATATAATAGACTAGTTGTGTGCATCATTTTGATGCCGAGCCTGGGGGTAGAAGCTCCATTTTGAGGGGGGGAGTAGGTCCCAACAAGGTCTTTTTTCAAGGGTGTGCAATTGCATATCGTATTTTTATAGAAGAGAGAATGCTAATTACGGAAGATCGGTGACAACAGAAGTTGCAGACAACTCCGCTGTCACCCGCACCTGAACTCCACAACCTAGAAGACTACTCCGTGACAAGGCCTCCAACTCCTGCTTCTGCAGCCAACCAGCGGCGCAGTTCCTCGATCACTCTGGTCCCGAAAAGGTGCAGGTGGCAAGAGATAAGCCAAGCTTGAAACTTGGGAGGAAGTATATTTGTTGCTGTTATTACTAGCTAAACTTCAAGTTTTGCACATGATGCATGTTAACTTAGAGCATGTCTAACAGACCCCTTATGTTTTGGCCCCCTAAAACGCGTGTAGAGGGCCCTGTATACGCATTTCGCCGGCCAAAAACTCGTGCGAGCTAGCAGACCCCCTACCCCCGCCCCGTAAAACAGAATATTCTGTTTTACGGGGTGGGGGTAGGGGGTCTGCTAGCTCGCACGAGCTTTTGGCCCCTCACAAAACAGGGTTTTGCAGGGTTTTAGCACAACTACACAAGCATATCAAAATATGGCAGATTCAAGATATGCGATGCATAATCCATAGTTTTACATCACAAATAGATCAACAAGTTCATAGGTCATGTTCTAGGTATAGAGGTTCCCAAAAGTACTGCCACCACCAACGCGATCCACATCAATCTTGCAGCCCACCGTCGGCACCACCACTCACCGAAGTTGAAGCACCAAGGTTGGATGCCTCGCGAGCTTGACGCGCCTGCAACTTCCTCGCCATGATCTCGGCCTTGCTCTCCTTCCACCACAGCAGCTGATCCTCGTCCATGTCCTTGGTGTTCATCATCATGATCTCCTTCTCCTCGGCCAAGAGCTCCTTCATGGCTTTGGTTTGTTTGATAGCCAACATTTGGGCATCCAACTCGGCCTTGCGCATAGCCTCCTCTCTTTTTGCAGCCACCTTGGCAAGCTTCACCTCCTTTTTCTTCTCGGTGATGAGGACCTTGGTCTCCAATGTCTTGAATCCTATTTCCTCCTTTGCCCTAATGTGCTGATCCATCTTGTCCTTGAAGCTAGCTGCCTCGGCTTCTAGCCTCTGCCTCTCCTTCGCCTTCTTGGTGCCCTCGGCCTTGCCTACGTTGCGACCACCCATGTCTTCCTCTTCATCATCCATGTTGAGCATTGCCTCCTTCTTGCACTTTGGCTCTTCGTCCCTCAACTTCCACTTGGGAAGGTGTTGGAGCAATTTGAAGCAATGCTCAAACTGAAATTCCTTGTTCTTTGACCCGGCCATATCTTTGTACCGCAATTGAGCATACTTGGGCTGCACAACAACAATGTAGTGTGATGTTTACGCAAGAACACATAGTTTGCACAAGAAATCTGTCACAAAACTTACGTAGTCCGTTGCCACACATCCACTTGGTGGATTATCCGCCACTTGGTCCATGGCAGCGCTCCAACGAGAACAAGCTGGCTTGATCGCGTTCCACCTGCCTTCAAGGGAGCGGTAGGATCGATCCGCCAAAGTCTTCGTGCGAGGCTTGAGCTTGTGGTAAAGATCCTCAATTCGTTTCCAATAGCGCTTGCCGGTTTGATCGGTGCCGGTGGCAGCATCCATAGACACTTTGCCCCACGCACGGACCAATGTGACATCTTCAATCTCGGTGTAGTTGGGCTGCTTCCCCGATTTGCTCCGCCGCGCAGTAGCCTCGTCCACCTCAACCACGTCGTCGTCCACCTCTTCGTCCGCCTCTTCATCCTCGCCATAGTCACCGTACTCGTCGTCGAAGCCACCAATGCCCGAATCCAAGTCCACCACAGAATCGTTGAGCATATCCATGTAGGATGTCGCGGCAGCAGCCGCAGGCACTTCGTCGAGCACCTGGCGGGCACCAGCGGGCGGCGGCGTGGGCACCCGCGGCGTGGGCGGCGTGGGCACCCGCGGCGTGGGCGGCGTGGGAGCAGGCAGAACGACCGGTGACGGAACCTCGGCGACCACCTGCGTGGGCGGATCGTCCGCTGCAGGCGTCGCGGCCTTCTTCACCTTTGGCGGCCGCCCCCTCGTCGCGAATGACTTCACCCTCTTGGCGGTAGCAACAGTGGCCGCCGCCGCCCCCGCCGCCGTCGCAACCGCAGGCCCCGGCGGTGTGTCGAAGAAGAGCTTCGGGATCCTCTTCCTCTTCATCGGCATGGTGGCCGAGATGATGGCCGCGACATCGGCGGAGGCCGCGGCGTCGACGGTGGCAGTATTCACCACCTCGGACATGGGTGCCGCGCCGTCGGCGGTGGGAGGGGCTTGCGAGGAGTCCATGGCGGCGAGATCTGGCCACGCGGTGGCCGGGGATGGCGAGGAGGCGGATTTCCGGCGGCGGCGGCGGCGGTTGGGAGGTTCGCGCGCGATGGGGGAAAAGGTGAGGGGTTGGACCTCTATATCTCCTCCCGACCCGCACATGTAGGGGGCGACGGGCCGCCCCCTACCCAAACTTGTAAAAAATCGTCCGGGGTGGTCCATTTACGGGGCGTGCTAGATGGCCGGGTAGAGCCCAAACCCGTATATCGGCGGTTATTATACGGGTTTGGGCCATTTAGGGGGTCTGTTAGACATGCTCTTAGAACTTGCAACTGGTTTCAGGGGGTTAATTAATTGATAAAGCATTCTTAAAATTGCCATGAAGTTCTCTAAGTGAACCATTAATTAACAATAGACGTCTTGTGGGGCAGTTTTCAGCCCCAAGTCCCATCCTGTAGGCAACTGATTTCAGGTCTGGATCTAATTAACCGGTGGTTATGGTATCCGTTCACGTGACGTGTGACTAGGAATCTAGGATACAATCACATTTTTCAGTTCGCAAGGATGAGAACGATGTATGCGAAATATCTCATTCAGAATGTACGAAATGTGTTCGTTGGGGCATCTGCTGAATGGATATTATATGTGACAACCGAGCAAGGGCCTGACAGAGTGACAAACAAATTTCTATATACAGTACATATATATGGACGAAAATCCATTTATTCGATACATACAAAAAGATATGACTAGGAAAACCTCTCAAACAGTATGGTATGAGTGAACTAACTCATGGCAGCACACATCAGACAGAGAAATGAATATGAATACACGCGTATCATGCAGCATGGAATCCTCGGTGGTTCAATGCATCATGGTTTCGGCAGCTCGGGCTCCGGCTTCGGTGGAAGCTCACCGGTCGGCAGTGGCGGAAGCACGGGCTTCGGCGGTAGCTCGGGTTCCGGCTTGGGTGGAAGCTCACCTGTCGGGAGTGGCGGAAGTACCGGCTTTGGCGGCTCTTCTTTCTTCGGTGGCATCTCCGGTTCTGGCTTTGGTGGAAGCTCGCCGACCGGGAGTGGCGGAAGCAACGGCTTCGGCGGCTCTTCTTTCTTCGGTGTCAGCTCCGGTTCTGGCTTTGGTGGAAGCTCGCCGACCGGGAGTGGCGGAAGCACGGGCTTGGGCGGTTCTTCTTTCTTCGGTGGCAGCTCCGGTTTTGGCTTTGGTGGAAGCTCGCCGACCGGGAGTGGCGGCTTCGGCAGTTCTTCTTTCTTCGGTGGCATCTCAGGCTCCGGCTTAGGTGGAAGCTCACCTGTCGGTAGTGGCGGAAGCACCGGCTTCGGCGGCTCTTCTTTCTTGGGTGGTAGCTCCGGCTCCGGCTTCGGTGGAAGCTCACCCGCGGGGAGTGGCGGTACCACCGGCTTGGGTGGCTCCTCTGTCTTTGGTGGTAGTTCAGGTTCTGGCTTTGGTGGAAGCTCGCCTGCGGGGAGTGGAGGAACCACCGCCTTGGGTGGCTCCTCTGGCTTTGGTGGCAGCTCGGGCCCTAACTCTGGTGGCATCTCGCCTATTGGCAGTGGCGGTAGTACCGGCTTGGGTGGCATCTCGCCTATGGGCAGCGGTGGCAGCTCCGGCCTGGGTGGCATCTCACCTATGGGCAGCGGTGGCAGCTCCGGCTTGGGCGGCTCGTCGCCCTTGGGCAGGGGCGGCAGCTCCGGCTTGGGTTCCGGGTCAGGCTTGGGCAGCGGCGGTGCCACCTCAGGTTCGGGCAACGGAGGCAGCTCCGGCTTCGGCAACACGTCCGGCATGGGCAGCGGCCCCGGCAGCTCCGGCTTCGGTAGCACCTCTGGTGGTGGCAGCACGTCGGGTTTGGGCAGCGGCGTGGGCGGGTACTCGGCCAGGTGCCGCGCCGCATTACCCGTGCCGCTACGTGAGAGCAGCAGCACGAGGAGGAGGGGCACAGTGGTGGACATGGTGGCGATCCTGAAAGCCATGGCTGTGCTGGTGCGCGTCTCTTTGCTGCTGGGTGAAGAGGAAACGGAGGCGGGGGCGAGGTATTTATAGGAGGCTCGGGTTCATCTTCATCGGAACTCCATGGCTAGCTAGCTCCGGCCGTGTTACGTTACACTCAAGCTGAGCTCTGTAGCCATTACACCGACCACCGGCGTTTCCTCCCGTCACTTACTCGTTGTACGTTTCCGTACCTGGCCGTGTGGAGCCGGAAAAAATCGGTCGAGCGGGACCGACCCGGCCCGATCGATCGGTTGCCGCGGTTACACTACTGCGACGCGGATGGACACGGGGCACCCGCCCGCCTAGATAAAACGGCCGGGCGACACCACGCTCGCGCGACACGAGGCCAGCCCTAGCTAGCAAAAACGTACGCACGCATGAGTTTCTATCGGGGGACATCCAGTTCCGCGATAAAAAAATGACCGGTCGTTGCAAGGGTCAAAAAGTGGGTGCGCAACTTTCTCCCGGGTGAATTTATTGCCAAAGAAATTTGCTGCAAGCAGGATCACGTTGTTTAGTGTTTATGTTGAAGGTGCGAATTTACGTTACCGGTTGCTTAAACTTGGCACGTTTTACTTACACGATGGTTCGATGCGACGAGAGATTGATCGCGATAACGATGCACATCACCTGCGCGCCATCGGTCGTGATCGTAGCAGGTTGACGATTTTATACTTTTTGATTTGATGACTGGAGGATAGGTCGCCGGTTAATTTTGTCATGCGCCAGCACAGACTATAAAACGCGTATCGTGTTTTGCATTGGAATGTCTGCGTTTTTTTTGCTTTTGTTATAGGGTGCAGGTGCATTTTCTAGAACGGGCGGGTGAATTGTTTGCAGAATAATTACTTTTTTTGCAAACTAATACGTTCTCATTCATAAGATAAAAATCCGGTTACAAGACACATAAACACTGACATTACAGTACTGACAGGATAAGAAAATTCTGTGCAAAAAGCCATCGCCTGTCCCTCTCCTTCGGCACCACCGAAGCGACCACCAAGAGAGAGTAGCCAGATCACCTCTTTACTCGAGCTCGACGCGGCTCCATCGCTGATCTGCAGCTTTACGGACCTTCAAAGTAGTTTGCCAAAAGCAAAACCATTGTCGTTGAACGAATCAGACCGGGGCAACGTGTCCCCGGACACGCCATCGAAATCCAGACATGACATCCCCGCACGACTACAACGTCGGAAAAGAATACCAGAACTGTCAGCCTCCAACCACAAATCCAGCACATGATGCACCATCTTCCAGCTGTCAACTGCGCAGGCAACCATCTGCGCGTACTCCCGGACGACCAATCCTTCCTGCTCCACCATGACGTCGGAGACAACGCCGCAGCAACGGGGACAGAGCAGAAGGAGAAACACACCTGATGGGATCGCCGTCACCGCCTCGCCGACACCATTCATGAACTCTAACACCACCGATCTGAAGGATCGGCAAACACACGATGCCATCAACTCCGAGACGTCTCCATGAAGGACGACGCCGGTGTGGGAGTAGAGTTGAGACAGATTTATTCGTCGTGACGCCGCTCCCACCACCCCAACGGCGCACCACAATCTACAGGACCAAAATCTAACTACATAGGGGAGGAACGGGGTCCCCCTCCCTCCTGCGGCCGGAGCAGCAGTCGGAGGGAGAGGGGACCAACGGGTAGGCGGCCGTGCCTCTAGTCGCTGCGCTGCTCCTGGTTTGCAGAATAATTACTCCTAGTCTCGTAGCCATGGAGTACAAGATGTACTGGTCTCGTGGCCATGTACTCGTGTGCACATTTCAAGTTGGCTACGAGATGTACTAGTCCCGTACAAGATGGCTGTGTGCACATTTCCAAGTTGCGCAGGCACACATGGGCTATGGGTACAAGGATAGGCCAGAAGGTCGGTTTGGCCTGAGAGCCCAGTCCACAGAGAACTTGCCAACTGAAAGGACGGAAATTATGCAGCAGCCAGCAATTGCAGCGTCCAGTTTTATGTCTGGGATACGTACTGCCTCCGTCCAAACTCCAAACCAATCAAGGAAAACTAAACCAGCGGATAAAGAAGGCAAAAGAATCAATTTCAAGGACTCAAAGCTGAACAGTGAGCTCCATCACAAAATTCCAACAGATTACTCGTACGTACATGCCTGAATCAACCAGGTCCCTTTGACTAGGCCAAAATTGCATTCTGTACAATGTTTAACACGTAACAGAATAAATACGATTCATGTTGCAAAAAACGGCAGGGTACAACAGCAGCTACAGAATTGGTGATGTGTAAGAGAGAACCTGGCAGTGTCCACTGTTTAAGCCTCGACAGAAACAGCGTTGCCGGAAGAAGCCTTCACCTTCTTACTACCTTTCTTGCTTGATTTGCCTGATTTCCTTTTCTTGCCCGCCTTTTCTGGGCTCTCTTGTGCAGGCTCTGCCGGCGTGATTTCACCATTCTCCACCGATGAGCCGTTTGTAACGTCTCTGGCTTTGCCCACGTCTACGTCTGGATCTACGACAGACATCCGGGTCAAGGTGTAGTCCAGCAAGAATGTGCTGCGCACTAGCCTATCGACTCTGCTGAAGTGCCTTTGCGAATATGGAATAAGGCCCTCAAGGAGCTCGCTGATGCCTTTTATCTGCACAAACAAACATCTCAGAAAGAGAGCACCAGTTGGTCGCAGATTATCGACATCTCATCATCATAACTCTTCAAAAGAAAGAAAAAGTGGGTACCTCCAGGATTTCAGTGGGAGGCAAGCTCTTCAAGACCCGAAAAAGAACAAACTGTGCAACATGACAGAATTTGGGCTTTGTATTCCATTCACGTATATACTCAAGAAGCACGCGAAGTCCTTCCTTCGGGAGACCAATAAGGGCTTTTTCTATAGGGTCCTCTGGATCAGCTTTCCTGCACACCCAACAATGTATCAGATTCAATAAAGAAAAGCAAAGTGGCCATCTTCCAAGATAGATGAGTACCTGCAAAGCTGCGAGAATAACTCAAGAAGCCTGCGAGGTCTTCTAAGCTCAAATGCTAGTTGTATTGCTTTTGTGTAGTCAGAATCTGACACTGCATTTTCCAGTTCCTGGCCTCTTAAAACTTCCTCCTCCTGCAATAAAAGTGAATGCAGACAAGCGTCAAACGTAGATACAAGGAGCCATAGGCACTCAGAAGGAAACATGTATCGAGGTCAGAGTGACAAATCCATCTAGATTCAATGGAATCAAAGTTACATTCATTTACAAGGACTAAAGATCGTTTTTCGTGCTGTTATATTTTGGAAAAAAATCAGAGTCGTTTGCCCACGAAATTAGACAAAGACAATTGTCTTGCATGCGAAGCTTTATGCTGAAAGTACAATAGAATACTGCACTTGCCTTTTTTAGGAAATCTTCCTCCTTATCTTCCATTGTGCAATCGTGCCAAAGGTTAAGATCAGAATCAGTTCCACCAGTAGCAAGCATTTCAGTTTTCCTGCCAACGGCCAATGCCCAAACCTGTTGAATCACTGACAGTCAGATGGGGGAAACGACCCTTACTAGCTCAGCAAAGGGGGTGAAATTCCAGTATTTCCTAGGAATGGTATTGAACTAACTTTCTGAAGTTTATGTTTGATAGCAAGGTGGATATTCATAAAGCATACATTATGTCCATAGATGAACAGGCAAAACTCAAATGAACATATAAAAAATGATGGTAACTAACGAGGCTAATGAATCCCACCGCCCTGCACATCATCACACTACTCTAAATGAACCTGCACATCATCACATTACTCTAGAATGAAACAAAACACCGACAATTTCTGTAAGATTGACCACAAGTAAGGTTCATCACTAGAATCTCTTAAACAATGGTAACAGCAGTTCAGCATAGTGTCCCGTATTTCCTAGGAATGGTATTGAACTAACTTTCTGAAGTTTATGTTTGATAGCAAGGTGGATATTCATAAAGCATACATTTTGTCCATAGATGAACAGGCAAAACTCAAATGAACACATAAAAAATGATGGTAACTAACGAGGCTAATGAATCCCACCGCCCTGCACATCATCACACTACTCTAAATGAACCTGCACATCATCACATTACTCTAGAATGAAACAAAACACCGACAATTTCTGTAAGATTGACCACAAGTAAGGTTCATCACTAGATTCTCTTAAACAATGGTAACAGCAGTTCAGCATAGTGTTTTAGTGCAACATAAAGACTATACTTCAACATACAAAAGAAACTATGTTACTGTGATATCATAAAATGATGATGCTCTACTGAGCTCAGCTTACAAATGACAAATAGAGCAGAGCTAAATAGCATACCTTCCCATCATGCTTGTCATAAGTAGCAATGCATTCATTTGTTTTTATTGTCCATAGCTTCACTAAACCATCGCTTCCTATAGTACGGCACAAGAAGATAGTCAGGCAAGTGTCCCACAAACTGATACCTAATAAAACAAGTAGAATGCGCAGATTTCTGATTACCACAAGAAACAAACTGGGTTCCACGTGAAAGGAATGAAGCTCTCAAAACACTTGATGTATGGCCCTCAAATGTCTTCAAGCATGAGCCATCAGGAACATGCCAGATTTTGACTGTTCTATCACCAGATGATGTTATGACACATCGTTCAACAGGAGAAAACTCAACTGACCAAATGCCCCTTTTATGTCCTTTAAGGACAACAGAGGACACTAGGTTTGGGAGTTTCCATATGCATGCAGTTCGGTCCTACAGAAATTATGGTAATGAGTTCGTACAGTCCAATGTGGCGAGTCAAACCTTCAAAAAGTTAGCATACTCAATCTAACCTCAGAACCACTGCAAACAAGGCCGTCATCAGGTGAGACGGACAGAGAATTTATATCTTTATCATGTGCAGCTACACCAGCCTTTGCTTTGAGAGGAACTTCACCATTGGCATCAATGAGTGTATCATCCCAGGTCCAAACCTTGATGGTTCGGTCGCTAGTAATAACAAGGG
The DNA here is from genome assembly GCA_028641055.1 of Alopecurus myosuroides. Taxonomy (NCBI): domain Eukaryota; kingdom Viridiplantae; phylum Streptophyta; class Magnoliopsida; order Poales; family Poaceae; genus Alopecurus; species Alopecurus myosuroides. The sequence continues at coordinate 417,904,537 of CM054059.1, forward strand.
AAGTTTATTTTAGAAGACTATTAGCAATAAATGACAGAAATGTATAAATGAACTATCATTCTGATCAAAACTTGTGATGAAGACTGAAGTGTTGAACAGTTCTGCTCATTCCAGGGTTTGGTCTTAAGCATTGGTTCGCTAAATGTGTTTGAATCCACACAGAAAACCAGTAAAAACGAAACAGTGAAGAAGACAGTCTCAATTACAGTTCTACCTACAGTAACTTGGTTTCAAAAGGCGAAGTTAAATTTCCTTAGAACACCTACCACCCAGACATGCAACCATACCAAAAGATGGCATCTCAATTATTCTCAGGACCGACAGATAACTAAGTTTAAAATAACTATACGTCTAGAACAGTCATGATTCATCACAACTGAAAAACAAAATAGGAATTGAATATCGCTATTAGCTGAAATGGAACAGTTATATTTTCATACTAACCTGCTGCCACTAACAAAAAAGTTCTTCGATTTCTTTGAGAAAGCAACACAACCAATAGCTCCTAGATGTCCTTTGCCGGTACCAATGCAGCTTTTCTTTTCCATATCCCACAATTTTACCTGTGAGGTACCAAATGTTACATCTAAAATAGGAAAATAGCGCAGGACAAAAATAACAGTTATCCCACAAAAAAAGTATGCTGATTCAGCAATATATTTAGGATAGCAGATATTACTTACAGTATTATCTTTGCTTCCAGTTACAACAAGCGTCTTCCCAGAAGCAGAGACGCAAGTGTCAATGCAAACAACAATTTCAGTGTGGCCAGACAGCACATAAGAACATGACATTGATTCAACGTCATAAACACGGACCTGCATATGTAGGAAATGGTGTGAGAAACTAGAAATACAGAAATCCAAGAGAACCGTAATAAGATTATTCACACACCTGCTCTAAGTTAGTGGCTACAGCAAGGTACTGCTCCTCTTCCCCAACAAATTTCAAATCAAGAATCTCGTCGTTATAGCCTATAAGGCGTTTATATAGGTTCAACTGGAAGGTCCCTTCATCAGTTCTCGTACAAGCATAGAACAAAAATTGTTGATCAGCAGTGACACATAGCAATCCTTGGTCATCTGGCAACATAATAGTAGCTGTGAAGCCTCTTCTAGATTCCTCATTCTCTGAGTTGATGGTTACATCGGATGACTGCTGCTCAAATACACAAACAGCACTGTGGAATGAACAGAAAAGCGATTTGAGAAATGTATTTTAGATGCATATGAAGTATTAAAAACTGTATACACAAGACCAATAACGAATGTACCTTTCCAAGCACCAAATGCGCACAATTCCACGTTCACCAACTGTAAGACAATACCCACTTGCCTTTTCCTTCAACTTTGCCGGTTCAACACCCAGACAAGCCAAGAAGCCACTTTCTGGTCCAATGAAGGAAACACCTTCTAGCATTTCATATGCCGGTATTGTCTTCTTTGAGCTGTACTTCCGAAGATCCCACACATTCACAACCTAGAGATACACACGTTTCATGCACTCAAATTGTTGGTAGCTCACGACAGATTATGCATTAGTTTGCAGTTTATATACTGAAGAATATCGGAATACTAGCGCCCCCCCCCCCACCCATGGCGATCTTCTATTTTATGACAGTTGCGATCGATTTCAGACCACCACCAACCCCCCCTCGTTCCAGAGTCTAGTAATGACAAAACCAACGGAGCTCATGGCATCTTCAAAGTATACACTAGGCAACACAGAATATGAAAACGCAACTTAAAAACATAGGTAGAATTAAGATTTATGCTAGGTTTTCCATATGGAACAGATTTCAACACTTCAGCTATACCTTATCCCTCCCTGCACTGAGCAATGTCTGCCCATCTTCTGATAATGCCAGTGAAGTCACTGTTGAAAAATGTGCCTTAAGTACAGCAATGCATTTTTTGCTTTCAAGGCTCCAAACTCGCACGTCGCCATCATCACTTCCTGAAAATAACTAGAAATCCAGAAAATAAGGAGGGTGCAAATACCACAAATACATGGAGAAATGGGAGTATATCATTAAAACCAACTATAGCTTGGTGCGGCTAATGCTGAGTTACTTAAATCAACAAGTAAGACCAGTTATTTATCTGCAAAATCATACTCACCAGAAGGCGCTTTGGATCTTTATGGAACATTATGGTCGTCACAACACCTGTGTGGCCTCTAAAAAAATGTGTGCAAAATCCACCATCTACATCCCACACGCACACCTTTTTGTCTGCTCCAGCGGTTGCAAGCAACCCGCCAGAAGCATGGCATGCCATGGCCATAACAGGACCATCATGTCCCTGTACAATATTGCAAAAAAAAGTACATACCTTAGATGCGAATACTGAGGAACAAAAAGAAGGCAACTGAAATGAACATTTTTTTGTTGCAGAACATGTTGACATTTATATATGTAAATCCTCTGTTTTGTCACTGCCGTCACCACTATGAAACATGAATTGATGCACCGTTCTTCATGCAAGATGTAGCGAATGCTCAGAGTTGTCATAAAAATCTGCATGCCTTAGGAAGCTGTGATTACGCATCAAACCATCAATTCACAGAGGTATGAGAATGTGAAACCCCCTGAGATTCTAGCACCTATGCTTACACCATGTTTTGTAATACTTCCAACAACAAAAGTTTGGAGAAACTTCTAGAGAGAACTATCATGTATTACCATAAGAAAATGCAGCTGTCAACAGTTCCAGGTGCAAGATGGTGAATGAGTAAGATACCGGATCACCTTCTCGAGACTAAGAACAACTTATGAATCAAGAGATACTGAATTACTGATACGTCGTGCAAAAACAGAAAAAAAGCACTGGGCCAACCTATGCTCTTCTTTTTTTTTTGCGAATGACATATTCACACCAAATTGCTACCCTATGCTCAATTTCATAGGTACATAAATTGATACCCTATGCTCAATTTCATATGCACATAAAATGGATACGCTACGCTCAATTCCACACACGGACAAATGCTACCTAATGTTATAGTTCACCTGGCCCTCTGCGATTAGCATCAGGATGCAACATTTCAAACAGGATACAGCACACGGCACGGCCACAACAAAGAAGAAGCAAAGATTAGAAACATACCTTCCAGCTGCGGATGCAAGTGCGGGACGCGAGGTCCCAGACCCTAATAAGCCTGCTGTGTCCAGCGGCGAAGAGGAGGCGGGAGTCGGGGGACAGCGCGAGCCCCGTGACGGCCTCGGAGTCTCCGTCGATTGGGTCACCGATGGCGGAGGCGTCGGAGGCGGAAACCACACGCAGCTCGCCGCCGCAGGCGCACGCGAGGAAGGCCTCGGCGTCGCCTTCGCCTTCGCCGCCGGGGGCGCCGCTCCCGACGGCGAACGGGCCGCCCGTGTAGAACTGCTGCAGCGAGCGGTCGCAGCGGTAGTTCTTCTTAGGCCCCTGCGACAAAGCCATGGCGTGCAGGTGGGTGGGGTCGTGGGAGGCTAGGGTTTTGCGGCGGCGGCGGCGCGAGAGGGGAAGAAGGGTTTAACAGTTCAAGCTGCGGCAGTGCGTTTGGGGAGGTCCACCTGGCCACGGGGACACTAAGCCAAAATCGTCCCCGCCGAAGAAAATTCTCCCCGTCCCCCGTTCACTGCCACATGGCCCGTTCCCTTTTTTTTTCTTTTCGAGAGTAGGCCAAGGTGGGTTTTTGTTTCGAGTGTACGCGACTGACCTGCTAATTTTTTTCAATACTCCTTCCATCTCAAAAGAATTACCATCTTAGAAATAACACGCAGTTCTAAACAATTTCAAATATACTAGCAAACTGCCCGTGCGTTGCAACGGGTCTAGCATCTTAGGTTTGAAATATATATATCATGATTTTTGTTGTGTGATTATATAAAATAGCATCTTATATATGTTTGAAATATATCATGATTTTTGTTGTGTGATTATATAGCATTAAAATATATTGGTTCTCTCAAATTTGAATCCTCTTACATGTTTCACTATACAAGAATCCTTTAAATGTTAAAAGAAAAACACACACCTTACTCCCCAATATTTTTCTTTGCATCATGGATATCGAACAAGTATGAAAATGCCGTGGAAAAGCTATTTATTATTATTTTATATGAAAAAGCAGTAATAAATATTGTCAAATCGCCAAAACATGTATTCAGCAAATTTGAGATAATTTCAGCGTTAACAAACTTCTTCAGAATAGCTTGCATCCCTTTCTGAGGGCTTGATGCGACCATTTCTTACATGCGTGCAATCAAGAAAGCTATAAGAAATACAAAACCCAAAACTTGTGCCAGTACCACCAGCCTGATTGCTAAATACAATATCAATATCCATGTTAATTTGGTAGCATTCTCTAATTACACAAGAATCAGGACACTATGTTGTCTAAACCTCAATGTCGGGTGCGTCGTGCACGCGCACACACATTTTAATCCATACTGATGCAATTGTTCAGAACCTACGAACGAAAATCTATAGCATCATCTTTATAGACAAACATGAGAAGAGAAACATCAAACTCCAGCATGGAGCATGGATTAGCACAGAAATTTCGGACAAAAAACAGAGAATCAAAATCAAGCATGTGACATAAATCGCTTGGCCGAGCGGTGACACACTTGAATGCAGCCCAGATTTGGTTGGCGGGTTGTGCCTCACTTCGTTGTCACGCTTGAGCGTCGTTGCAACTCGGACAAGGGAGACCAAGTTTCCAGGCCTATACTGCAATGCAACAAGCTTCTTTCAGAGATAGAGCACAAGGAGAAAGCACCGCTGGAAGATAACCCGAGCCTGCCGAGAGGAAGCTATAGAGGCTACTTCAGGTTCATGGACAAAATTACACCTTTGAGGAATTATAACAAACATCTCATGTGCCTAAATGACACACCTCTCAATTGCTTGATCAATACCGAACTCTTCCAATCAATGCATCAACGACACAGGATAAAATCAAGCAAATATGGAGGAAAAGAAGCACGTCTGGGCGAACTCAATAAGGGTTTCTAATTGGTAAACAAAAAGCACGGTGTGAAACCAATACTTCTTGAAATCGACCCACCAAAGGTGCAGAAGTGTCGAGCGGAGATTTGAGCGCGGGAGAGGAGGCAAACCTTGGCGGTGCACGAGGTGGGGATGCGCAAGGGTGAGGCTGTACCCAACGACAGAACGGTTGGAGACAGCAGCGTATGCAAGCGCAGGGGTTGACACGGGCCGCCGCACAGTGCCCTGTAGCTTCCTGTGGCTCCCCTGTTATTTCCTCCTGCAGTTGAAGCCTGAAGAAGAGGCATGCCCTCTCGGAGACTCCCGCCAGCAGCCGTTGTGTTTCCGGTCGGAGGAGAGGGTTAGAGACAGAGGACGGAGGCGGAGGGGATTGGATGGAGATGTGCCAATCGCCATTGCCGAGGAGCTGCGCACCCGGCGTCCCCAGCTAGCTCGCCTCCAAACGGACGTCCCTGACGCCAAGCTCGGCAACCCGTCGTCCAGCTACCCCGTGACCATGCGCGGCTCCTCTCCAGCTGCAGCCGTCGTCGCCCATCTCGAAGCACACCTTTCGGCGCCGCCAAGATCTGCAGCCACTCGTCGCACGCGTTCGTGTGCTGGATAGGGTGCAGGGGCTACAATGCAAACGTGCCCAAGTTTTTGGAGTGCGGGTTGATTTCCTATTTGGCGAGGACTAATGAGTAAAACAGCGCGACGTACGATCGTCACCTCAAGACGTATTATATAGTAGAGATAATACACCTTCGACCTAAGCAAAATCTCCCGAGACTACTCGACATTGGCCAAACCAACTAGTGCACGCTCGCTTAGAGCATCTCCAGCAGCCGCGCCATCCAGCGCGGGCGCGCGAGAAAACGACGATTTCGCGCGCGCGGGACTCTCGCGGGAAAAGCAGTAGAGCGCATGCGTCACTACAAGAAATGTGTTGATACATGACGTTCTCGCAATGCCGTTGAAGGAAATCGTCATAGAGTTGTGACGATTTCAAACAAGATCGTCGTAAGTTGTTTGAGGGGACAAAACCTCTGTAAAATGACGACGATTTGAGTTGAAAACGTCGTATCCGTATAAGATGAAATCGTCATAATCGGAGTATGTGATCTAGGGCCTTATTTTTTAGCAGATCACGACGAATATAAATCGTCACGGCGCTTACACGTAGACACATTTATACTAACTGGATTACCACATCATCAAGTTTTTCCTACGTGTCACTATGAGTCAATTTCTGCCTGTGATTTCCTTGCTTACGTGTCAACACATAGTTTCACTTGCTATCAATGACATGTGGGGCCAACCTCCCCCCCCCCCCCCCAAACTACTGCACCTGACATGCTTTCACTTTGTACCAATGACATGTGGGGCCAGCCCCACAAACTACTGCACCTGATATTCTTGGCGCGTGGCTTGCTTGAGCACCTGAACCCTTTCTATTTATTCGCAAAATAAGAGGTGTGGGCGGAGATTCGAACCTTGCACCTTCAGCTCTCCACCGAGCAGCGCAACCACTACGCCACCAACCATTTTTTGATAACTATATGCATTCGGCCTACTTAAGACAATGACAAAGCGAACATGGGCCTCGGTGGGTCTCAAATCCATCAAAAAAAAATCGGGGGCCGGGTTGGGGGATGCTTCCCTCTTGGAATGGGCCGAATTTTGGCCTATGGACATAGTGCTGGCACATGCTCTCACAGCTAGCTGGGTTGGGCTGGATCTTAACCGTTTTTTTTTGTTTATTCCTGTTTTCGTTTTCTATAATTTGAATTTCACCTCGAAATTGACTGAAATCTGTTTTGTAAATAAAATAAAAATATTTACAATGATTATACACCATTAGGAAACATTTTTTGAAAAAAAAATATAATCATGTCCATGAGCATATATTTCTTGTGACTTTAGGGGATTTTCAATTACGGTTTGGAGTCAAAATGGTGGGCTTGACCTTCCATATCTAGTGGGGGATTTTTTTGAATATCCTTGTGTATCTATGAATAAATAACTACTTTTGTATCTAAAAATATTTTTTTCAAAAAATCATGAGCAAACTACGGGACACTTGTAGTTCAAATTTTACCCGCTTCCAGCGGAATCGGCACGAGTTTATCTTTTTCAAAAGAGGTGGATAACAAGCTATTGAGAGGTAGTAAGTTTGTTATTTATAGATAAAATATGACATAATATATTTAGAATTTTAATTTGTACATTTTTGCAACATATTTTGTGTATGTGCTTCACAAAAAAACCCAGTTTTGACACTCCGGGAATGGAAAATGGTATTTTTATTCAACGAAAAATAAATCTTTCTTCGTGAACATTGTTAGTTGTACCAATATGCATCTTTGTGTGTAATATGGTCACATTTAAACAAACTATGCCATGGGTGTGGCCAAAACATCCGTCATTTCGCCCGAAAGCCATGAATCTTCGTACGAGATAGCTCATTTCTGTGAACACATTTTCCACCAAATTGTCATATTCCAAGTTTATTATTTTTTATGGATACTAGGACATATATAACAACACCACGCGAAGATCTTGCATCGTTTCGAGTGTTTTTGAATTTTCTGAAATTTTCAAAGCCGGTTTCGAATAACAGTCAAAACGTGGGACATGACCGTTCGTACCTAGGTGTTGAATATTGATGAACTCTTGGTACATCTCTATTGAAATATGTACTTGTGTATCTAAAAATGATTTTTACAAAAAATCATGAGCAAACTATGAGGCACATGTAGTTCAAATTTGGCCCGGTTTCAGCGGAATCGGCAGAAATTTATCTTTTTCAAGAGAGGTGTATTTAGAGGTATTGAGAGGCAGTAAATTTGTTATTTGTAGATAAAATATGACATAATATATTTATAATTTTAATTTGTACATTTTTGCAACATATTTTGTGTATGTGCTTCACAAAAAAACCCAGTTTTGACACTCCGGGAATGGAAAATGGTATTTTTATTCAACGAAAAATAAAACTTTCTTCGTGAACATTGTTAGTTGTACCAATATTAATCTTTGTGTGTAATATGATCACATTTCAACAAACTATGCCATGGATGTGGCCAAAACATCCGTCATTTCGCCCGAAAGCCATGAATCTTCGTACGAGATAACTCATTTCTGTGAACATATTTTCCACCAAATTGTCTTATTCTAAGTTTATTATTTTTGGTGGATACTAGGGCATATACAACAACACCACGCGAAGATCTTGCATCGTTTCGAGTGTTTTTGAATTTTCTGGAATTTTCAAAGCCGGTTTCGGAAAACGGTCAGAACGGGGGACATGACCGTTCGTACCTAGGTGTTGAATATTGATGAACTCTTGGTACATCTCTATTGAAATAGGTAGTTTTGTATCTAAAAATGATTTTTACAAAAAATCATGAGCAAACTATGAGGCACCTGTAGTTCAAATTTGGCCCGGTTTCAACGGAATCGGCATAAATTTGTCATTTTCAAAAGAGGTGTATTTTGAGGTATTGAGAGGTAGTAAATTTGTTATCTGTATATCAAATATGACATAATATATTTATAATTTTACTTTGTACAATTTTGTAACATATTTTTGGTAGATGCTTCACAAAAAACCCAGTTTTGACACTCCGGAGATGGAAAATGGTACTTTTATTCAACGAAAAATAAAACTTTCTTCGTGAACATTGTTAGTTGCACCAATATGCATCTTTGTGTGTAATATGGTCACATTTCAACAAACTATGCCATGGATGTGGCCAAAACATCCGTCATTTCGCCCGAAAGCCATGAATCTTCGTACGAGATAGCTCATTTCTGTGAACACATTTTCCACCAAATTGTCTTATTCTAAGTTTATTATTTTTTTCTGGATTATAGGACATATATAACAACACCACGCGAATATCTTGCATCGTTTCGAGTGTTTTTGAATTTTCTGGAATTTTCAAAGCCGGTTTCGGAAAACGGTCAAAACGGGGGACATGACCGTTCGTACCTAGGTGTTGAATATTGATGAACTCTTGGTAAATCTATATTGAAATAGGTATTTGTGTATCTAAAAATGATTTTTACAAAAGATCATGAGCAAACTATGAGGCACCTGTAGTTCAAATTTGGCCCGGTTTCACCGGAATCGGCAGAAATTTGTCTTTTTCAAAAGAGGTGTATTTAGAGATATTGAGAGATAGTAAATTTGTTATTTGTAGATCAAATATGACATAATATATTTAGAATTTTACTTTGTACAATTTTGTAACATATGTTTGGTAGATGCTTCACAAAAAAAACCATTTTTGACACTCTGGAGATGGAAAATGGTATTTTTATTCAACGAAAAATAAAACTTTCTTCGTGAACATTGTTAGTTGCACCAATATGCATCTTTGTGTGTAATATGGTCACATTTAAACAAACTATGCCATGGGTGTGGCCAAAACATCCGTCATTTCGCCCGAAAGCCATGAATCTTCGTACGAGATAGCTCATTTCTGTGAACACATTTTCCACCAAATTTTCGTATTCCAAGTTTATTATTTTTGATGGATACTAGGACATATATAACAACACCACGCGAAGATCTTGCATCGTTTCGAGTGTTTTTGAATTTTATGGAATTTTCAAAGCCGGTTTCAAATAACGGACAAAACGGGGGACATGACCGTTCGTACCTAGGTGTTGAATATTGATGAACTCTTGGTACATCTCTATTGAAATATGTACTTGTGTATCTAAAAATTATTTTTACAAAAAATCATGAGCAAACTATGAGGCACCTGTAGTTCAAATTTGGCCCGGTTTCACCCGAATCGGCAGAAATTTATCTTTTTCAAAAGAGGTGTATTTAGAGGTATTGAGAGGTAGTAAATTTGTTATTTGTAGATCAAATATGACATAATATATTTAGAATTTTACTTTTTACACTTCTGCAACATATTTTTGGTAGGTGCTTCACAAAAAAAACCTGTTTTGACACTCCGGAAATGGAAAATGGTATTTTTATTCAACGAAAAATAAAACTTTCTTCGTGAACATTTTTAGTTGCACCAATATGCATCTTTGTGTGTAATATGGTCACATTTCAACAAACTATGCCATGGATGTGGCCAAAACATCCGTCATTTCGCCTGAATACCATGAATCTCCGTACGAGATAGCTCATTTTTGTGAACACATTTTCCACCAAATTGTCTTATTCTAAGTTTATTATTTTTGGTGGATACTAGGAAATATATAACAACACCACGCGAAGATCTTGCATCATTTCGAGTGTTTTTGAATTTTCTGGAATTTTCAAAGCCGGTTTCGGAAAACGGTCAGAACGGGGGACATGACCGTTCGTAGCTAGGTGTTGAATATTGATGAACTCTTGGTACATATCTATTGAAATAGGTAGTTGTGTATATAAAAATTATTTTTACAAAAAATCATGAGCAAACTATGAGGCACCTGTAGTTCAAATTTGGCCCGGTTTCAGCGGAATCGGCATAAATTTGTCTTTTTCAAAAGAGGTGTATTTTGAGGTATTGAGAGATAGTAAATTTGTTATTTGTAGATCAAATATGACATAATATATTTAGAATTTTAATTTGTACAATTTTGTAACATATTTTTGGTAGATGCTTCACAAAAAAACCAAGTTTTGACACTCCGGAGATGGAAAATGGTATTTTTATTAAACGAAAAATAAAACTTTCTTCGTTAACATTGTTAGTTGCACCAATATGCATCTTTGTGTGTAATATGGTCAAATTTCAACAAACTATGCCATGGATGTGGCCAAAACATCCGTCATTTCGCCCGAAAGCCATGAATCTTCGTACGAGATAGCTCATTTCTGTGAACACATTTTCCACCAAATTGTCTTATTCTAAGTTTATTATTTTTGGTGGATACTAGGACATATATAACAACACCACGCGAAGATCTTGCATCGTTTCGAGTGTTTTTGAATTTTCTGGAATTTTCAAAACCGGTTTCGGAAAATGGTCAGAACGGGGGACATGACCGTTCGTACCTAGGTGTTGAATATTGATGAACTCTTGGTACATCTCTATTGAAATAGGTAGTTGTGTATCTAAAAATGATTTTTACAAAAAATCATGAGCAAACTATGAGGCACCTGTAGTTCAAATTTGCCCGGTTTCAACGGAATCGGCATAAATTTGTCTTTTTCAAAAGAGGTGTATTTTGAGGTATTGAGAGATATTAAATTTGTTATTTGTAGATCAAATATGACATAATATATTTAGAATTTTACTCTGTACAATTTTGTAACATGTTTTTGGTAGATGCTTCATAAAAAACCCAGTTTTGACACTCCAGAGATGGAAAATGGTATTTTTATTCAACGAAAAATAAAACTTTCTTCGTGAACATTGTTAGTTGCACCAATATGCATCTTTGTGTGTAATATGGTCACATTTCAACAAACTATACCATGGGTGTGGCCAAAACATCCGTCATTTCGCCCGAAAGCCATGAATCTTCGTACGAGATAGCTCATTTATGTGAACACATTTTCCACCAAATTGTCTTATTCTAAGTTTATTATTTTTGGTGGATACTAGGACATATATAACAACACCACGCGAAGATCTTGCATCGTTTTGAGTGTTTTTGAATTTTCTGGAATTTTCAAAGCCGGTTTCGGAAAACGGTCAAAACGGGGGACATGACCGTTCGTACCTAGGTGTTGAATATTTATGAACTCTTGGTACATCTCTATTGAAATAGGTATTTTTGTATCTAAAAATGATTTTTACAAAAAAATTATGAGCAAACTATGAGGCACATGTAGTTCAAATTTGGCCCGATTTCACCAGAATCGGCAGAAATTTGTCTTTTTCAAAATAGGTGTATTTTGAGGTATTGAGAGATAGTAAATTTGTTATTTGTATATCAAATATGACATAATATATTTATAATTTTACTTTGTACAATTTTGTAACATATTTTTGGTAGATGCTTCACAAAAAAACCCAGTTTTGACACTCCGGAGATGGAAAATGGTATTTTTATTCAACAAAAAATAAAACTTTCTTCGTGAACATTGTTAGTTGCACCAATATGCATCTTTGTGTGTAATATGGTCACATTTAAACAAACTATGCCATGGGTGTGGCCAAAACATCCGTCATTTCGCCCCGAAAGTCATGAATCTTCGTACGAGATAGCTCATTTCTGTGAACACATTTTCCACCAAATTGTCGTATTCCAAGTTTATTATTTTTTATGGATACTAGGACATATATAACAACAACACGCGAAGATCTTGCATCGTTTCGAGTGTTTTTGAATTTTCTGAAATTTTCAAAGCCGGTTTCGAATAACGGTCAAAACGGGGGACATGACCGTTCGTACCTAGGTGTTGAATATTGATGAACTCTTGGTACATCTCTTTTGAAATATGTACTTGTGTATCTAAAAATGATTTTTACAAAAAATCATGAGCAAACTATGAGGCACCTGTAGTTCAAATTTGGCCCGGTTTCAGCGAAATCGGCAGAAATTTATCTTTTTCAAAAGAGGTGTATTTAGAGGTATTGAGAGGCAGACATAATATATTCAGAATTTTAATTTGTACATTTTTGCAACATATTTTGTGTATGTGCTTCACAAAAAACCCAGTTTTGACACTCCGGGAATGGAAAATGGTATTTTTATTCAACGAAAAATAAAACTTTCTTCGTGAACATTGTTAGTTGTACCAATATGCATCTTTGTGTGTAATATGGTCACATTTAAACAAACTATGCCATGGGTGTGGCTAAAACATCCGTCATTTCGCCCGAAAGCCATGAATCTTCGTACGAGATAGCTCATTTCTGTGAACACATTTTCCACCAAATTGTCGTATTCCAAGTTTATTATTTTTGATGGATACTAGGACATATATAACAACACCACGCGAAGATCTTGCATCGTTTCGAGTGTTTTTTAATTTTCTGGAATTTTCAAAGCCGGTTTCGAATAACGGTCACAACGGGGGACATGACCGTTCGTACCTAGGTGTTGAATATTGATGAACTCTTGGTACATCTCTATTGAAATATGTACTTGTGTATCTAAAAATGATTTTTACAAAAAAGCATGAGCAAACTATGAGGCACCTGTAGTTCAAATTTGGCCCGGTTTCAGCGGAATCGGCAGAAATTTATCTTTTTCAAAAGAGGTGTATTTAGAGGTATTGAGAGGTAGTAAATTTGTTATTTGTAGATCAAATATGACATAATATATTTAGAATTTTACTTTGTACACTTTTGCAACATATTTTTGGTAGGTGCTTCACAAAAAAAACCAGTTTTGACACTCCGGAAATGGAAAATGGTATTTTTATTCAACGAAAAATAAAACTTTCTTCGTGAATATTTTTAGTTGCACCAATATGCATCTTTGAGTGTAATATGGTCACATTTAAACAAACTATGCCATGGATGTGGCCAAAACATCCGTCATTTCGCCCGAAAGGCATGAATCTTCGTACGAGATAGCTCATTTTTGTGAACACATTTTCCACCAAATTGTCTTATTCTAAGTTTATTATTTTTGGTGGATACTAGGACATATATAACAACACCACGCGAATATCTTGCATCGTTTCGAGTTTTTTTTGAATTTTCTGGAATTTTCAAAGCCGGTTTCGGAAAACTGTCAGAACGGGGGACATGACCGTTCGTACATAGGTGTTGAATATTGATGAACTCTTGGTACATCTCTGTTGAAATAGGTAGTTGTGTATATAAAAATGATTTTTACAAAAAATCATGAGCAAACTATGAGGCACCTGTAGTTCAAATTTGGCCCGGTTTCAGCGGAATCGGCAGAAATTTGTCTTTTTCAAAAGAGGTGTATTTTGAGGTATTGAGAGGTAGAAAATTTGTTATTTGTCGATCAAATATGACATAATATATTTAGAATTTTACTTTGTACAATTTTGTAACATATGTTTGGTAGGTGCTTCACAAAAAAAAACATTTTTGACACTCCGAAAATGGAAAATGATATTTTTATTCAATGAAAAAATAAACTTTCTTCGGCAACATTGTTCGTTGTTCCAATATGAATGTTTGTGTGGAATATGGTCACATTTTATCAAACTATGCCATGAATGTGTCCATAACACCCGTCATTTGGCCCGAAACCCAAGAATCTTCGGAGGAGATAGCTCATTTATGTGAACACTTTTTCAACCCAACTTTCGTATTTCAAGTTTATTTTTTTTTGTGGATACTAGGACATATATAATGACACCACGCGGCATCATTTCGAGTTTTTCTTTGAATTTTCTAAAATTTTCTAAATGGTTTTAGGAAAAAGTTAAGACGACGGGCATTACTTTTTGTAGCTAGGGGATGAATATTGAGAAATTAATTAAAGTCACATTATTATAATAAAGCATATGATATAACAATTATATTTGGCAATGAAACTATTAATTAACTTTATATCTTGTAGATTTTGGCCATTAAGTAGAGCAAAAGAACTATTTAAAAAAATATGATATCTAAACTAGTTACCACCAGCACACCTAACTAGTTACTGCTCGGTGGGTCCATGAGGATCTAGGTCCCAGCTGCAGCCACTCTAGGGGTGGAGCAAGTGCAGAAAGTAAGAAAACAGGAGCGGGAAATTTTCAGAAAATGCGCGCGATGTTAAACTTGTTAACCCCATCGAAACTCGAAACCGGCAGAAACCCTAAGGCCTTCTCTCTACCCCCTCCTTTCCCTTCTTGCGCCGCCGCCCCCTTTTCTGCACCACACACGCCGCCGCGCGATGTTACATCTTTTTTTGGAGCAGCGATGGAGAGGCAACCCTAGATGACAATCCCATCCTCCCTTCCTCCTCGCGCCGCCTCTCTCCCCCTCAAAGCGCCGCGGCCGGTGCTCCCTTCCGACGAGATTTCGCTGCTGCTTGACCGGCTCCGCGTCCACCATTCGGAAGTGAGGCGCTTCGCCATGCGAGGAGAGGAGCGACCCCATCTCCCCGAGCCTCTTTCCGCTCTCGCTGCTTCCGATCCAGATCCCCAACTCCCCGAGCCAGATCGGCCGCCTCGCTCCCTCCTCCACCATCCCACTCGCCCGCTTCTCCCTCCTCCAACATAACCGCAGCCGGGCTTCTCCCGCTCTGCGTCCACCTCCTACACAAGTGAACCGCCGCTGCCAGTCGCGGATGAGCACGGCACGAGTTCATCGTGGAGGAAACCCCACGGCGCCATCCGACGCACCGCCTCCTTCACACCTCCCAGCGCTCGTAGGAGCCGCCGCGTCCGGTGCTCCCTTTCGACGAGCACGTGTTGCAAGAGGACGCACGGCTTCATCGTCAGCTCCTTCGTCCACCTGCTCGTCATCCGAGCGTTCTCCCTCTGCCATGAAGAAGAACTACGGCACTGCTCCATAGGTATGGGCTTTGTCTAACCTAACATTATCCTGATCCAATCCAGACTCCATTGGTGATGTGTTGGTTGCTCGGCAGGAACGACACCCTCTATGAGATGTACGGGCTCCACCTCGACCCGATGATCCACCTCGACCCGATGATCGCCCACGCTTTCCCGATCCAACTCCCCTTGGTTTTCGTTCGTGGAGATGGGCTGTACTTTTAGATTAACAATATGCGTTGTGCAGATCTAGAACTTATTAGCTTGTGTGCGTTGCCAAATGGAGAAAATTGGTTTCCCTGTGTAGGTGCAATGGTGCTAGCTTTGTGGTATTTTTACTGTGATGGTTTAACAGTACATGAGTATAGGATCAGGTCATCTGGAATGTTGAATGCAACTTGGCTAGAATCTGCAATTATTTATGCATGTTTTCAAATGTGCAGTGAAGCTGTATGTGTGAGTTTCTGGTGTAGAGGCATTAATAGTTTTCGTGGATTCTAGCTTGAGGACAGTCACATTTGGGGTTGCAGTATACTGAGGTCCTTAGGAACTAGAATTGCAATATGCTATTAGCAACTATGAACTATTGTTGTAACCAGATCCATAGTGGTAAATGACTTTTTCATCAATATAGGTACACCAGCTTATTAGGCGTGTTTAGGATTTTTTACCCACATGTTGGTTATTAATTTTCATTGGTACCCTTTGTCTCTGAATTTAATAGTTTGGTTTATGTCACGGGTTGGCCTGCATTTAAATTTGAAGCTACCATTTATGGTTTTAAATCTTTCGGTTTTTATGTTTAAGGTTCCCAATGATGCATTAACCATGCTAATACTGAGACCACCTGACGAGTAATATATTATACTGAGGGAACAATTTACCTAGTTCTGCATTTGTTGGTTGCAAAAGCATTCTAGCCCTTCTGTTTTTTTGGTTGAAATGGTCCGCAGCAGCATAATATTCTGATTTTTGCAATGATGATACTATTTACCCAGCTCATTATGAGACTTCCCTCTGTGGGTCGTCGTGATATGTACTTCTACCATTGTATCTGAGCTCTACTCAAGAATTTTGTTCTCTTTGTTTTAGCGTTTTAACATGTCGACCTATACTCCTGAACCCCACAGGGTATAATGAGTTGTCTTTGTTATTTTGTTTTGGGTAAGACTTGTGATTACTTATGCAATGATGATACACTATAATCCCAGCTCTATGAATACTTCCCTATGTGGGTTGTTTGATCTCAGTTAAACGTTATAGTTATATCTGAGTATACTATGTTTTTTTGAATGAACATTTCTACCTTTTTCTGGTTTTGCTTTAGTGGTAGCATTTTTTGCTGATTGTTTCTGCGATGATGGTGCTCCCCCTGTCTTCGACGCCTACTCACCAAATCACTGCAACGCCAGTACCAGGTGAAGCAGGGCGGCCGGTGCTTCGATCTGTTCCGTGCTGCAGGTTGGCAATGCCGGTGGTGGTGAATTGCTTGCAGGTTGGCAAGGCCAGATGTGTCATGCTGCTGTAGAAGAAAATCAGAAAGATTATCTGCTTATATTCTGAGTAGCAAAAGCGAAAATGTCTATTTCTCACTAGATGCTCCTACTGTACAGAGGTTTTCTGGTGTGAAATAATACTTCGTCACTTGCAGGGGTGCTTTCTCGTGTCTTCTGGCGGTGCAAGTAATGAGGCTAGCGTATCCACAAAGGCGGAGAGCTTGGTAAGTTGCATTGTGTAGCTCGGTAGGGGAAGTTTATGCTAGTTTGGTCCTGCTCCTACACAATATTGCTGAGAAACCACTGTTGTTTAGAAATTTAGTATGCATTTAGGAACTTTATTGCGCCGGAAAACTGAGCATACTCAATGATAATTAAGTGTTTGCTGTTTGAAATCATAGCTTCTTATTCTCCTTTCTGATTGCTGCAGGGTTCCTACAAGCAGGCTATGCAATGTAGCAAAAGTATCCCTAAACAAGCAACGAGTACCACCAGAATCTCAGTTTCCACTACAGGCCGCTCACCTTCTCCAAATTCTTCAAATGTTATGCACTTCAATGAAAATGAGGTGTGAACATCTCAACAGGCCATTCTGATGTTTCTTGCATTGGTATTTTATTCTATACAACTCTACCAAATAACTGAGTTCTTTTTTTCTCCACTGTCGTAGGTGAAGTCTAAAATAGCTCTTTGCCATTCTGCTCTACATGAGTACCGTGAAGCACTCCAAGAGGTTTCTATTTTTCCGTATCGCTGTCATTATTTGCTAAATTTAGCAAACAATTTTTACCCTGTTAAATGTTGGTTGAATCTGGAAACATGGATCCTTTAAAATATATGTAGGGTGGTATGAATGCAGATATGGTTGGTTCTTTTGCAGTATTAGATTTAGTCTGCTAGGTGTACCAATGCTTGTACTGGTGTTGTACCTTTTTTACCAAAAAATAATTGTCTGATTTTCTTTGCTGTATCTTTCGTGTTTTTGCAGGTTGACCCGATACAAGAACTCAAGGATGGAATGAAGGGCATGAAAGGAGCTCACATTGCTCTACATGTTGTTGAAGTACACTGCAGCTTCTGATGTTCAATTCAGCTCATGATCCTGAACAAGTTATGCATTTATCGTACAACTGGAATGGATGTTCCTTGCTATTTATGTAACATTGAATGTAATGTTCCTGTTTATACACTAGTGTCCTGCAGTCCTGAAGTTTGCTGATAAGTTGCATGAATGCTGAAATTTATATTCCTGTGTAATTTGATTTCTTATTCAAATTCGTTGATATATTCGATTGAAATGTGTACCTGGAGAGAGAAGAAAAAAAATGTCCTCTTATCCTGTGCATTAAGAACTAGAGGCCCAGAAGTTAGTGGATTGCTACAAGGCCCATGCCTGGCAGAAGCAATATGCTAAATACTCAGAATGGACTGAAATATATGGGCTCGAAAAGGCCACGACCCAAATAATAGTAAAATGAATACTGTCGTGGGATAATCACGGCAGATGTTACCGGGGGTAACTCATCTTGGGGCAAGACGACACTGGTGTTTGGGAGAGGGTTTAGCTCAGAGGAAAACATGATGATATGCGATCTGGTAGCCGGCAAGCAAGTCGCCGGGTCTCCGATCTCGATATATTAATCTCAACTCTCATGTTACACTGGATACTCGATACCTAGTGATATTGCTCGAACTCTTGGATCTCTCTAAACTAGACCTAGGGGCCGGCTTATAAAGCACCCGTACCCCCTGGCTTGCCCTCCAAGGCGCACCCTGAATCCTACCCGGACACCGCATACAGAACCCTAACTTTCCTTACCGTAACCCACAATCCGGGTTACCAGGCCTACAAACTTGGGCCTTCTAAAAGTTCCTTTATCCCTAGCCGGATCTCACGCAGTGTCCTTTGGGCCGAGTTACACCTTGGCGTTGGCCTACCGGGTTATCATCCCTCCATCAGTAGTCCCCAGAATAGCCTGGGCTTCACGGGATCCTCCTTGAAGCGCTTGCTATTCCCTGTAAAAATATCAGACGTACAAATCCGAAGAGGCCGGGTTAAGGTGCTTTGATAAACAGCTAGGCCTAACTCCAAGGTGGCCATATAGTAACCCGGCTTTCTCTAGGTCCTTCTTTACTCTTTTCCGGGTTAACGCTCTGATAAGAATGTCAAAGATCCGGCTTACTTTACTCGATAACTGATCCTGATATTGCAGAGAAGATCTCCTCCTTATCTCTGTCCGGATATCTCGTCCAGAACTTAAAGCATATCTCACAAAATCCGGGCAGATAGCCGTTATTCCGAAATTTCCGGTCCCCGTCCGTTGGACTAGGTTTATCCGCCCGCACCTTATAAATAGGGGCCCAGGAGATAACCTAACCCCCAACGGTTCATTCCAGCTCCTCCTCTTTCCTCATCTCTCGTGCTTGCGCAACACCACCACGGGAACCTCAAGCTCACCGCCGGAGCAAAACCGCCACCGGCCACGTTCATCTTCGAACCGCTCCGCGCCGCCGCCAAGCTCCGCCGCCACACCCTTGTCTGGCCCGCCGGGAGTTGCGAAGGGACATTCAGACTGCGCTACTTGCCGCCGCCGCGTGCTACTCCAATCTCCTTCAGTAAGTTCCGTGTATCCATCAATTCAACCTCGCAATTTTTCGATTTACTCTAGATTGGATCTAGGTCAACCCGCGGGCCATTTTTCTTGTCGCGCCGGATTAGGTCGCTTAGATGCTTGCTAATTCCTCCAGTAGCTTGATTGATGGTCACACACCACTCTCCTATCATCACTAATCATCAATTTCTCCGTAGAATCGTCCGCAACTTTTTCAATCTAGATCCATTTCGCCAAAATTTTCCGCGCCTGTCATTGACACCCGGAAAATCCTCTTCTTCCGGTTCTTTTGCTTGCAGTAGATACATGGGCAATCATCCGTCTTCCTCAAACACCTTTCAATACGTAAGTACCCCATAGTTTTTATAATGATGCTTGATACCCGGATAACTTGTAACCTTGCTTTGTATAGTGATACCCGGATAATTCTTAACTTCCATGCTTTCTTGATACCACTCACAAATACTCGAATAGCACATGGTTTCCGAGTCTTAATTCTTGTACCTTTTTGCCTTGTGTTTTGCAGGTTGATCCCATGGCTCCCAAGAAGCAAGGAAAGCAGCCAGCCAAGGCCAAGACCTCCAACTCCATATCCGCCAACTGGGCGCGATCCACGGTCACGAAGGCCAAGCTAGAAGAGCTGGCCGAGTTAGGGGTTCTCCCTTCTCAAAAAGATATCCATTGGAGGGTGCCGGGTGACGAAACCCGGCCCACGCCTGCCGCCGACGAGGTAATTTGCTTCGTCGAACACGTGACTCGGGGATTCCGTCCCCGGGTCACCCTTTCTTTCGTGAAGTCCTGAGCCATTACGGCCTCCGGGTATTCGACATAGGGCCTAACTCTATGTTGAATATAACCCATTTCATTGTTCTATCCGAGTCATACTTGTGCACTCCGCCAAGTTTGGCTCTCTTTATTGAACTCTTCCAGTGCAAGCCGTGCCGCGAAAGCGGTGACGGAGCACTTCTCGCTTGCGGCGGGGTATCCATCCAGCGCCGTAAGAACTCACCAATGCCAACCCTTAATCTGAATTCCCACGTTAAACACTGGCAATTATCCTTCTTTTACTGCCACGACACCTCCCCACCCGGCGAGAAGAAACTGCCGGGTTACTCGGAGGGCCTCCTCGACATTTCCGAGAATTTCAACGCTTTCGCCCCTGACTCGGACAGGGAGGCAATCCAGACCCTTCTCTCGAAAGTATCTGTCTTATCCGCCCAAGGTCTCCTTGGGCTCAATCTGGTCAAGACATGGGTGGATTTCCGGATCCAGCCCAACTCTATTCGCACTAAGCTGATGTGCGATTACTCGGGGCACACCACGGACACGCTCCGATACTCCACCAAGAACTACGCAGCCGGCGACACCAACAAGACCATCAAGGGATTCTTGACGGAGAAGTTGGAGGTGATCAAGAACATCGCCGGGTTACCGCTGTTCACCCGGGAGAATCCGGCTCCATCGGTGAGATCCAATACTTGTAGGCCTATTCTCACGCTCAACTTGACTCAGCCACTAATTCTTGCGTCCATGCTTTTATCTCAGGCTGACGACCCTTTCTGGAGCGTCGAGACCTCTCCTACTACCGGAGACCCGGAAGAAGAAGACGAGTCGGCTGACAATGATGAGGGTATTTATCCGAATCTTGTGTCATCTTCACTTGCATAATTTTCCTCACTCATTTAACTTTTTCCATCGATACATACTCGGCTTGCAGGGCTGGAGGACGAAGACGAGAAGGATGAGGAGGACCCGGAGGCCACCGAGTCTGATCAAGAAATAACAGTCGGGGCCAAGAGGAAGGCCAGAGGAGTGGTGTCCAAGGTTCCTTATTCCACCATGTCTTCCGAACCCTACTCTTTTGATAACATGCACAGACTTAACCAACAACTATCCAACTCATCGCACTTGAAGGACTCTCTCCCGACCAAGCGCATGGTGACCCGGAGTTCACCGGGCGACGATCCCCTAAACCCGGGTATATCCACCTCACCAAACCGCCGGGCCGGTACTCCTCCTCTCGCCCCTCCAAATCTCCTCGGCGTCACCCCTCCCCCAACCATCCTTTGGCCGGGCAGCTCAGGGTTCCGCTATCAGCTCCTATGACAATCTCATTGGCTTCCAGCAGTGAACTCCCGCCGGATTACGCTGTGAACACCGGGTAAGTCTCCGTTGTATGATATCCTCGCGCACTTGATTATTTTCATCCGCTGTTGTTGACTATTCCTCTCTTTTCCTTAGCGCCCAAGTCACGACTAGTGACCCGGAGAACATGGAGACGGATAACCGGGAGACGGAGGGGCCGACTGATAACATGGACGCCGCGACTGGCGGTGACGCTGAGAACAACCAAGAACAAGGCCCCTTGGGCGATCCAGTTCACCAGGCCGCCGGGTCTCCAGAGTCATCCGAAGCAGTGGACGAGGAGATCGAGGTCCTTGACACGAGGATGGATTCTCCAAACCAGGATACCCAGACAGTCCGGGTCTCGACCCCAAAGTCGGGGAAAGTTCGCCGACCAAGCGACCAAGCTGCCGGCTCTTCTGGTGTCCGACCCGAAGACATGACGTTTGCCCAGATGCTCGATGCCCTGCACACCTTGAGGGCTGATGAAGAAAATATCTTGGAAGCTTTAATAGCCAAACACGAGGTAAACCCGAATAATATTGCTTGTGTCCTTATCTAGTCCCCAAGTTCTGAGTGAATTGATTGATAATTTGCTTGGAACTTTACGGTATAACCTTCTGATAGCTTGCTTTTTACCCGGCTAATCCTTCCTTGCGTCCGTGCAGTCCTTCGTGACCCAATCTGAGAAGAAATTGGCAAAGGCCACCAAGCTCATTGAGAAGGAGGTGGCTCTGCGTGAGGCGGCCGAAGCTGAGGCCATGAGGAGTGGGAAGATCACGAGGAAGAATAGGAGGAGGGCTCATGCAGCAGAAGATAATCTAATGAACCTTTCTGTTCAGATTGCTGATACGTATCGCGCTTTGCTCGGTATGATTCTTAGCATAATATTCATAATCCGGGTTATCCTTCTGATAAATAGCCGGGGTTTCCTTACTCGTGTTTTCATTTCTTTCTGCAGGTACGGATGAAGTAATGCCGGACGAAGATGATTTTGCCAGGCTGAAAACCATCAAGAGCGTTATCCGGCAGCTATGTGCCGGAACCAAATGGATCCTTCAAGAACTACGGTGGCCGGGTGTTGGGCATGTCGACCTGAAGAGAATGCTGGACGCCTGCTCCACTATTCCCGAGTGGATTTGGCATTGGAAGCGCTCGTCCTGCCGGGTTGGAGTAACCCGGGGGCTTGCGCTGGCTAAAGCTTATTTTCCTAAGCTCGAGCCAGCCAAGCTTATGGGCGGGTTTCCGGAATTCAACCGTGATGGGTCCAAGTTTTCCGCGAAGGATTTCAAGGCCATCCAGAAGGAAGTCCGTTACCCGGCCAGCGTGATTGCTGACGGCTTGGATGTCAGTTCCATTGTCCCTGCATATGATGTTGATGGTGAAGCGGTTAAGTCGGATCTTCCCAAGCCGTACGATATGCTAGCCCGATGGAAGGAGGAAGCTGCCAAGTTGAGGGAGGAAGCCGCAAAGAAGAAGGCTGAAGCCGATTCTGCGCCTGCTACCTCCACACCAGTCGTCCCTCCTCCTGCGCGAGCCGGCACTGCTGCTGATCCGGGTGCTGCTGCTACCAAGGGTAATAGCAAGGGCAAGGAGAAGATGGACGCCGCAGCCCAGAATGCTGAGTGATACCTGCTACCTGATGCTGTTTCGTACGCGTCAATCGGCCAATGGGACGTTTAAACAATCATTTTTTGATGATGCGCCTGTGCACCTTTGATACTAGTACCGAAATTTGTAATGCACTTTAAGTTCTTGATACACCTTGTGCCTCTTCTGAACGTTTGGATGATTTTAAATTTATCTACTTTTGAGCCCACTTGTTCTTGATATTCGACTTTCTTTATGGTTCCTTTTGTGAGACTCGGTTTCCGAGTTTCATGGGTTTTGACAAGCGGACTTTTCTCTAAGTTCCCAAGTCCCCAAGACTCGGATGTTTGGGTTTTTTGAGGTTTAGCAACTGAGCAACTTTTTCTTTTTCAAAATCCTCAGTCCCCAAGACCCGAAATTCCGAGTCTGGGATGTGTGGTCTTTCCAAAGAACAAGTTGTTTGCTGCTAAGCCCAAACCCAGAGCCGTTTCACATAGGTATTGAAGTTATGCTTGATAAACGTTGAGTTTCCGGCTGTTAGCCCTGTACTCTGCATAACTTGTGGTTTGGATGACCCTTTTGACTATCTTGTACTATAAGCCGGCTTTCGCGTGGATATCATGTTGTTACATCTATACGAAAACAGGGTCAGGCAAGTCCCATCGGGCTTCATGGCTGATTGTAATCGTAAGCGAGCAAATCATGCCACTTTAGTGCAAGTCACATCGAGCTTAAGTAAGAAAAGTCAAGAAAATTTGGCTCCTTTGTCCGGTTATAAGATTGCAGCCGTACTCGTTTGCGAGTAATCGGCCCTTATAACTCATAGGCATCAAGGCCGGGTCATTGAGTTTGTAACTGTGCTATTCGAGCAATCAGCCCCCAAGACCTAAATATATGCAACATACTAAGAGTGAAGAACATACGAATAACCACCTCTTTATTTGATATGAGAAAGTTAGGTCAGCAAGCCGCCTCATTAAAAACCCATCCAGTCCCCAAGGGTACCCTAGATAGGAAAAGAGTGCGTCTGAAACCTGCTGCCTGTTACATCGTGCAATTCCGCTTGCCAATATAGTCTATATTAAGTATAGTAGGGACGTAGCTGAGCCACGTTCCATGGTCGGTCTCTTTCTTGCATAGATGAAGTGGTATGAGCGGTGTCGTTAACTGTAGCCGACTCTTCCCTTGCGTCTATCAAGTAATATGATCTGTTGTGCAGATTCCGACTTATGATAAATGGTCCTTCCCATGGAGGTGATAACTTGTGTTTTCCTTCGTTTGACTGTACCAGGCGTAGAACCAGGTCTCCTTCCTGAAAGACCCGGGTTTTCACGCGCCGGCTATGATACCTCCGTAAATCTTGCTGATATATGGCTGATCTTTCCAGTGCTTGTTCCCTTTGTTCTTCTAACATATCTACGGCGTCCTGCCGGGTCTTCTCGTTCTCCACCTCGACGTAAGCTGATACTCGAGGTGAATCATGAATAATATCACTCGGCAACACCGCTTCCGCACCATAAACCATGAAGAACGGTGTCATCTGAGTAGATCTGTTAGGTGTAGTGTTGATACCCCAAACCACGGAAGGTAGTTCTTCAACCCATGCACCAGCAGCTCTGATGCACGGGACTCGCAGTCGTGGCTTTAGTCCACGAAGCAACTCCTGATTTGCCCTCTCCACTTGTCAATTGGCCTGTGGATGAGCCACTGATGCTACGTCAAGCCGGATTCCATTGCTGCCATAGAACTTCCCCATCTCACCAAGGGACATGTTGGTTCCATTGTCGGTAATTATGCTGTGGGGATACCCGAACTGATAGATAATTCTTTTCAGGAACTTAACTGCTGTAACTGCTTCACAATTGGTAACTGGCATAACCTCAACCCACTTGGTAAACTTATCAATAGCCACCAAAAGATGTGTCTTCTTGCAAGGTGACATGTGAAAGGGGCCAACCATATCCATACCCCCAAACAGCGAACGACCAAGTTAACGGAATAGTCCGTAATTCCATAGCCGGTACGTGGGTTTGGCGAGCGTACCTTTGACATCCGTCACACCTTGCCACCAAACGCTCCGCATCTGCTAGGGCCGTGAGCCAGAAGAATCCATGTCGATAAGCTTTGGCCACAAGGGATCTTGTGGATGCATGATGCCCACAATCGCCTTCGTGAATCTCCTTGAGAATCTGTCGGCCTTCTTCTGGTGCTACACAACGCAAAAACACTCCCGCTGCACTTCTCTTGTATAACTCCCCATTGATGATAGAATAACCTTTTGCTCGCCTCAAAACTTGTCTTGCTAATACCTCTTGCTGTGGTAACTCGCCCCGTGATAGGTAGGCCAAGAACGGCTCTGTCCACTCGGGAACAGCGCGCACTGTGGCCACGAGGTCCAAATCTGGGTCTTGATTTGCCAGTTCTTCCTCAGACTCGGTTTTAACTGATGGTCGCCATAGTTCATCCAGGAAAACATTGGGTGGAACCGGCTCTCTGCACTAGCCGAGTCTGGCGAGTGCATCTGCTGCCTCATTTTTTCTTCTGTCTATGTGCTCCACCTCATACCCGGAAAAACATCCGGCAACTCTATCAACTTCTCTGCGGTATGCTGCCATAGTTGCATCTTTTCTATCCCATGTTCCTGAGACCTGCTGTACCACAAGGTCCGAATCTCCGAAGCATCGTATCCTCTTAATGTTCATCTCCTTGGCTACCTTTAAGCCATGCAATAGGGCCTCATACTCGGCCACGTTGTTGGAACAATCAAAGTGAATCTGTAGCACGTAACTCAATTTGTCTCCTTTGGGTGATGTTAGCACCACTCCAGCTCCTGATCCCTCGTATTGCTTGGATCCATCGAAGTGCATGATCCAAGACTCGGAGTTTGGAGCCATGGTGGGCATGCCTGTGTGCGTCCAATCGTTAACGAAATCGACCAGAGCCTGAGATTTGATTGCTGACCTGGGCTCGTAGTTGATGTGATAATCCCCCATCTCTATCGCCCATTTGGCTATTCTTCCTGTTGTGTCCGAGTTTCTGATGATATCCGACATCGGTATTGAACCAACCACTGTTATGGGGTGTTCCTGGAAATACGGCTTCAGTTTCCGGCTGGCCATAAAGACTCCGAAAACTAGCTTTTGCCAATGCGGATAGCGCTGCTTTGCCTCTGATAATACCTCGCTGACGTAATAGACCGGTCTCTGAACCGGGTAACCTTTCACATCCTCTTTACGTTCCACAACAACTACCGCGCTAACGGCTCGGGGTCCAGCTGCTACATATAGCAACATGGACTCTTTAGGACCCGGGGCCGCTAGGACTGGTGCTTCAGATAACTGCTTCTTTAGTGCCTCGAACGCCTCATCCGCCTCCTGATCCCACACGAATTTATCGGACTTCTTCAAGAGCCGGTATAGGGTATTGCTTTTTCTCCGAGTCTGGATATAAATCGGCTCAAGGCTGCTACACAGCCCGTGAGCTTTTGAACATGCTTCAAATTTTCTGGCTTTTTCAGACTTTGGATAGCTTTGATTTTATCCGGGTTTGCCTCAATTCCTCTCTCGGAAACGATAAAGCCGAGTAATTTCCCAGCTGGAACTCCGAACACGCACTTTGTCAGATTAAGCTTCATCTGATACCTCCTCAAGTTCTTGAACGTTTCCTTTAGATCATCGATAAATGTCTCCGCCTTCCTGGTCTTGATAACCACATCATCCACATAAGCGTGGACGTTGCGTCCGATTTGGTCCTCGAAGCACTTCTGAATACACCGTTGATAAGTTGCGCCAGCGTTCTTCAACCCAAATGTCATGGTTTTGTAACAGAAGGCCCCAAAAGGGGTTATAAATGATGTTTTCTCCCAATCCTCCCTCTTGAGCTTGATCTGATGATACCCGGAATATGCGTCCAGAAAGCATAATAGGTCACTTCCAGCCACTGCGTCTATGATCTGATCTATCCTCGGTAGCGCGAACGGATCCTTTGGGCAATGCTTGTTAAGACTCGTGTAATCAATGCACATCCTCCACTCATTGGTCTTTTTCGTTACGAGAACCGGATTCGCTAACCAGTCCGGGTGAAATACTTCCATGATAAAGCCGGCTGTTAGCAAACGAGCAATTTCTTCTCCTATTGCTTTCCTTCTTTCCTCATTCATCTTCCTCAAGCCCTGCTTCACAGGCCTGGACTTGGGATCTACGTGCAAACTGTGCTCTGCCAATTCTGTGGGGATACCCGGCATGTCGCTAGGCGTCCAGGCGAACACATCCGCATTTGAACGGATAAACTCCACAAATGCCTTCTCCTGCTTGCTGTCCAAGTTAGACCCTATAGCAAACTGCTTAGAGGGATCACCTTCAACAAAAGCTATCATCTTGGTGTCCTGTGCTGCTTTGAATTTTGCTCTCTCATCTTCGGTATTCGGCCTTTTCAATGCTGTTCTGTCATCCGGGTCTACTTGAGACCGGTAATACTTGAGTTCCTCTTTTCTGCAAGCCTGCTCAGCCATTACTGAATCTCCTTCATCGCACTCAACCTCTATATCCCGGCTTCCATGTATGGTGATGGTCTGCTTAGGACCCGGGATTTTTAGCTGTAGATACACATAACACGGCCTAGCCATGAATTTAGCATAAGCCGGCCTTCTGAACAGCGCGTGATAAGGACTGCGCAACTTGACCACCTCGAAAGTGAGCCACTCAACTCGATAATTGTCCTTTGACTCTCCAAAAGCTACCTCCAATGCGATTTTTCCCTCGGGGCACGCTGAGTGACCCGACACTATCCCATGAAAAATTGTTGAGCTTTTCTGTAGCTGAGACTCCTTGAGACCCATGCGTAAAAAGGTTTCCCAGTATAAGATATTGATGCTACTTCCACCGTCCATTAGGACCTTTTTCAACTCATAACCATTAACTTGTGGTGCGACTACCAACGCCAAGACTCCCGGGTGTTCTGTCCTTTCCGGGTGATCTCTTCTGCTCCATGTTACATCCTGTTCTGACCATCTCAGGTATCCCGGAATAGCCGAGGAAACCGAGTTTATCGCTCGTTTCAGTATCTTTTTATCCCTGTTAGAAGTTCCATGCCGATGAAGACGCTGATCCGGCCGATTGTCACGATAGATCCGGATTCGAGGTGATCCGACTCTGGCCCCCAGCCGGAATCGTCCACCATCTTCTCTCCTTCACGGTCGGTGTAGATCTCGCCGATGACAAGATTCTCCATGTTCTTCCGAGCTTCTCCCGTGATGTAAACACCTTTGGACGCAGGCCCCACGGTGGGCGCCAACTGTCGTGGGATAATCACGGCAGACGTTACCGAGGGTAACTCATCTTGGGGCAAGACGACACTGGTGTTTGCGAGAGGGTTTAGCTCAGAGGAAAACATGATGATATGCGATCTGGTAGCCGGCAAGCAAGTCTCTAGGTCTCCGATCTCGATATATTAACCTCAACTCCCGTGTTACACTGGATACTCGATACCTAGTGATATTGCTCGAACTCTTGGATCTCTCTAAACTAGACCTAGGGGCCGGCTTATAAAGCACCCGGACCCCCTGGCTTGCCCTCCAAGGCGCACCCTGAATCCTACCCGGACACCGCATACAGAACCCTAACTTTCCTTACCGTAACCTACAATCCGGGTTACCAGGCCTACAAACTTGGGCCTTCTAAAAGTTCCTTTATCCCTAGCCGGATCTCACGCAGTGTCCTTTGGGCCGAGTTACACCTTGGCGTTGGCCTACCGGGTTATCATCCCTCCATCAAATACTTTCTAAAATTTAAAAACGAAATGATCATACAGAGGCCGAGGCCCATAGATGAAAAATGCCCAGGCCCAAGTAAGAAAAGGACCAGCAACGGCCAAGTTATTGGGCTAGGCCCACGCAGACCAACAAAATGGACCGGGCTGAATTAGGTCCACGACGATTTTATTTCGTCACTATTCTGCCACATAGGATAGGCCACGTCGGAGCTGAGCTGTCCTGGCTGGATTGCTCACGACGATTTTGGATCGTCATAAATTAATGACGTTCCTGTATCGTCGTGGACGTCCATGACGATTCCTACAAAATCGTCGTGGTGAACCATTACTGACACTCGGTTTTCAACGATTTGTTTTTCGTCATAAGATCGTCATGGATGAAATTTGGTGACGATTTAGTGACGAAAATTGAGCGTCATGTATCAGCATATTTCTTGTAGTGCGTTCGCGCGCGAACTGTGGCGTGTGACCGCGAGCGCGCGGTACAAAAGGCGCGCGTTCCCTCCTCTCCGCGTCCACTCCACTCCTTTTCTTTCTCCTCTCCGCAACCGCTCCTCTCCCGCGCTCTTTCGTCTCCACCGCGCCGCCGTCATGCCTGCGAGGAGGAACAGGACCACCGGATACATCGGCGTCCGCGCGCGCAAGAACGGGATGTTCACCGTCAAGATCCGCATCGGCGACGATCGCATCTCGCTCGGGTCCTTCGCGACGGCGGCGGAAGCGTGAAAGCGCATGGTGCCCCCATATGTGGTTTTGGTAATTAATGACAATCTTTATGGACAAATGTTTGCATTGAGTTATACTTTTAGATCTTGTCCATAGGAAATAATGGAGTTCATGTGTTGAACTCTATTAGCTTTCTTGATGGTCATTGTTATATTCAAGGATTTATATGAAGAATGGTCATGGTTTGAGTTGAGCTTATTGCTAGTGTGTCTAGAAAAGTATTAGGTGGTCTTTCATTATTATGTTCAAGACATCATCATTTAAAGTTAGAAGCAAAGATACAAGGTTGATCAAGCAAGTGATCAACACACAAAGCTACAAGATATACCAGGTGGGATTATGTATCTCATGGTATGGTAAGAAATTGTCAATATAGCTTTGTGAACTAACCCATGATATGTGTGTGTGGCATCTTTATGTGTGGTTAGGTATCTTTCCATTGGTATGAACCAAAAGGAAGATTTCATATAGCCCATGATCTATGTTGTCGTCAAGCGGTGTTTGTCGTCAAGCTTGACGTGGAAGCTCAAGTGAGGCATCTCGAAGAGATCCTATCCTTGATGCTTGCCACCCTTTTGGAGATTGTGGACTTGTGAAGATTTGCCGAGTAGAATCTCTCCCATAATGGTGTATGGGGGAGCAACTTGCAAGTCTTCAAGCGGAGCTTGTGCTAGCAAGTGTGATAAGAAAGAAGATCCAACTTGAGAGAGTCAAGATCGTCATCATCTAGCTTAATTGGAATGCTCAAGGCAAAGTTATAATCTTCATAGGTTTTCTATTTTACCGGTCTCATGCCTTTTGGGAGATCGGGTTATAGGATAGATAGTCGTACTATCAAGAGGGGCTCTCAAGTGGGTAACTTGATCGAATTGTTGTGGAGAGCTCAAACCTTTGCATACTTTCATATAATATTTCTTGGTTCTTATTTGGCTTTTATCTCCATGCGGTTTTGGTGCTTGTCGTGATCTTCATGGCAAGCCAAGGTTTATCGAAAACGGTTTTGGTAAGAAAAACTTGTTGTATTTTCGGTGGTGAAAATATCCGGTTCAGCTTTGAGAATGCTTCCACACCTTCCATGTGTGTTAACTTATCCATTCCTTTTTTGGATAGTTCTTGTTGTTATCTTTCCAACCCATTTGGATTCACCTATTTCGGAGTTCTTTCGCAAAAGTTATGTGTGTTTTCATGTAGAAGGTTTTACCGGTTGTTCCTTTTTGAGAGGCCAAAACCTTTCCCCATTTGGTTTTATATTCCATTGTTATACAATGATGTTTCTCTGCATATTATTGTAGTGCTCATTGTGGTGATTTCAACGAGCCCAAGATCATCAAAACCGGAGTCCGGGTGAAAAACTTATTGCAGTTTTCGTGTTGCTGTTTTTGTTAGTCACGCAGGGGGCGGAAATTCCGGTTCAAGTTTGAACCGGAATATCCGGTTGGCATCTGTCCCTCCACTCCAAAGTACTCAGCCGAAAAACGGCTAAGGACTAAAGGTTTTCGGGACAAATGGTAACCGGAATATCCTGTTTAACTTTGAACCGGAATATCCTGTTCACTCTGCACACAAAATGGCTAGTTTTTGTGGGGACCTATTTAAGGGGGTCTTATTCCCCATTGGTCCCCAAGTCTTCCAAGCACGAAATTTTTCCCTCTCCCCACCATTGTTGACCTTGGAAAGTTTGCCCCTCTCCCAATACCTCCTATGATTCTTGCATATCTTTGAGGGAGAAGTTAGAGGAGATCTAGATCTATATTTCCACCAATCCATCTTTCTTCTTAGTGAGGGAAACTTAGTAGATCTTGATCTTGGAGTTCTTGGTGTTTCTCCTTCATTGTTCTTACTCTCTTATTCCCCCACAAGCATTTGTTGCTTTGTTGGAATTTGAGAGTGAAGGATTTGAGCACTTGTGCTCTTGCCATTTGCATCGGTTGCATCGGTTTGCTCTCTCCACGAGGATTCGTGAAAGTTGAATGTTTGTGAGCTTGTTACTCTTGGGTCTTGGACCCTAGACAACTTGTGGTGTTCTTGGGAGCCTCCAATTGACTTGTGGATGTGTGCCCCAAGATTGTGGTGACATCAAGAGTCTCTAATTAAGTTGTGGATGCGTGTCTCGTGATTGAAGGTTGCCAATAGTGGAAGGCGAACTAGGCCTTTGTGGCGAGGTTCATCGGAGAATAGGGTGAGGCCTTTGTGGCGTTGAGTAGGCCTCTTGTGGCGAACTCACACCCCTCCAACGAGACATTGTGGGAGGAACTCGGGAATACATTATCGTCTCCGTGTGCCTCGGTTATTTCTATACTCAAGATTTTTACTTATGCAATTTACATTGTGATAGACTTTGCGCTTGAAGTTGTATCTTGCTATCACCTTGTTACTTGTCTTGCTTAGCATAAGCTATTGGTGCACCTAGTTGACCCTAGAATATTTAGGTTGTGTGTTTGTTAATTTAAACACCTAGTTTATTTCCGCATTTAGAAAGTCTTAACCGGAAATTTTTTAATCGCCTATTCACCCCTCCCCCCTCTAGGCGACATCATTGCACGTTCAAAGCCGCCCGTGCCTGGGACACGGCGGCCTGGCGGCTCGGGCGCCCGCGGTCGGTGATTAACTTCACCGACTGCCAGAGCCTCCAGGAAGAGATCGTCACCGCCGTCGACCGCCGCCACCTCCGCCATCGCGCGTTCCAAGGACTCGTCTCCAACAGGGACAATCGCACCGTGCGAGAATATTACCAGAACCATCCGAAGGAGGAGCGCGCCGACAAGGAGTTGTGGCAGACCCGCGCGGCAGAGCGGGCGCAGCGCCTCGAGCGCCCCCTCGAGTTGGAGGAGGCCCGAGAGGCGAAGTTGAAGGCGGTTCGGGAGCTCCGCCAGGCCGACCGCGCCGGCGAGGTTTGGGCCTCGGACGATCTGTGGTGGATGCTATGTGTTGTTGGGAACCCCAAGAGGAGGGTGTGATGAGCACAACGGTAGGAGTTTTCCCATTAGTTAAGAACCAGGGTTATCAATCCAGTAGGAGAAAGAGAATCTTCGGAAGGTTGATGCCACTCAAGGTGGTGCTGGCGCTTCACTGGTGTCAGCAAGAACGTGGAACCTGCACACAACACAACCAAAATACTTTGCCCCAACGGTACAGTGAGGTTGTCAATCTCACCGGTCTTACTGAAAATAAAGATTACATGTATAGTGTGGAAAACAGTGTATGCTTGCAATAAGTAAGAAAAAGCAGGAAATATTTGTGGTTTGTTTTAACAGTGTGGAAAAATGGACCAGGGTTCATAGTTTCACTAGTGGTGTCTCTCCATAAAAGATAGCATGCTAGGTGAACAAATTACAGCTGGGCAATTGACAAATAGAGGTTTCACCGTAGTGCACAATATGACATGAAGATTACTATGGTATTTAGTGCGGGCATTACAACAAGATACATAGACCGACATCCATCTGCATCTATGACTAATAATCCACCCTCAGGTTATCATCCGAACCCCTTTAGGTATTAAGTTGCAAGCAACAGATAATTGCATTAAACAAAGTGTGTAATGTAAACAATGATTATGCACACGGGCACTCTCACCGTTGTTTTCTCCCTAATGGCAACAACACATCCTCTCCCCACGTTTATGTCACTCGAGCAAGGTAACAAGGAGGCATGAACCCACTATCAATCATAAATACTCCCTCTTGGAGTCACTAGCAACTGCTTGGCCAGAGCAACCACTAGCAACGGAAAGCATGCAAGATCACAAATAACATATGCAATAAAGACTATAATCAACTTGTCATAAGGTCAATATTCATCGGATCCCAACAAACACAACATATAGAATTACATAAGATCAATCTCGATCACGATAGGCAGCTCACGAGATCTAAACATGGAGGCATATGAGGAGGAGGCAACCATCTAGCTACATCTACGAACCCGTAGTCCGGGGATGAACTACTCACGCATCACTCCGGAGGCAGGCATGGTGATGTAGAAGCCTCCGGTGATGATTTCCTCTCCGGCAGGGTGCCGGAAAACAGCTCCAAAACCCTCCTGATCTAGGGTTGACGGTGACGGCGGCTGTAGAACTTTTTCGAGGATTTTTATCGGGTGCTTAGGGTTTTCCATCCAGGGGGCTTAAATAGGCGAAAGGGCAAGAGCGGTGGAGGCCAGGGGGCCCCACACCCATAGCTGGCTCTGCCAAGGGGGGCCGCGCCACCCTATGGTGTGCCCCCCTGTTTGCCCGTCTTCGACTCTTCTTCGGTGTTCTGGATGCTTCCGGGGAAAATAGGAACTTCGGGCTTTGTGGGGTCTAATTCGGAAAATGTTTGCAGAACAACTTTTCTGAAACCAAAAACAGCAAAAAAACATGGAACTGGCACTTGGCATCTTGTTAATAGGTTAGTCCCGGAAATGTATAAAAATGCTATAAATAAGGGAGAAAACATGTAGCAATTGGCATAATATCATCATGGAGCATCAGAAATTAGGGATACATTTATGACGTATCAAGCATCCCCGAGCTTAGTTCCTACTCGTCCTCAAGTAGGTAAACGATAAAATAATAATTTATGAGGTGACATACTACTAACATAAACTTGATCAATCTAATGTAAAAGCATATGCACGCTGAGATCGTAAAACTTTAAACACAAGCATGATAAATAAAATTTTAATAATAAAGCATATCAATTACTTTGCATCACGAAGAGTAACTTAAATAAAGGATCATGAATAATAATGCAAAGAAAGGTAGACGTTTGTTTCAGGTATAGAGAAAACATAGCAAAGTGATATTTTGATAGTCCTTAAGAGTGGGGCAAAACATAAATGTCAGGACACCTTCAAAGTTTATGAGGAAGACTAGAACAAATAATTTAAGAACAAATAATATCACATCATGAAGTAATTACTGATGCTTATGTGACAAATGCACATAGAACTCAGAATGGAAAAAATGCCCTCTCAACTGTGCATAAAGTTAGAGGATGGAGACTCAACATAAAAGTAAAAGAATGGCCCTTCGCAAAGGGAAGTAGGGATCACTCATGTGCTAGAGCTTTTATTTTATTAAACAGAGGTATTAAAAGTTTGACATTTGTGGAGGAATGTCTATATTTTGGGAGATGTATGCTAATGTCAACGAATGGTAAACAGAAAATACAGTATGTCACAAGCCAACTGGATTCACAAGAGAGGCTCTCATGGTGAAGGACGCAACTGGTGTAGAAGGTCGTCCGTCTTTCTCTTTTGTTTACACAATTATGCGTTGACTAATAAACCAGGGGCAAAAATAGTGAATACAATTTGTTTGTATTAATTTGGGGCTGGGCATCCCGCTGCCAGCTCTTCTATCATTTGGATAAGCGGATGAAGCCACTAGTCCAGGGTATGAAATCCAATCAACAAGTGAGATAAAGATTCTCTATTTACGTCCTCATGAGCAAAAACAGGAACATAAAGCAGGAGTAATTTTGAAGGTTTTAAAGGTAACACATGAGCAATTTACTTTGGAATAACAGTTAAATACCACATGTAGGTAGTATGGTGTACACAATAGGAAAAACTTTAGTTTAAGAGAGTTTGGATGCACGAGTAGAGCTCGTACTCAGTACAGGTGGAGGCTAGCAAAAGACTGGGAGCGACAAATCAAGAGAGCATAAGAGCCATAATCATGCATAGCGACATAAGCATCATTAATTAAAATATAAGAAGTATCACAAGTTCAAAAACTAAGTGTTCATGGAGGCTATTCGTGACTGGTTTGTAGTCATAAACATGGTGTGAGAATGCGCCAAGTCAACCAAATAAAACATACGAAAGAGAATACCATATATTGATGCTTTACTATGACAAGAACAACTCATGAATCTTTCAATACATATTAAACACTCTCAGCTATTTGAGGCTATTCATGCTACTCAATAACCACAAGAATTTAAAACTAAAATAACATTTAGCATGACATGAAAAAGTTCTAGCCAAAGTCTATACAAGCTTCTACTAGTACTGTTATAAATTCTACTTCAAGCAGCAGTTTTCTTTCCCCCCAACAAGCACCATACAAAACATGCTTTAAAAAAAATACTCTTTATGATACAGCAAGCAAACATGAGAGTACTCACATAATACTACTAAAACTAACAGCTCTAATAAGAGATGTATGCAAAACATGAGCTAAATAAATGCAACAGCTAGACAGAGATTAAGAATACAACGTATTCTCATGAAAAAGAGGAGCGTGTCACTCTCCAATAAAAGAATTATGGGGTCCAACCAAGATTATTATGAAAGTAAATTTTTTTTAAAGCAAAAGCAAAAGCAAACTGAAAACAAAAAATAAAAGACGCTCCAAGTAAAGCACATAAGATGCGACCGAATAAAAATATAGTTTCACTAGAAGTGACCTGATAATTTGTTGATGAAGAAGGGGATGCCTTGGGCATCCCCAAGATTAGACGCTTGAGTCTTCTTGGAATTTTCTTGGATGTACCACCGGGGCATCCCCAAGCTTAGGTTTTTCACTCTTGTTGATCACATCATATCATCCTCTTCTCTTGACCCTTGAAAACTTCCTTCACATCAAAATTCTCACAATCTTCATTAGCAACGTTAGTGCAATTGAAATAATAAATTCACATGGTCCAGTTTCAACACAAGTCTAACACTCAAAAACACATTAGCTACTGTCACAACTTCTTTCAAAACTCTTTTTCTCAAAAGAACACCAAAAGAAAGAGATTAAGATGCAAATGCGATAAATGGCAGAAATCTGTCAAAACAGAACAAGAGGTAAAGATCGTTTTTTTTTTCAAAAATCTTCTGTTGCTCAAATCAAAAAGTGGTATTCTAAGAAAAGTTGCCTATATATAACTCAGGATTAAGCAAACAAAATCTCAAGCCGTTTTGATTTTTCTGTGATTTTTAACGGAATTAACAGTGGACAGCAGAAATCTGTTTCCTGCGCAGAAATCCGAAATATAGTGTCAACTTTGCACTAGAGGCTTTACTTGGCTCAACAAAAACACAAAATAAAATATATAGGGGGTTGCTAAGGAAATAGACAACACCCAGGTGCAAAGAACACCAAAGAAAACAAAGGAAAACTGAATTAAAATAAAGAAATAAAACGGGTTGTCTCCCGACAGCGCTTTTCTTTAACGCCTTTCAGCTAGGCATAAAAGGTAAAACTCAAGTATTTTCAAGTGAAGAAGCATCTTCTATACCTTCCTCTAAACTATTATTTGCAGAAATAGGCACTCTAGATGTTTTTGAAGATTCAACATGAAGGTCACTCTTAGTCTCATTAATTGTTTTAGCAATTTTCAGCACATATTGAGATTTGGATTTAGCCATCTTAGGAGCATACATGAATCTTTGCTCCTTTCCCACAAAGGCTTTCTCCTTTTTGAATTTAAGAGATGAAAAGGTTGAGCTCAAAGTTCCCATAGCATCCTCTAGCTTACCAATCCTAAAACTTTGATTATCATGAGTGTTGCTAGCTTCTAGAGCAGTGATTCTTTTATCAATAGTAACTAGTAATTCATTAACTTTGCTAGCATTATCAAGGAAGTTTGATAAGTTCATTTCCAAAGAGTTTAGTTTATCAATAACATCCTCCAAAGTGATCTCAGTTTTAACAATTGTAATGGGGGGTGCTCCTACTAAACTTTCAATCAAATTGCAGACTTCCAAAGTAAGAGTTCCTAGAAAATTTCCACCCGTAAGAGTATCTAACACATGCCTATACCAGCCATAAATACCAACATAAAAATTTCTCAGGAGTATCAAGGTAGAATATTTTTTTGTGCACCTCTTATGAGCATTATTTATTCTATACCAAGCATCTTTTAAACTTTCTCCCCCTTGTTGCCTAAAAGAACGAATCTCTACTTCAGGAATACTCATTTTAGCAGAATAAAAGCAAGAAAATAAATAACAGCTATGAAGTAAACTATTTTTTTGTGTTTTTGATAAAGAGAAGCAAAACAAGACAAAAAAAATAAAAACAAGACAGTAAACAAAATAAAGAGGTTGAGAGTGAGAGACTCCCCTTGCAAGAAGACTTCCTTCTCCCTAGAAACGGCGTCAGAAAAATTCTTGCTATGTGTTGTTGGGAACCCCAAGAGGAGGGTGTGATGAGCACAACGGTAGGAGTTTTACCCTTAGTTAAGAACCAGGGTTATCAATCCAGTAGGAGAAAGATAATCTTCGGAAGGTTGATACCACTGAAGGTGGTGCTGGCGCTTCACCGGTGTCAGCAACAACGTGGAACCTGCACACAACATAACCAAAATACTTTGCCCCAATGGTACAGTGAGGTTGCCAATCTCACCGGTCTTCCTGAAAACAAAGATTAGACGTATAGTATGGAAAACAGTGTATGCTTGCAGTAACTAAAGAAAGCAGGAAATAGTTGTGGTTTGTTTTAACAGTGTGGAAAAATGGACCGAGGTTCATAGTTTCACTAGTTGTGTCTCCATAAAAGATAGCATGTTGGGTGAACAAATTACAGCTGGGCAATTGACAAATAGAGGTTGCACCGTAGTGCACAATATGACATGAAGATTACTATGGTATTTAGTGCGGGCATTACAACAAGATACATAGACCGACATCCATCTGCATCTATGACTAATAATCCACCCTCAGGTTATCATCCGAACCCCCTTAGGTATTAAGTTGCAAGCAACAGATAATTGCATTAAACAAAGTGTGTAATGTAAGCAATGATTATGCACGCAGGCACTCTCACCGCTGTTTTCTCTCTAATGGCAACAACACATCCTCCCCCTACACGTTTCTGTCACTCGAGCAAGGCAACAAGGAGGCATGAACCCACTATCAAACATAAATACTCCCTTTTGGAGTCACTAGCAACTACTTGGCCAGAGCAACCACTAGAAACGGAAAACATGCAAGATCACAAATAACATATGCAATAAAGACTATAATCAACTTTGCATAAGGTCAATATTCATCGGATCCCAGCAAACACATCATATAGAATAACATAAGATCAATCTCGATCATGATAGGCAGCTCACGAGATCTAAACATAGAGGCATATGAGGAGGAGACAACCATCTAACTACAGCTACGAACCCGTAGTCTAGGGATAAACTACTCACGCATCACTCCGGAGGCAGGCATGGTGATGTAGAAGCCTCTGGTGATGATTTCCTCTCCGGCAGGGTGCCAGAAAACAACTCCAGAACCCTCCTGATCTAGGGTTTACGGTGACGGTGGCTGCGGAACTTTTTCGGCGATTTTTATCAGGTGCTTAGGGTTTTCCATCCGGGGGGCTTAAATAGGCGAGAGAGCAAAGGCGGTGGAGGCCAGGGGGCCCCACACCCATA
The DNA here is from genome assembly GCA_028641055.1 of Alopecurus myosuroides. Lineage (NCBI taxonomy): Eukaryota > Viridiplantae > Streptophyta > Magnoliopsida > Poales > Poaceae > Alopecurus > Alopecurus myosuroides. The sequence continues at coordinate 417,943,549 of CM054059.1, forward strand.
GCTGGCGCAGCCAAGGGGGGGTCGCGCCACCCTATGGTGTGCCCCCTGTTGCCCGTCTTCGACTCCTCGGTGTTCTGGATGCTTCCGGGGAAATAGGAACTTCAGGCTTTGTGGGGTCCAATTCCGAGAATGTTTGCAGAACAACTTTTCTGAAACAAAAAACAGCAGAAAACAGGGAACGACACTTGGCATCTTGTTAATAGGTTAGTCCCGGAAAACGTATAAAAATGCTATAAATAAGAGAGAAAACATGTAGCAATTGGCATAATATCATCATGGAGCATCAGAAATTAGGGATACGTTTATGACGTATCAGTGGACGACTATCTCCGACGAGATATCGTGCACCTCCGACGACGAGGAGGAGGTGACCGACGCGTTCGCCTCCGACGATGACGAGGAGTAGTTTTAAATTTTCGTTTATGTTTTTGTTTCTAGCCGTTTGTATCGAACTCTATGTTTGCGGCGCGCTTGTTTAGCGCGTCTGCTAAATGAAAAATTGTCCAACACCCAATTTTTGCTTTAGCGCTTCTGCATTTGCTGTCGCCGCGCGCTCGCGCCCGAAAAATCCACACAACGCTCTAAACAACGTTTTCGAGCGCGCAGCAATCGCGCGGCTGCTGGAGATGCTCTTAGCCAAAACCAATTAGTCTGTCCGCTGTAAATCTAGATTCTTCGGTTTTGGCAAAACCGTTTGAATCTTATCAGTTTCGCCGAAACCAATTAGTCCCTATCATATTCGCCGAAACCAATTAGTGCATCTCCCGCTATTCACCCTCTCACGCCAGTATTTCCCGCCACCTTCTCCCACCACGTTTTTTCTACGACCCTCTTCCGCCAATTGTTACCGTCACCCTCTCCCGCCATTATTTTCCTCCACCTCCTCCTGCCATTTTTTGCTGCGACCATGTCTCGCCACCCTCTTGCGCCATTTTTTCTTTTTTGTCATATAAACACACTCATATTGTACTTAGTCGAAGATGTTATATTCTCCTTTAGATCGTAGTTCTAATCTATACTTCTTATAAAGCAAAATCTCACTAACATGCATTAATAATTTTTCTATCTCAACATGCAAGCTATCCACATCATCCATTATCTTAGCCAATCAATTATACATGTCATATCCACTAATATTTATTAATTACTACATGCAAGCCATCCAATTATTCATATTAATAATTTAAAATATATATACTATGATCAATTGAATTTTGTATATTCACATAGAAAACATAATGTATCCCATCTCATATAAACATTTATTAACATCATACTGTAGTTTCTAAAGAGGTCCCCGCAGCAACGCGCGGGGTATCCTTCTAGTTTCAAAATATATGAATGCCTTCTATGGTGTGCTAGCGAGTTCGGAATAGACAATAGGAAAGTTCCATGGGAGGAATTCCTTAGTAGTGTGTAACGACCTATAGTTCAGAGAGTAGAAAGGGACTAAATATAATATGTGCATTTTCATAGCATGAATCTGAAAATACGGGTAAATTTTACGCGTTAAGTTAAGCAATGCAAAGTGATCGAGGTTTCTCTTTGATTGATGAGTTAGAGTTAGGTCATCAACAAGAGTGTGTCAAACTCCGATATGATCTTTAAAAACAACTAGTTGGTAAAGTTGAGTCGTTTGTCGAGTCATTTGAAATTTTACAATGACCTATCTTTATTCTCTACACTTTAGCACAATTCAATTGTATGGCAAGTATATTGTTCAAATAGAATCTAAATCAGTCACATATCTTTTGATCATACATGAGATCATGTTTCCAAAAATTAATTTATATATCTTATCACAACCTTTCTAGTGAAATCCAAAACATTGTCCAATATCCATTTAATACATCTTTCAAACAAAACACAAATGGAATAGGACATAAGACTGGACTCACAGGATGATATGGAATAAACAAATCTTCTTATAATGTTTTATGAAATATGTATATATGTCAATTATAAGAAAAGAGGATTAAAAAATATTAAAAGAAATGCTTAAACTATATCTTATCAATTTCCAAATATTCTAATCACAAGTAATAACCCGACACGCTGTGAAATCAACTAATGGCTATGACTTAAATTGATAAAATCCAACAACATCCATATGCTCATTATCTCATCCTCATATGAGCCTATGAGAACCTAAAACCCTAAGGGTATATCTTGTCAACTATTCATCTTAAGTCATTAATTCATAAGCACTACACATCTTTAATAATAATTGAACATTCAACAACTAAAGTAGCTTTAGATACAACTAATGGAATAATAACTAAATACAACCTTTATAAGAGGAATTGAAATTGAAAACTAGGTAAAATATGTCATTATGGAATAAGTACATATCTTATGAAAAGGAAACGACAAGTAAAAGGAAGGGGAATAAAAACCTGAACTAACTCTTAATCTAGATCTTGTTACTATGTCTATACCATCTTATCTTCTTATTTTCCAATTTTCTCGAAGTCATTCTGCAAGAGAAGCAACCCACAACAAAGGAGGAACTACGACAGGTTGATTTTCAGAAAGAATATTTAGGTTGTTCTAGAAGTGCCAAGTCAATCTATCCTCGAGAATTTTGAAACTCATATATCAAAATTTATTCTTAATAATCCATCTAGAAATAGTGTGATATCCTAATGCTAGTGTTATATAGAAGTAGTTTGGTAACAAGTTTAGCAACATTGTTAACAAATCACTTTTGTATGCTCTAACAATTGAATGCCATATACAAATAAACAGAAGGTTAGATAACATAGTACATCTCAGACATTTGAATATGAAAAGTAATTTAGGGGCAAGTCTTGCAAATTTGTTAACAAACTCTTCTTGTATCCATAGGGAAAATTGATGTCATAAAATACACCTACGTTCTTTATAACCATCTAAGAGGAAGCTTTGCTTGGAGTAATTGGTTGTCTTCACCACAAGGGTGAGACAATTGAGGTTGAAACACAAAGAATGGACATCAAGAAGTTGTCTTAGATCTAGCTATTAACTAGAGGACTCAATACAAAAGTAAAGGCCACAATGGACTATGGATCATTTGGATTCAAGTAGGAAACTATGATAAGGTACAACCATGATCCATACACGGGGAAAAATAACAATGAGGAAATAATAAACTACATTATAATTTAGGTACCATATTCAAGTTCTAGGTAAGAAAGTTATATGGAGATTTATGATATTACTTCAAGGATATGTATTCCAAGGAGAAAGTAAAGCCAAATCACAAAGCCCACATAATAACACTCATAACTAGAATGACACGAATTAACCCTCACATTCTTGTGAGTGGACAAGTCTCATAAGTGAGCAGTTCATAAGTTCATTTAGTGAATGAGGCTATTTGGCCTGCTCCTGAGTTCTTCCTCAAGAAGAGAGAAATTTAGTCATGTGGATAATGAAACTACATGGACTAATTAGTCAGTAGTTTTTCTGACTAGTTGCTTCCACACACTAAAGTACCAACTTCTATCAAGGAGGATTACATAAATATTTTATCTTCAGAAAATCAAGAAAGATTTTACTCACATCATTTTACTCATCTATCTTGCTATAAGACATGATCACAACAGGACATTTACAAATTATGCATCCACACACATCTGATTATGTTTTCACATGATTTATTTGTCGGGTATCACAAATCAAAGCCATCGTGACTATGTATCATGTTTGACATGTATTTGAATTAAAACAACTTGAATACCCTTTGTAGTCATCACAGGGGGCTAATTAGGTAAATATTGTTGGACAACAATTTGGTGTTACCCAGGATTTAATAAAGCACTCAAACCACAAATTTGAATATCTATAACTATTTATAGCCATGAATTCAAGAAAGAAAATATCTTTAACTTTTCGAAACTACAAATAGTCACAAATAAACAAAAGGGAAATATATTTTCATGTCGCTAAAATTAATGTACAAAAAATAGAGGCGTTAAGTTACATTTTCAAAATGAGAAAAAAAATCCACTTAAATTGAATATCCAAATTTGGATTTCAGTCCTTATTCAATTTCACCAAAGGAGCACATGGTGAGATTGGATTTTCAATAAGAGTTCTAAAACATATTTTTGCTATTTTTTTGTTTGCAAAAAAGACCCTAGACATTCAAACTTCTCATTATTTAGTGACGGGAGAAGGGACTAATTGCAAAAACTTCAAAGTTGAGGGGGTTTTCAGGAGACGACCCTGCTAGTCGTCTTCCCCGCGCAGCAAGGGAGGCAGGCTGCTCTCCGACTAGCCTTCCACCTCCTGCTTGCCTTCTCTGCGCGGATAAAAGGGGGTCAGGAGACGTTCCCATCGAGCTTTCCTCCTCCCTCCTCGCACTCGCTCTCTTTCTCTCTGTAAAATACCACTTAAACCCTAACCCTAGCTCCGGCTCTCGCCATCGTGCGTCATCGGTACAGGCCATCTCCAACCCTGCCGTGCACGCCATTCGCCTCGCCATCCCCTCCTCTTCCTCCTCGCCAAGCCGCACGAGCCGAGGTGTTGTGGAACTGCGGACGGGTCAACGTCTCCATCTCCGGATGCCGACCATCGATTCCGGCCAACCCCGCCCTCCTCAGCTCCAGTTGGTTGTGCACACGTAAAGGGTGAGCCCATCTACCTCCGGATGGTCTCCTCTCGTTTTATCATGCGTCGAAACATCGTCGCTTTCGTCTCCCGCGGGCATCGCCAACCGTTGCTGCATGCCGGCGCGACTACGGTGACCTCCTAGGGGCAGCGCCGCCACTAGCAGGTCGCCCACGCGATGCTTGTTTCAGAGCACTCACCCGCGCTTGCTATCGTGGCGTGGTTGGCCGCCGGTGACCACAACAGGGCCGCAGCCGGCCATCGCTGACGTCGGCACGACGTCACGATAACGTGGCCGCGGGCCCCAAGTACCCAATAATTCTTATTTGAAAACAAAAATAAAAAGAATAGATGAAAACTTTGACAAGGCTGGCCCAATTGGCATTTTAAATTTAGAAATGAATTAAATTTTGGAAATGCAATATCCCCTAATTTGATAATCAAAATATATAAATAGTATACCAAAATGTTTGTAAAATTATGAACTATTTGAATATTTCATTTTAAAATGTGTTTGATAAAGTTCAAATTTGAACATAATTTGAATTTAAATTAATTCATTTAGGATTGGAGAAAATAACAATTTATTCAATAAATTCGGAAAATTGCAAGTTATATATCAAAATGTTTAGAAAGAGAAATGCAATCTTTTCATGACGTTTTCAAACTCATTTGAGCAATTTAACTTTGACACAATTTTAGAAATATCCGAAATGCCTGTTAAGTCCATTTTGGGGCTAATTTCGATAAAAATGCATAATTGCTATGTGAACCCCAGTTAACCTTCGAACATGCGTGCGGCATTATTTTAGTACAATTAAAGTTATCATGCATACATATTTCTCTATAGATGATCATATTATTATTATCTCTAATAACTGCTGAGAATGCCGGACTTGGGGAGGGGCGACTGGGCGGGGAGTGGGCGCGAGAGGTGGCCGGAAGGCGGCGACAGAGGCGACAACCGGGAGGGGTGGTGGGTGGGAACAGGGCGGTATGGCTAGGGCAATAGAGAGGAGGCGATTTGTGTCCCTTCCGTGCAGGCAATGCGTGTACAAAGGGAGCGCTCCGAACGCGTCCGCGCGCATCCACACCGACGCATTTACTTCCCATATTTGGGCCTGGAATGGGTCAAAACGGACAGAAAATCAGCCGTCTAGAATCTCGTAATGGGTCACGCGCGTTCAATACAGGAAACAAGGAAAACGCCGACGGCAATACCTATGCCGACGACAATAAGTCGGGGCCGTCGGTATAGGTGGTTGTGTGCCGACGACGGATAAATTCCCGTCGGCTTAGGTATGACCGTCGGTATCTCTTACCTACGCCGACGGCCACATGAAACCACGGTCGGCATAGCTCTTGCCGTCAGCGCAACATGACATACCCCGACGGCCTTCGACAAATTAGCTTCACCGTCGCCATAGGTATAGCCACCGTGGCACAGCGTCGAAATCCTTTGGTTAGAAGTGCCATAGCGTCGAAATCCTTTTTCTGTATTGAACTATGCACACTCTTTAAACTATGGTGATCTATGTATCGAAATCGACATGTTATGGTGATCAATGTATCGAAAACGACATGACATGGTGATCTATGTATGGAAATTTGAATTAGATATGTTATGGTGATCTATTGTATGTAGATTTGAATCTGTATTGAATTCAATATGCAATGGTGGCTGGGGGTATTACAAAACAGCAACAAAACATTTAAAAAAAAATTGGTCCTGGAAGCTAAGCCGACGGCATTACGGTCGGCATAACTACTGCACCACTGCATTGCTGCACGCCCCAGGTAACGCCACGTGGGAGCTAAGCCGACGGTGTCACGGTCGGCATAGCTACTAAACCACTGGATTGCTGCACGCCCCAGGTAACGCCATGTGGGAGCTAAGCCGACGGTGTCACGGTCGGCATAGCTACTGCACCACTGCATTGCTGCACGCCCCAGGTAACGCCACGTGGGAGCTAAGCCGACGGTGTCACGACCGGCATAGCTTCTGCCACTACGCCCGTCTGCACGACACGTCGAGAGGTAAGCCGACGGTATTACCGTCGGCATATCTGGCGCGCCGTCAGACGACCGTTCCGTCAAAATGGCTACACCGACGGCCACACTATGCCGACGGACGAGGGAACCGTCGGCACAACGGCCTACGCCGACGGCCGAGCTATGCCGACGGTATTTTCGCGACGCTGTCAAACAGGTAAGCCGACGGGGTTGTGCCGGCGGCGGCCGTCGGGCTAGTCATACGCCGACGGTTTTCAGGCCTACGCCGACGGCAATTGCCGTCGGCATAGAACCCCAGTCCTGTAGTGTTGGACCATTTTTTTGCCCCACGCGGATGAAATCGGACGCGAATGGATCAAATGAGTCGACCCGTTGGAGTTGCTCTAAGTCCAGAAGTGCACAACACACTAGAAACACTGTATTACAAATTACAAACACGCTTGCTTGTCGTTGGTCACACGAACACACCACGACACAGTTGAGACCTGACAGCAACACGTACGTACGTATATAAGGCGCATGCATGACACACACTGTCTCTGTAAATGATGTGGCCCTCGTCGTCGATCATGGCTCATCAGCTTCCGGCTCCGTCTCAGGAAAGTGGAAGCCGGGAATGGTTGGCATCTCGGGCATGGGCGGGAGCGCAACTTTGGGGAACGCTGGCTCCGGGAACGGCGGCATGCCGAAGTCGGGGAAGAACGATGTCTCCTGCTCAGGCGTCTCCGGCGCCTCGGCCGGGTAATCGTCCTCTGGCACCGGCGGCGCCGTCTCCTCGTCCTCCAGGCGCCGTGCCGCGCTTCCCATGCCGCTGCACGAGATCAGCAGCACGGCGAGGAGGAGGAGCGCGGCGCAGCGGGCGTTCTTGGAGGAAGCCATGCCGAGCAGTGCTGGATCGATCGATAGCTTATTTCTTCGTTTGTGTGCTGACCTCTTTGTTGTGGTACTGATCGACTGTCAGTGTACTTGTACTTATAGGAAGTGACGGGACGATGAATTATGCGTGACCGGTGAGCGTACCACGCTTTTCTTTGTAGTCTGTTTTTTAGGGTACGGGCGGCGGTTCGGGCCTCCAGGTTGGTGATCTGCGTGATTTTGCGGTTGCGTCCGGTGCGTTTGGGAGCTGTTGGCGTCTGCCTGTGCCTCGCAGTTTGGTCGGAAACCGGAAAGGGTGTTCGCGGTTAGGTGAACGCGCCGTGCGTTCAAATTCATCAGCTGCTGTACGTACAGTGGTAACGCTCACTGCATACGTACTCAGCTCGCCAGATTTGGTTAGGCTAGTTAGAGCATGTCTAACAGACCCACTATGTTTTCACCCCCTAAGACGCGTGTAGAGGGCCCTGTATGCACATTTCGCTGGCCAAAATTTTGTTTTACGGGGTGGGGATAGGGGGTCTGCTAGCTCGCACGAGTTTTTGGCCCCTCAGAAAACAGGGTTTTGGACATTTTGCATATTAATGCAACATCTCACATTGCATAAAATTTTCGAAGCACACAATAATCATCATAATTATTACAATCAGTGTTTCAAACAATAAAATTATCAAAGCACACAATAATAATCTTAATTATTACAATCAATGTTTCACACAAATAAAATGTTTTCTGAACTGCCAATCAATGTTTCACACATAGAAGAAGAGAAAATGAATCATTGGCCATGCAACTGCCAGTGGTGATCGATCAGATCTTGGGTGAGCTGGTGATGAGTCTCAGCACATTCAATGCCGCGATGCCCTGCAAGAAAAGATTCAAGCCGATCAGGGTTTCTCTCGGGCACCACTCGGGTGCCAACATTATCATAGAAACATGGCAATCTTAACCCCTCTCATCTTCGATGATCATGTTGTGAAGAATCACACAACATGTCATGATGTCGACAAGAGTCTCCTTGTCCCAAAACCGTGCAGGACCCCGAACAATGGCAAACCTTGCTTGCAAAACACCAAAAGCTCTCTCAATATCTTTGCGAGCAGACTCTTGTTCTCTGGTGAACTTTGCTTCTTTTCTTGTCAAAGGCCTATCCTTTCTCTCTTTAATTGCCTTCACAAGAGTTGCATAGTCAGGGTAAATACCATCTGTGAGGTAGTACCCCATGGTGTACTCATTGTTCATAACTTTGTAGTTGCAAGGTGGAGCATCACCCCTAATTATTCTTTTAAATAAAGGGGATTTATTCAAGACATTAATGTCATTGAGTGTCCCCGGTAGTCCAAAGTATGCATGCCAAATCCACAAATCTTGGGATGCCACAGCTTCAAGCACAATGGTAGCATCAGTGCTTTTTCCACAATACATTCCATGCCATGCTTTTGGACAATTTTCCATGTCCAATGCATGCAATCCAGACTACCAAGCATCCCAGGCCACCCTCTCTTTTCATTCATCTCCATGAGTCTCTTTGTATCATCCTCATTTGGAGTTCGGAGATACGTCTCGCCATACAACTTGATCACCATCTTGGCAAACATACGCACACAATCAGTGGTTGTTTGTACCCCAATGCGAAGGTACTCGTCAGTATAGTCCGCAGGGATACCATATGCAATCACCCTCATGGCAGCTGATATTTTCTGATATGGGCTAAATCCCATGACTTGGGCGGCATTCCTCCGTTGCTTGAAATAATCGGAATTTGCTTCACAGTCTTTCACGATTTTGGTGAACAAACTCCTGCGCATGCGATATCTCCTACGGAAGAGACGGGGGGATATGTAGGTACCTCGGCAAAATAATCTTGCCACAGCTGTTCGTGGCCGAGCGCGCGGTTCCGCGGGATACATATGCGGCCCATCGTGCTAGCAGCTTCGCGCGGTCTTCAAGCTCCTTGATGCGGAAGAGGTACTGCATCATCTCCATGTCGTCGTCGCTCAGCAGCTCGTCGAGGTCCGAATCCCCCGATGACCAGCTCAACGAATCATCGGAATACTCCAAATCATCCATAGTGGCGTCCGCAGACATCTACGACGGTGAAGCAAAGATCAGACCCCGCGGAACGGCGAAATCGAAGAGGAACGAGGCACGGCGAGTACTCACCGTGGGGCGGCGGCAGAGATGCACGCGGCGCGGCGAGTCGAGGGGCGCCGAGGTCCGCCGAGGGTCCGGCGGGGGTGCGGCGGGGTCCGGCGGATGTGTGGCGGCTCGGAGGCGACCGGATCTACGCGGCGGCGGCTGGCGGCGGGGCGGAGGAAAATGGGGTTCCCAGCTGAAACTTCAGCGCGCCCTAGCTCGCACGAGGTAGAGGGTTGGCCCTGTACATCTCCTCCCGACCCGCACATGTAGGGGTCGACGGGCCGCCCCCTACCGAAACTTGTAAAATTTCGTCCGGGGTGCTCGATTTAGGGGGTCTGCTAGATGGCCGGGTAGAGCCCAAACCCGTATATCAGCGGTTATTATACGGGTTTGGGCCATTTAGGGGGTCTGTTAGACATGCTCTTACATTGGTAGTAAATTCAGCAGTAACAAGTACTCCCTCCATTCCATATTAGATGACTTTGGAATGGATGTATCTAGCACGAAAATATGTCTAGATACATCCAATTCAAAGTCATCTAATATGGAACGGAGTAAGTAGATACCACCTAAGAAAAATAATGAGTTAATTAACGAGTAAGGAGGCACCGTAGATGGCATTCAAGCAGGTTTTCTGCGCCCTGCGAGAGGTTTTTTTTCCCACAGAGGGCCAAAGCGATGACCGGCGATCTCGTTCACTTGGGTCGTCGCCAAGCTACGCCGTTGGCCTGATGGTCTCCCGGTCTGCGTTGGGGTCCTCCCCAGGCGAGGACATGGAGATGGCGTCTATCCATGGACTGCGCTGGGCCGACATCGCCGATGAGGCCGACGAGGCGGCAGCGCTTGCGGCGAAGCTCGTGGCGCGTTGCACGATCCCCCCAACGCTAGGTGACTTCATGCTGAGTGCTCGGAGGGTGTCTGGGATCTCATCGTCGGCGCGGTACGGTCCTGGGTCGTCGGCCGTGCACGGGGCGCCAGGTCCGGCAAGTGACGCCGGCAACGTCGAGTGCTCCCGTCGCTGTGAGTCGACAGGGGGGACGGGGGTGTGGACCCGCCTTGGGGAGATGCCCCGTGGTGGAGGCCGTGCCTCTGGTTCCCCCCAGCTCGGCGAATGGCGCTGGTGCACCGGACGGTTCGTCCCAGCCACAGACGGCGGTGCCGAATGTGCCTCCCGGGGACGAGCCCGCATGAGGCAGAACCCGGGAACCCTAGGTCCGACGGGCCACCTGGGCCGGCCCAACAGCTGGTAGAGTGGAGGCGTCCTCGGCCCCAGAGGCGGCCATAAGTGGTTGGGCCCGGTGGGCGGGCCCACAATGGCCCAGGGAGCCCTGGCTCTGGATCCCTAGCGGGCCGCGGGACCTAAAATTAGGGTTTCCAGCCCTCGATCGATGTGTACGCCGTTTCTCCGCCTCTGCTCGGATCGTCGTGCCCATGCCACCCCCGCCGCCTCTAACCAAGTCCTACGTCGTCGTAGCCGCCATGAACAGACCCGCCCGGAGGAGGATGACGCGGACGTCCATCACCAACGCCGCGCTCGGTCCCCCTCGTCGGCGCCCGCCATCGACCACCCCCGTTCTCGCTCCCCGACCACCCGCGCTCGCCAGCGAGGGCCTCTCCGTCTCGTCGTGCGGCCCAGGAACCAACGTGCCACCGCTCCCCGCGTCTGCCCGATGGGCGCCGCCGTGGCCGCACGCCACCACGCTCTCCTCGCTGTGGTCCTTCGCGGGACGGGCTGCGTCGCAAGGCGGAGGTGCGTGAAGCCTTGCTGTAGCGACGTTCGGTTTGTGGCCCTTCTCCCTCACGCCGGCGGTCCCCTGGACATTGCCGACTTGCTATTACCGGGAGGGCGAGCCGTGATGCTGCTACAGATCGCAATGGTCAAGGACGAAACATAGAGCACTCCTCAGAGGGGCGTGCGGGTGATGGTCCTGATACTGTCCCCGCGGTCGTTGCCACTAACAGAAAGAAAGGGTAGAAGAAGAAGAAGAAGAAGAAGAAGAGGAAGGCGCGCCAGCTAGTGGCGGATGGCGTTGGAGGGAACCAGATGGGGTTCCCACTGACGTCGTCTACCAGCATCCCACCGGGAGCTCCGCGCGCCTTGACCCAGACGGGGTTGGGTGCGACCCACTCTCAGGCGGAGGGTGGGGAGAGCTCCCCATCGCAGATCCACTGCTTCAACTGTGGGGTGTTTGGGCACTTCCGGTCTAAGTGCTCCCAGCCCGAGTGCTGCTTGCGCTGTGGAGACCATGGACACCGCCTAACCACTTGCTCGGTGCCGGCTGCCCCACCTCGTAGGCCTCGCCTTAAGCTCCTTGGTCACGAGGTGGAGTCGATCTTCTACTACATTGATTTGGGTGGGGTCCCAATGGTTGTCCCCGAGAACCTCGCGCGTGTGTTCGTGCTCCCGGATCAGCTCCCGGCCCTTGTTGCTGGCCTCACGGTGGAGATCATGCGTGTGAGTCGGCGCAGATCATGCCTGGCCATGAGTGAAAGGTGTGTGTGAGGTCTCTCCCACTGAGTTTGCGGATCCCACATTCATCGGATCCCAGCAAACACAACATGTAGAATTACATAAAGATGATCTCGATCATGTAGGGAAGTTCACGAGATCTAAACATGAGGCATAAAGTGGAGGAGACAACCATCTAGTTACTGCCATGAACCCGTAGTCCAGGGATGAACTACTCACGCATCACTTCGGAGGAGGGCATGGTGGTGTAGACCCCTCCGGTGATGAATTTCCCTCCCGGCAGGGTGCCGGGGAGAGCTCCAGAACCCTCCCGATCTCGGGATGACGATGATAGCGGTTTCGGGTGTTTCTCGGGAAAAAGTGGTATATTTATAGGGTTGATATGTCGGGGGGATTAAATAGGCGAAAGAGCGATGGCAGAGGGCACCGAGGGGGCCACACCACCCCCAGGCTCGGCTAGGGAGGCACGTCGCCCTATGGTGTGGCCCCCATGTGGCCCCTCTCCGGGTCTCTTTGGGACTCCATGGAACCTTAGGGAATTCTAAGACTTCCAGGTTTTCAATTTTCCAATTTCGAGAATATTTCTAGAACAACTTTTATGAAACTAAAAACAACAGAAAACACGGAACTGGCTCTGTGGCATCTTGTTAGTAGGTTAGTCCCGAAAATCGATAGAAATGACATAAAGTGTATAGCAAACAAGTAGTAAATAACATGAAAACAACATGGAACATCCGAAATTAAGGATACGTTTATGACGTATCAACATCCCCAAGCTTAGTTCCTACTCGTCCTCGAGTAGGTAAACGATAAAAACACAAAAAAAAATTGAGGTGACATGCTACCAACATAAACTTGATCATAAATAATATAAAAGCATATGTAAGCTGAGATCATAGTACTTCAACACAAGCATGATAAATAAAAATTTAGTAATAAAGAATAGCAATCACCTTGCATCATGAGAAGTAACACAAATAAAAGAACATGAATAACAATGCATCGAAAGTTATACGTTTGTTTCAAGTGTAAAGAAAGCATGACAAAGTGATATTTTGCTAGTCCTTAAGCGTGGGGCAAAACATAAATGCCAGGACACCTTCAAAGTTCATGAGGAAGACTAGAGCAAATAATTTGAGAGCAAACAATAGCACATCATGAATCAATTAATGATGTTTCTGGGACAAATGCACATTAAACTCAGAATGACAACTATGCTCTCTCAACTATGCATAAAGTTAGAAGATGGAGACTCAACATAAAAGTAAAAGAAAAGCCCTTTGTAGAGGGAAGCAGGGATCACTCATGTGCTAGAGATTTTTATTTTATTAAACAGAGGTATAAAATGTTTGACACTCCTCCCAACCATCTTACACAAACCATGGCTAACCGAATTCTCGGGTTCCTGCCAACAACCACATACCGTGGAGGAGTGTCTATTTTTTAGGGAGGTGTATTCTTATGTCAACGAATGGTAAACAGAAAATGCAGTACGTCACAATCCAACTAGACTTCACAAGAGCATCTCCTATATGGAGGACACAACTGTTGTAGAAGGTCATCCCTATTTCTTGATGTAGCCCAACCATCTACTCCAAGTGGACCAATGACAAGATCACGCGCAAAGGCCATCAAGGATAAGGTGAACTCGCTCCTCTCGCTCTATACTTTCGGTCACATGGAGGATGGTGCGCTACCTCATGTTTCCACACTTTGCGTGCTCAGGTTCAAACCCACCACGGAGTACCCGAAAAGTACCCGAGACGATGCGCAAGAAGATACGGAGAACAGCGGTGAAGACGGCGTCCAATTCGGAGTCCCGACGAAGAAGTTAGGGGCGAAAAACCCCTTCCCGGCCTCGGGGGCCGGCCAGGCCGGCCTCCCTCACCCCCAGGCCGGACCCCCAACCGAAGGGGCCGGCCTCCACCCCGGCCTCGGGCCGGCCTCGGCGCCCCTCAGGCCGGCCCCCCTCCAGAGCGCCCCGGCCTCAAGGCCGGCCTGCTCTCCTCCCACCCCGGCCCCAGGCCGGGCACCCAGCCTGGGGGCCGGCCTGGCCCCTCCCCACCCCGGCCCCAGGCTGGCCTCCCCCTCCAGGCGCCCACCCTGGCCCCAGGCCGGGTCCCAGGCCGGCCAGGCCGGCCCCTAGGCCGGGGTGGAACCGAAAATGCCCGGAAATGCACCGTTTTCGCTCCAGTTTCCACCTACTTCGACCCCCGGCTATATAAGGAGACCCCCAAGCTAGATCTAGGGTTGAGAGTTGAATTTAGAACATTTGGAGCTCAGCTCTCTTGTATCCCTCTTTGAGGAACCATCCCTCCGACATCGTCGAGGATTGTATCAAGGCACATCCAAATACTTGATCTCTCCCTTTGGGTTTCTATCAAGTACTTGACCAATCTTCCTCTCGATTATCTTGAGGTTCTATTGGCGTAGTGGACCGGCTACGGGTGTAAAGCGGTTTCAATCAAGGTGAGCTCAGTTGAATCGATCGTTCCGTAGGCGGCCCTCGGGGTTAGTTGACGGAAGATTTGGGGTTCTTCGGTTCTTACTAGTTATCCTTGTGTTTGTTTGCGTTGCCCTCGATTTCCCCCCTCGTTTCCCCCTCGTGCGTTCATCGAGTTCTTCGTGTTCTTCGTGTTCTCCGTCGATTCGTGAAGATCGGGCCAATCTAGGAGTAACCCTCCGCATCATCTGGTATCCAGAGCTAGGTTGACACGAATCCGACACCCATACCCCTCCCCATCCACCAATTTTTCTTTTTCCACCAAGAATTTCGAAAATCCTCAAAAAAAAATAGCCAAAAGGGAATTTGACCGATCTGTTGACTCGTTGCGTTTTTCGTGGTTTTTCTTCAGAGATTAGTTGCCAAACACCTTTCCACATCTTTCCATTCAGCCAATTTTTCCAATTTCGCCCAAAATTTTTCTTGATTTTGTGGGAATTTCGAATTTGAGCCAAAAACTCAGAAAATTTCAGCTCTTCGATTCTCCGGCAGATTTTGGAACTTGTTTTTCTTTGTCGTTTGTGATCCAAATTGAGTGCAACGAGTTGCTACGCGACGCCCACGACATCACCTACGCTTCCACATCATCGGATCGCCACGACATCGACTTCCCCACGGCCGCAAGTCCGTGATCATCAAAATAAGAGAGGTATAACTTGCTTCCGCTTGCACCACCCCATCCCATTGTGTTACTTACCTATCGGACTAGTTCTTTTTACACCGCTTGGCATCGCATTTGTGGCATCGAGAGTGCGAAGTTAGCGCTTGTGAGAGATTAGCTACCGAGTAGGCATTGGCACTTTGGAATCCATCAAAAAGAGAAAATCAAAAAAAAAAAAAAAAAGAGAAAAAGAGAAAATAGAAAAAGAAGCAAAAGGATCGGTGCCAATTGCTTTCCATTGTAGGAACGTGTAGCATTGCGTCGCAAAAGAGAAAGAGTGACCGATTGCCACGGTGCGAATCTTGTTGCCTTTTCAACTTTGCGGTTTGAGCTAGCGTCCTCCTTGTGTTAGTGTGGCATTGAGCATTAGTCTACGTTAGGGCCATTTCGTTCTTCGCTCGTCCATTGGTCGCACTAACCCCACTTTTCCCTTGCGTGTGTGTGTTCCACCATATTTCCATCCTATAGGTTTGGTTTTTGTGCTAACTTTTTCTTTGAATTTTCTCCACGATTGACAACAAACTTTTCTTCGGTTTTGGTCGATTTTTCCTCGCCACTTTCCTAACCTATTTGCCTTCCATATAAAGTGTGTGTGTTGCCGTTTGCGGTTTCTTTCGATCTTTTGGATTCGCTCTTGACATACCGCCCTACACCTAGGCTCGTCCACTAGCCTCAATACGACCAAGAAAGGTAACGTTGGGTAAGTGAGGCGTCCATTTCTTCAATATCACCCTTGTGTGTGTTTTTGAGATGGCTAGGGAAGGAGTATTCACAAGTCCGAGCTCGGAAGACGAAGGCAACCCATTCTACAACGACAATGATTACGCCAACTTCGTCACCCACAATGACCACTTTCAACTCCGCGAACTCGTCAAGGACGGGTTGCAACGCTATGAGCGTCGACTCCAAGAGCAAGAGGCTCGAATGAATGATCAAATGACGCGCATCAACATCAACTTGGCCAATCTTGCCAATCGCCGTCATTCATCATCATCCTCAAGGTCTCGCCGCTCAAGCCACCGCAATCAAGATCCTCACCAACCTCGTCGCCATGATCGCCATGATCGCCACAACGTGGAGGAGGGTGGACAACCTCAACAAGCACCACCACCTCCTCCACAACATCAACAACCTCCGCGACGCAATCGGTATGAGGATAGCTCGCCATCACCACCACCTCGACATCGCCAAGGCCGTGGTGACCCTCTTCAACAACCGCAACGCCCGGACCTTCGACAACACCATCATCCTCCACCTCCACAAGGCCACGCTCAAGACTATGGCCACAACGATTTCGTGGAAGATGCTCGTCAACATCGAAGGCCACCAAGGCGCCATGCGCGTCCCAACAACAATGACCGTCAAGAACATGATCATCCTCAACAACCTCTCCAAGAACAAGAACGTCCTCAACAACATCACAATGGCCATGATGATAGTGAACGCCGAGAAGCTAGGCTCCGTCACCACCAACCACCACCACCTAATGACCACCGGCGTCATCCTCCCCATCATGATCGCCACCGCCAAGACAATGAGGATGACCCCTATGATGATTCACCTCCCATGTATGATGAAGACCCCCATGAGCGCCAACATGCGCGCCTCCATCGTCCGCAAGAGGACAACAACATGAGTGCTCTTCGTTTCAATGTCCCCAAGTTCAATGGTGAGAATGATCCCGAAGACTATCTTGCTTGGGCTCTCAAGGTTGACAAGATCTTCGGCATTCACAACTTCACCGACAAGAAAATGGTTGCTCTAGCATCTTTGGAATTCGAAGGCTATGCACTCTTATGGTGGGATCGTCTACAAGCCGAACGAGTCCGCAATCGCGTTGCTCCTATTGCCACTTGGAATGAGATGAAGCAATTCATGCATGCTCGATTCGTTCCTCCTCACTACAAGCGTGACCTCTTCAAGAAGCTTCAAGAACTTCGTCAAGGTGTGAAGTCCGTTGATGAGTACTACAAGGAAATGGAGACATCTTTGATCCGCGCTCATGTGATAGAATCTCAAGAGCAAACAATGGCCCGCTTCCTCAATGGCCTCAACTATCCTATAAGGAAGATCGTCGAGTATCAACCGTATGACAACATTGTGGCCCTTGTCCACCAAGCTCTTAAGGCGGAACGTCAAATTGCGGAAGATCTCAAATATAGCAAGCAAAAGGCTTTCTTCAACTCAAGACCATCATCCTCTACTCCAATGACACAAGCTCCTCCTCCAACTACCACCAAGAGCAACCCGCGAGCCTCTAGTGCTCCCAACAAGTCTTCCCAACCATTCAAGAAGCAAGCTACTCCAACCTCATCCTCAAGTGCTCCTCAAGTCAAGTCAAGCACTATTACTTGCTTCAAGTGTGGTGGTAGTGGACACAAGTCCTTTGAATGTTCCAACAAGATGATCATGATTGTCAACCAAGATGGTGAACGTGATTCTATGAGCGAAGGCGAATACTATGCCTTGCATCAAGTTGCTCTCAACCCTTTGGACGTCTCCAACGATGATGAAGAAAGTGTGTATTGCGATGAGGACAAGAACCCATCCCTAGTGGTCACAAGAGTCCTCACTTCTTCTCCTCAAGATGAACAAGATCAACGGTGCAATCTCTTTCAAACAAGAGCCGGTATTGATGGCAAGTCAATCAAGGTCATCATCGACGGTGGAAGTTGTCACAACTTAGCTAGCAAAGAACTTTGCGACAAGCTCAAATTGCCTTACAAGCAACACCCTCACCCATACCATGTCCAATGGCTTAGTGACTCCGGCACCTTCAAGATTCAACACATGGTCTCCGTGACTTTCAAGATTGGTCCTTATGAAGACACGGTAGATTGTGACGTTGTTCCTATGACCGTGTGCCATCTTCTTCTTGGCCGACCGTGGCAATACGACAAGAGTGCTATCCATGATGGGCGTACCAATCACTATAGCTTCAAGTGGAACAACAAGACATTCGTTCTTCGTCCCATGTCTCCTAGCCAAGTGATCGCCGACAACGCCAAGACTCTTGCACGTCGACAAGAAGAGCTCAAATCTCGTGAGATGAGTGGTGAGAGAGTGATCCACCAAAAAGTGAGTGAGAGCCACAAGCCAAATATGAGTGGAAAAATTACGAGTGATGCCAAAGGCTTTGCCTTACTTGCCACCAAAAGAGAGATGCGAGCGATAAGAGAGGACCCAACCATACTTCACTTTGTCCTATTGTGCAAAGGGGAAGCACTTGAAACTAACGACATGACAAATCTACCTTCCTCTTTGTTGCCTTTGTTGCAGGAATTTGAAGACGTCTTTCCCGATGAGCTCCCTCCGGGCCTTCCTCCCCTTCGAGGAATCGAGCACCGTATTGACCTCATTCCGGGCGCGCCCCTTCCAAACCGCGCTCCTTACCGCACCAATCCCGAGGAGACTAAGGAGATTGAGCGCCAAATCCAAGAGCTACTCGAAAAAGGTTTTATTCGCGAATCCCTTAGCCCTTGTGCCGTGCCGGTTATCCTTGTTCCAAAGCAAGATTCTACTTCCCGCATGTGTATGGATTGTCGCCCTATCAATGCTATCACCGTTAGATATCGACATCCTATTCCTAGGCTCGATGACATGCTTGATGAATTGAGTGGTGCTACTATCTTTTCAAAAATTGATCTTAAAAGTGGTTACCATCAAATTCGTATGAGTATAGGTGATGAATGGAAAACGGCTTTCAAAACAAAACTTGGTTTGTATGAATGGCTTGTTATGCCCTTTGGTCTTTCGAATGCCCCATCTACCTTCATGCGTCTCATGAATGAAGTTCTACGTCCTTTCATTGGCAAATTTGTTGTGGTTTACTTCGACGATATTCTCATTTATAGCAAATCTTTGGAAGATCACCTTGATCATGTTTCACAAGTATTGTTGGCTCTTCGCAATGCAAAACTTTTCGCCAATCTTTCCAAATGCAATTTTTGCACCAACAAGCTTGTTTTCTTGGGTTTTGTGATCTCGTCCAATGGTATTGAAGTAGATAACAAGAAGATTGAGGCAATTAGGAATTGGCCCAACCCTACTTCCGTGGGTGAGATAAGGCGCTTTCATGGCCTTGCCGGTTTCTATCGCCGCTTTGTCAAAGATTTTTCAACTATTGCTTGCCCTTTGAATGAACTTACCAAAAAGAATGTGCCTTTTGTTTGGGGCATTGCGCAACAAAAAGCTTTCGACACACTTAAAAAATGCCTAACCGAAGCTCCTTTGCTTGTCTTACCGGATTTCGAGAAAACTTTTGAGATTGAATGTGATGCTAGTGGTATAGGAATTGGTGGCGTTCTCATGCAAAACGGACGCCCCGTTGCTTACCATAGTGAAAAACTTGATGGTGCTAAACTCAATTACCCCATCTATGATAAGGAACTCTTTGCTTTGGTTAGAGTGCTAGAAGTTTGGCAACACTACCTTTGGCCAAAAGAATTTGTCATTCATTCCGATCACGAATCATTGAAATACTTGAAAAGCCAAACCAATTTGAACAAAAGGCATGCTAAGTGGGTTGAATTCATTGAATCTTTTCCTTATGTCATTAAGTACAAGAAAGGTAAAGAGAATGTGGTAGCCGATGCCTTGTCTAGGAAAGAATGCCTTCTTACACGTCTTGACATCAATGTGATTGGTTTGGATGAAATCAAAGACTTATATGCTTCCGATGCTTTCTTTGGTCCTATATTTGAGAAGTGCTTGCCTAACCGAGGTTTCGATGATTACTATCTTCACAAAGGTTTCTTGTTTAAGGCTAACAAATTGTGTATCCCCGAGTCTTCTCTTCGCTTGTTGTTATTGAAGGAATCACATGAAGGAGGCCTCATGGGACACTTTGGACGCGACAAGACCTATGCCATGCTCTCCACCAACTACTATTGGCCCAAGATGAAGCACCACGTTGAGAGACACGTCAAGAGATGTTCCACATGCCTCCGAGCTAAGTCCACTTCCAACCCTCATGGTCTTTACATGCCATTACCTATCCCACATGCACCTTGGAGTGATATTAGCATGGACTTTGTGTTAGGCCTTCCACGAACTAAAACCAACATGGATTCAATCTTTGTAGTTGTGGATCGTTTCTCTAAGATGGCACATTTCATTCCTTGTAACCGAACCGACGATGCTTCACATGTTGCTACTTTGTTTTTCAGGGAAATTGTGCGCTTACATGGTGTACCTACTTCAATTGTCTCGGACCGCGACGTCAAGTTCACCTCCTACTTTTGGAAGACATTGATGGCCAAGCTCGGCGTCAAGCTACTATTCTCCACCGCCTATCACCCACAAACGGATGGACAAACCGAGGTCGTCAACCGCACACTCTCTTCACTACTTCGAGCATTGATCAAGCCCAACTTGAAGAATTGGGAGGAATGCATCCCACACGCCGAGTTCGCCTACAACCGTGCTCTCCATCAAGCTACCAAGAAGAGTCCCTTCGAGATTGTCTACGGCTTCAACCCCAACACCGCCCTCGACATACTCCCTTTGCCTCTACGCGAGCAAGCAAACATGGACATCGACAAGCGCACCGACTACATCAAGAAGCTACACGACTCCACAAGGGCTACGCTTGAGAAGCATTCCGAGCACCGAGCCTCTATCATGAACAAGAACAAGAAACCCATGGTGTTCCAAGAAGGTGACCTCGTGTGGCTACACTTGCGCAAGGACCGGTTCCCCGACGAGCGCAACTCCAAGCTCAAGCCAAGAGGTGACGGTCCCTTCAAGGTCATCAAACGCATCAACAACAACGCCTACAAGCTCGACTTACCGCAATCCAAGTACCTCGTCCACAACTCCTTCAATGTCAAGGACCTCTCTCCCTTCCATGGATACCCAAGTGATGAAGACGACGCCGAGTCGAGGTCGACTCTTTTTCAAGGGGGGGGAGATGATGTAGCCCAACCATCTACTCCAAGTGGACCAATGACAAGATCACGCGCAAAGGCCATCAAGGATAAGGTGAACTCGCTCCTCTCGCTCTATACTTTCGGTCACATGGAGGATGGTGCGCTACCTCATGTTTCCACACTTTGCGTGCTCAGGTTCAAACCCACCACGGAGTACCCGAAAAGTACCCGAGACGATGCGCAAGAAGATACGGAGAACAGCGGTGAAGACGGCGTCCAATTCGGAGTCCCGACGAAGAAGTTAGGGGCGAAAAACCCCTTCCCGGCCTCGGGGGCCGGCCAGGCCGGCCTCCCTCACCCCCAGGCCGGACCCCCAACCGAAGGGGCCGGCCTCCACCCCGGCCTCGGGCCGGCCTCGGCGCCCCTCAGGCCGGCCCCCCTCCAGAGCGCCCCGGCCTCAAGGCCGGCCTGCTCTCCTCCCACCCCGGCCCCAGGCCGGGCACCCAGCCTGGGGGCCGGCCTGGCCCCTCCCCACCCCGGCCCCAGGCTGGCCTCCCCCTCCAGGCGCCCACCCTGGCCCCAGGCCGGGTCCCAGGCCGGCCAGGCCGGCCCCTAGGCCGGGGTGGAACCGAAAATGCCCGGAAATGCACCGTTTTCGCTCCAGTTTCCACCTACTTCGACCCCCGGCTATATAAGGAGACCCCCAAGCTAGATCTAGGGTTGAGAGTTGAATTTAGAACATTTGGAGCTCAGCTCTCTTGTATCCCTCTTTGAGGAACCATCCCTCCGACATCGTCGAGGATTGTATCAAGGCACATCCAAATACTTGATCTCTCCCTTTGGGTTTCTATCAAGTACTTGACCAATCTTCCTCTCGATTATCTTGAGGTTCTATTGGCGTAGTGGACCGGCTACGGGTGTAAAGCGGTTTCAATCAAGGTGAGCTCAGTTGAATCGATCGTTCCGTAGGCGGCCCTCGGGGTTAGTTGACGGAAGATTTGGGGTTCTTCGGTTCTTACTAGTTATCCTTGTGTTTGTTTGCGTTGCCCTCGATTTCCCCCCCTCGTTTCCCCCTCGTGCGTTCATCGAGTTCTTCGTGTTCTTCGTGTTCTCCGTCGATTCGTGAAGATCGGGCCAATCTAGGAGTAACCCTCCGCATCATTTCTCTTTTGTTTACACAATTATGCTTTGACTGATAAATCAGGGGGAAAATAGTGAAGAGAATTTGTTTGCAATAATTTGGGGCTGGGCACCCCGCTGCCAGCTCTTCTATCAATTGGATAAGAGGATGAAGCCACTAGTCCAGAGTATGAAAGTCTAATCAACAAGTGAGATAAAGATTCCCTATTTACGTCCTCATGAGCTAAAACAGGAACACAAAACATGAGTATTTTTGAAAGTTTTAAAGGTAACACATGAGCAATTTATTTTGGAGTGGCAGTTAAATACCACATGTAGGTAGGTATGGTGGACGCATTTGGCATACTTTGGTTTTTAGGAGTTGGATTTAATGAAAAGAGCTCATACTCAGGCTCCGTTTGTTTGGGCTTCCACCGCAGCTTTTGGGGTCCAAAAGCTGCAGCCCAAACAAACAGCCAACTTTTGTAAATCGCTGTCTACAATCGGTAACAGGAAATGCACTAGAAAACTGCAGCGAGTGAAAGCACCCCCAGACCAGCTTCCCGCAGATTCCCGCAGATTTCCGAGTGGGAAAGACAAAAATGCCCATTGGACTTTCGCGGAATTACTCTGTTTTGCCACCGCGGGCCAAATCCCATCGCCTCCCAGCCCGCACGGGACGAACCAGCTCCTCCAGTCCTCCTCCTCCCGATAGATGGCGACCTAGGTTTCGTCGGCCGCCGCCGCCCTCGTCCCTGTCCCCGCCCCCGATGTCGACGCGTGCACATCCGCCTCTGTGCGCATCCGCGCCCCTCCAGCTGTCGTCGTCGTTTCGTGCCCCTCCAGGAACTCCACCAACGACGGGAGCCGTTCCTCCCCTTCACGCCCGAGCTGCTCGCCATGGCCTCCCCGACCTTCTGCCCCGCCGCCGCCCCCGCCCATGACCCCGCCGTCGGTCCGAAATCCCTAGCCCCTGTCCCTAGCCCCCGCCGCTCGAGAATCCGCGCCCGTCCCTAGCCCCCGCCGCTCGGGAATCCACCGTTCCAGCGCAAATCGATGGAGCGCCATGGCCGTGCTCGTCGTTCCCGAGCTCCTCCAGCCGCCGTTCCCTGCCCCGATTGAAGAGCCACGACGGATTGGATTTTTCCGGCCAGCCGCCAAGGAAGGAGGTCTCGGAGAAGCCACGCCGGATCTTCTTCAACGACGCGCTACTGCTTCGTCCTGCTTCGACCAACGGCAAGGTCAGCTGTTCCCGGATGTGGTTCGATTGATGATTGTACTGTGTTGTTCTATGATGTGCTGTTCTCTGATGTGTATGTGATGTTCTGTGATGTGTATTCCGGATAGTTAACATGTGTGGTATATTTGGAAGATGATTGTACTATTTTGGGTTGAGATGAGAAGCCTTGTAACGTATGTCTACAATTGAGAAATTTCGAACTATTTTCTATTCGTATGAACAAATCTTGTAATATACATTATCATCTCTTATAAGCCAAAATCCTACCAAATAACTCGGAAATTATTTCTACAATTAACGTGTGCTCACAATTAGTGAAAAAAAACTTGTAAAATTGAGATAACTCAACTCTTAAGAATAGAAAATATGTTCATAACGGTCAGAAATGGCTAATTTCTTCCGAATCAATATTTGTACAACTTCTTCAGCAATCAGTAATCAGGGGCATTTCAGACATTCCATCTTTCAAACCAGCAACAACAACCCTCAACAGTTGTCCTGCCAAACATCAAATCTCTGCTTCCAGCAGCTGCTCCCCACAGCTGATTTTTAACAGCTCACCAGCTACAGCTGATTCTAGACAGCAGCAGCCCAAACAAATAGACCCTCAGTATAGGTGGAGGCTAGCAAAAGACTAGGAGCGACAAATTAAGAGAGCAATAATGACCATAATCATGCATAGCGACATAAACATCATTAATAAAAGCATAAGTGGTACCACAAGTTAAAAAACTAAATGATAATAGAGGATATTAGTGACTGGTTCGTAGTTATCAACATGGTGTGAGCATGCGCCAAGTCAACCAAATAAAACATTCAAAGAAGAACACTATAAACTTATGCTTCAATATGACAAGAACAACTCATGATTCTTTCAATGACACATTAAAAACTCTCAGCTATTTGAGAAAAATCATGATACTAAATAACCACTATACTTTAGAATTAAAATAACATCTAGCATGATATGAAAAAGTATAGCCACATTCCATACAAGCTTCTATTTGCATCGTTTATATTTTTACCAAATGCAACCGTTTCTTTTCCCAACAAGCACCATACAAAATATGTTATAACAAAAAACTCTCTAAATTATACAGCAAGCAAGCAAGCATGATAGTACTCTCATAACACTACTAAAACTAACATATCTGAATAAGAGATGCAACAAAAACAAGAGCCAGCGGCGAGGGCAGGGTGAGCTGTATTTTGAGCTAGCGGGATGGGCGAACGGCGGCTGAGGGTGGCCAAATCTGACCGGCGGTGGCGAGGAGGTGGGACGATGATGGGGAAACGTGAGGGGAGGGTTACGCTGGGTGCGGTCCCGACGCGTCCAGGAGAGGAGAAATCAGGACACGAGCGCTGTCCCGGCGTGTTCGGGTGGTGCTCAAATCTGAATCAAATTCGGGCCGGATATGAGCGGTCCCGGACGAAAAATGGACCGCAGTCCGTTTAGGCAGCGCCGTAAGGGCTTGATTTTCATCCGGGCTGCTCAAATCAAGTCGGTCCGGGCGGAGTAAGCAGTCCCGTAGCAGACGTCCTTAGCCCTTCAAAATCCATTAGGATGCCCTTCGGATCCTCCTCATTAGCTCATTCAACGGTCCACTTTCTCCTTAAGCGTGCTTGAAATTGCTGTAGAGAAGGCCTGAATTTATGTCCGGGCTGAAGCTTCTCAATCACACGTAAAAAAAGAGCTTTTCAACCACTCGACTTGATCGAACAATGGGTATTGGCTAATGCGAACTGAGACCGAAGCGGCTTCTTTCCCCGCCCCCGCGTCACCCGCTCTGGCGACACGGGGGAACCCTAGCCGCCGCCGCTAGGAAACCCCCACCCCCTCACCACGCTTCGCCGTCTCCGGAGGGGGAGCCGACGGCAAAGGCCTGGGCGCGCCCCCAAGGAAGGTGGCGGCGGGGCGTTTCTCTCCGTTCCTTGCCGTCGTGGTGCTACTCCATCTTGGTGGTGGTGGGTGACCCGGGACGCTGGCACTGGGGCACGGGATGCACATGACACGGAGCGGCGGCACATGATTCTCCTCGCGCGGCCGCGGACGACGGAGGTCGCGGGGGTCCGCCCATGGCAAGGAGCGGCGGGTCGGATATGGGCCTAGGCGGGCTCTGACGTCCTCGGCGATGTCTGGTTGCTGTGCGCGGCTGGGCCGGACGTCGTCGACTCTGTGTTGTTGCTGTACTGGCTCTGTGCGATGAGGGCGGATCCCCGATGGTGCTCGTGGTTGCTCGGTTGGCTGCGGGCATGCGGCCAGATGTGGGCCATGCGGGCCCAGATCTGGCAGCGGTGTGTCGTGGTTTGGCGGTGGTCCGGCTCGGCGGCGTGAGGTCCCGCGTCCGGGAGGTCTACAGAGGCGGTGACGAAGACATGGATCCTGGACCCTGCGGGTAAGGACACCCCATCTTAGGCCCAAGGTTAAGGCCCAAGAAGAGGAGCCCTTGGAGTATTCCAGAAGGCCCACGTGAAGCCCACCCACACTAAACTTGCGGGTTAAGTTTGGAAATATGTAACCGACCTAAGTTTAGAGTTCGAGTCCTCTCCGGGTAGGGCTTGAGACCTGGCCACCTATATAAGGCCAGGAGAGCCACCGGAAGAGGACCAAGCAACATCGCAACACAAAAGCCTTGAACTCGAGATCATATTCTCGATTCGAGCAACCACCATTGTAACCGATCTACTCATTAATACAGATCGACAGAGGCAGGAGTAAGGGTTTTACCTCTACGAGGGCCCCGAACCTGGGTAAATCTCGCCCCCTGTCTAGCCGACGATTCCACCAGCGCTCATGAGTTCTCCTAGTCGAAACCCGATAGGTTCACCTAAGGGATTTGTAGAGTCACAGATTCGACAATTGGCGCCGTCTGTGGGAAAGACGGGCGCTGGATCACCGGCATCTTCGGCTTCGTCGACAACCAACTCCCGTTGGAAACCATCGACTACGGCTCCGAACAATCTTATACGGATCGGATCTGTCGTGGTCACACCTCACTCGCCGGAATCACGGCCGGTATTCGAGGATCTAGAGAAGAGCGTCACCTTGAAGTTCGGGAGCCTAAAGTTCATGACCAACAGAGACGGAATCCTCCACTTCTCGGAAGAATCAGAATCTGAATTCGAAGCCGTCGACTCGCGCCGTCATCTGGAGAAAAGTGGCGAGTCCGTCCGCTTCAACGCCAACGACTACCATACCCTCTCAACAGAGGAACCTTCAAGAGTTCAAAGGAACTTTCGATCTACGCCTAGGACACATGAGCCTCGACTGGCTCAAGTCTGCATGGCAGGATCGGAACAAACCCCGGAAACGGAACATAGCGCGGCAGAGCGCAACATAATCGGCGTCTCACGGGAATCTTGGAACCGAGCGAAGGAGGCTATGCGAACGAGCAAGCCACCCGCAGCCGGAGCTTCACACGAAGACATGGTTGCCTACCACTATCACCTAGTGAGAGCAGCCACGACCATCAAAGACGCTCGGATAGATCTGGCCCGCCGAAGAAGAGCGACGGATGAGTCAAGCCAAAGACGAGCCGGGCTGTCCCTAACACCTTCGGTCGGAACCCGACCCACGAGGAAGGGGCACGCATCTACATCTAGGAACAATGAATCCCTAGCCGGGACCAGCAGATCGATCACTCCTTCTCTCATGCGAGTCGATGACGACGGCAACGTCTACCCGCAAACTCCCGCTGCCGCGGTTCTAGCCGCAACAACTTACATGCAGATGAATCAACCGACGGAAAGTGACCCTCGGGCGGAGCAGTATAAACAAGTACGCAAGGGACTAGGACTGGCAGCCGCAAGGCTCGCCGCCTATGACCGCAAGAAAGCCACAGAGCAGCTGGAGAAGGAACAGGAGAAAGAGAAAGAGAAGGAGAAAGAGGCGTCCCGCAAACATAGGAGCTCTTCGCCAAGAAGGGACAGGTCGCCATGTCGTGGCCGAGGAAAAGAAGCCCGGCGCCATGATGACAGTCGAAGCAGCAGCGAAGGTAGTCCGAGAGACAAAAGCTCGCGACATCACAGCAGCCGCTCGCGAAAGCGAAGCAAGGAGCCAAGGAAGGACGCCGACCGCGACCGGCCAGGACATGACGCGCGATCTGACATCGCACAAAATAAGGTAGATAAGGCAAGGGCCTCGCAATATCGTGGGCACTCTTCGTCCAGATCCTCGGATGACAAAACCTGCGGTGCGCTCTGCTTTGCCCGCAGCATCCGCGAAGCGCCTCTACCCAGAAGATTCAAGCTCAGCACAGAAGTGACAAAGTACGACGGCTCACTCGTGCCCTCTCAATGGCTAAGCGATTACCTCACGGCAGTAAAATGCCAACGTGGGAACAAGAACACAGCTATGCAATATCTCAATTTGCATCTCGTTGGCGTGGCCCGCAGCTGGCTGGAAAGAAGACCAAGATCTTGTTACGCATCGTGGGATGACTTGCACCGCGACTTTTGCAAAAATTTCCAGTCGACTTACAAGAGGCCGGCCACCATCGAATAACTACGAGCATGCAAGCAGAAAAGCGGTGAGTCTACCCGCGAATATATCCAGGGGTGGACCACGCTCAGGAACACTGCGGGAACCATCTCGGAAGAAGTGGCGATTGAAGCCTTTGCGAAAGGCGCCCGAAGAACTGCTTTCAGAGAAGAGCTAGGCAGGGCTGCACCCAAAACTATTGGAGAGCTAATGATCATAGCCGAAAAGTGGGCTAACGGAGAAGACGCAATGCGCAACGAGAGAGCATCATCACCTGTGCACGATGAAGACCGCCATGGCCGAAGGAAAAGGAGGAAATATTACGATCACGAGGATCGAGAGGAGCTGGTAGCGGCGGAATTCACGCGAAGCCGCGACTCCGGTCGCCGTGGGAATCGCGAGTGGAGACCGAAGGCTGAAGAAAAGTCTCCCGAGGAAGACCTCGACGCATACTGCTCGCTACATCTATTTACAGATAAGCGCACGGGCAAAACTAAGGCAACACACCTTCTTAAGGATTGCCGAAAGTTTATTGACATCTCGGAAGCCCTCGCAAGAAAAAGATCCGCAGCCACTCAAAATTACCCACCGCTTCCAGGAGGAGGCCACCAAGGATTCCAGCCGCCACAATCCCTACCTCCACCAGCAAATCCAAACATGGCATTGGCTGCACTGCCAGCACCACCTGCACAAAAGTCCGGGGCCAATGCATACCCGAATCCAGCAGGGCAACTCGCGATGATCCAGAAGGTATGTCCATCCCGCAGAGCTCAAAAGACTAACACAAGGCAGTTGTGCATGGCTGTGCAGACTCCGCCAACAAAGCCCGAGTACTTGAAGATGGCGGATCAACCGATCACATTTTCGATGAAAGACCACCCACCATGAGTCCATCGACTAGGACACGCCGCCCTCGTCATCCAAGCACAGATTGGCAACTACGACTTGGCCCGCGTATTCATGGATGGTGGCAGTGGCATCAATATTATTTACGCGAATACACTCCGTCGGATGAACAGGAACCTGGACGGCCTTGCGGAATCAGAAACATCCTTCCACGGGATAGTTCCGGGAAAGGCAATCCGTCCACTCGGAACAATCAACTTAGAAGTTGTGTTGGGCACTAAAAGCAACTACAGAAGAGAATTCCTCGACTTCGAAGTCGTCGACTGGCCTTCACAGTACCACGCCATTCTTGGTCGAACAGCGTTCGCCAGATTCATGGCAGTACCACACTACGCATACCTGAAGCTCAAATTACCTGGAGAATATGGTGTGATCACCATCGACGGAGTCTTTCAGAAATCCAACAAGTGCGACATTGAATTCAATGAGATCGCAAAATCTTTCGGGATGCAAGAAGAACTTCAAGAGCTGGCAAAAACCACGGATCACTCCGTGATGCCCCTCACGAAGAAAAACGCGTCTGAGCTAGAGTTCAGCGCCAACAGTGACACCCGAAAGCATCAAGTACACCCGACAGATTCTGCGAAGACAGCGATGGTCTCAACCACCCTCTCGCCAGCATAGGAAAGCGCGCTCGTCGAACTCCTCCGTGAGTACTGGGAAATTTTCGCCTGGCAGCCTTCAGATATGCCAGGAATACCCAGGGAGTTTGCCGAGCACTCACTCGAAGTCTTTCCAGATGCCAAACCCATCAAACAAACTACTCGACGATTTTCAGAACCCAAGCAGAAACCGCTTGGAGAAGAAGTAAACAGATTGTTAGCAGCAAATTTCATCAGGGAGATCAAGATATCCACCTGGTTAGCAAACCTAGTGCTGGTCCCCAAGAAGAACACGGACATCCTTCGGGTATGCATTGACTACACGTCGTTAAACAAGCACTGCCCCAAGGATAACTTCCCCCTCCCGCGAATCGACCAGATCGTGGACTCTACGGCAGGCTGTCAATGCCTCTCCTTCCTGGACGCCTATTCGGGCTACAATCAGATCCGGATGAAACGAGAAGACGAAGAAAAGACAACATTCATCACGCCACACGGTGTATATTGCTACACGACAATGCCCTTCGGGCTCAAGAACGCAGGCGCAACATACCAGCGCTGCATGCAAAAATGCCTCGCCAAGCTCATTGGCAAGAACGTACAAGTGTACGTTGACGACATCGTCACCAAGACTCGAGTTGAGGACACACTCCTTGAAGACGTTAGAGAAACATTCGACGCCCTCAACGCATACATGATCAAGCTCAACCCGACGAAATGCGTCTTTGGCGTCCCAGCAGGAAAACTTCTCGGGTACCTGGTATCCGCAAGAGGCATCGAAGCCAACCCAGAGAAAATACAAGCAATCTTGACTATGAAGGAGCCAACCAATCTACGCGGAGTCCAGCAGCTCGCAGGGCGACTAGCCGCTCTGAGCAGGTTCATCGCCCGATTGGGAGAACAAGCGCTACCCTTCTACAAGTTGTTGAAGAAGACGGACAAATTCGAGTGGACACCAGAAGCTAAACAAGCGTTCACAGACTTGAAGCGATCGTTGCAAAGCAGGCGCGTCCTTGCAACACCGCAAGAAAGGGAGCCACTCTACTTATACCTAGCCGCCACAAACCAGGTCATCATCACAGCAATCGTAGTCGAACGACCTGAGGAGGGCAAAGCATACGGAGTCCAACGACCGATCTATTACATCAGTGAAGTGCTCTCGCCATGCAAGCAACGATATCCTCATTACCAGAAGCTCGCATATGGAGTTGTTCTTACAGCCCGAAAGCTCAAGCACTATTTCCAGGAACACGCCATCACAGTGGTTAATGATGCGTCACTCGGGACAATCATGAACAACCCTATGGCATCCGGAAGAATAGCCAAATGGAGCATCGAGCTGGGCGCTTGGGACATCACTTATGCAGGACGCAACGCAGTCAAATCCCAGGTACTCGTGGAATTCTTAAGCGAGTGGACAGAGTTACAAACGCCCGGACCGTCTGAGTACACGAGCAACTGGATAATGTACTTTGACGGGTCCAAAAGAAACGAAGGAGCAGGAGCTGGAATCGTCCTCATATCGCCTACGGGAGACAAGCTGCAATACGTCCTACGATTGGACTTTCCACCCGATGATCCAGCATCGAACAACGACGCAGAATATGAAGCCCTGTTGCACGGGATGAAGATGGCAGTCGCCTGTGGAGCTACCCGATTAATGATCTACGGCGACTCCAATCTTATCGTGCAGCAAACAATGAAAGAATGTGACGCAATTGCTGAAAACATGATCGCATATCGCGACATGTACAATCTACTCGAAGGGAGCTTCAAAGGATGCGAGCTGAAGCACATTGCGAGATCCAGCAACGAAGAAGCAGATAGACCGGCAAACATGGGTTCCACAAACACACCCATACCGCTAGGAATATATTTCGAACGGATGATCAAGCGCTCAGTCAAAGTCAAAAAAGCTGCAGGAGCACCCGCAGTACCAGAAACAGAGGTCAGCCCGCAAGTTGCCATCATCGAGCTTATTCATAACATTTCACGGCAGGTTTTTCTGGTCGAGCCAGTCTGGACGCAGAAATACCTCGACTACCTGTCCTCCAGACAGCTCCCGGCCGATCCTTGCGAGGCTCGACAGATAATCAGACGCAGTAAATCCTTTCGGGTAATCAACGAAGAATTATACAAGCAAAGCATCTCGGGTATACTTCAGCGCTGCATCGCACCCGAAGATGGCAAAGAATTACTCCAGGACATCCACCAAGGATACCGTGGGAATCACGCTAGTTGGAAAACAATCATGGGAAAAGCCTTCCGAGCAGGATTCTATTGGCTCACGGCAGCCAAGGATGCAAAGGAGCTAGTCGAACGATGCAACGCTTGCCAGCGATTCGCACCAAGACCACATGCACCTGCTACGGAATTGCACATGATACCCATCGCCTGGCCTTTTGCACAGTGGGGGCTAGACATGGTAGGACCGCTACGCAAGTCCACGCCTGGTGGATATACACACTTGCTGGTCGCAGTCGACAAGTTTACCAAATGGATCGAGGCCATGCCAGTAACTTCGGCTAGCGCCCAATGCGCCGTCAAGTTTCTCGATTCCATCGTATGCAGATTTGGGGTACCACACGATATCATTACAGACAACGGCACAAACTTCACGGCAAAGGAAAAACAACAGTTCTGCGAGGAAAAGGGCATCAACTTCAAGTTTGCTTCAGTTGCCCACCCGTAAACGAACGGACAAGTCGAAAGATCCAACGGCTTAGTTTCAGTTGGCATCAAGAAACGTCTACTCGATCGTCAACAACCAGCAACAGGACATTGGGCCGAAGAGCTACCCTCCGTACTATGGAGCCTCCGCACAACTCCAAATCGATCCACAAACTACACGCCATTTTTCATGGTATACGGGGCAGAAGCGGTCCTTCCTGAAGATGTTAGGTTCAGCGCCCCACGAGTCGTAGCTTACAGCGAAGAAACCTCCAACAGGGCACTCGCGGAAGATATGGATGCACTCGATGAGATGCGCGATATAGCGCTCGCAAGATCCGCAGTATATCAACAATCACTGCGAAACTATCATAGTCGCCGCATACGCCACAGAGCATTCGCGGTAGGAGATCTAGTGCTGCGGCTCAAGCAGAAGGAGGGACACAAGCTCGAGCCACCATGGGAAGGACCCTTCGTCATACACGAAGTTATCCCAGGTGGAGCCTACATGCTGAAGAACCCATCGACTGGAGGAATCTATTCCAATCCTTGGAATATCGCACACCTCCGAAAATTTTATCCCTAGATTTACTTGTTCTCACAACAAATAAGGCTATACTAGCCACTCTTGTAGCTCGAATACATGACTTCTCAGTCATCGCAATAAAATACATAGTTTCTCAACCATATTTACTCGAAGATTATTCATTCTTATATGCTAAAACAGTTACAGGTACACACCCCATAAACACACGGGGGTTATGCCTACAACTAAGCATCACATGAAAATTTATACATACAGGGTAACACACCTTACAACGGTTTTTACAAACTATACAGCATCACAGGACGTACACATCCAACAATCAATCCTGGCGATAAGCATTCTCAGTCGACAACACTCTATCTACTTCCTCAGAGGTTAGTCGAATGATTTTCTCCGCTGCAGGACGAACATCATCATAGTGCGGTGAAATATCATCGATTGGACCATCTGGAAGCCTAGCTACGGAGTTAAAATTTATCTCAAGATGCCATATCCGGACAAAGGATAGAGCCACCACCGCGCCGCAAGTCATTTGATTGCGCACACACTCGCGAATCTCTCCTTGTCCGAACAGCCTGAGGAGATGCCTCCAGTCTTCAGGACCCCTTTCCAGCGGATAGAACGCAGCGTTCATCGTGACCAAGACCTCGTGAAAAGAACTCACGAGAACTTTTACCTGGGTGATACGGAACTTCAAAGTAGCCAGCACAAAGCCTCGACTGCGATCAGACCAGAAGTTACCCGCATGAGGCCTTGAGCTGCCAGCTTCTTGAAGAATGTGGTTTTCTATCCACTGTTTTTCCTCCCTATCATCCGGTTTAACAACTGAAGAGCAAATACGCACGATTAGGCAAGGAAACAAGACAAAAAGAAGACTCGGGGGCTGTATTACTTACACAGCAAGTCCCTAGCGACGGAAGCCAACTCGTCCATCAGAAACTGTTCGCGTTCACTCGCCAGTTTTTGCTTGGACTTCGCCACATCGGCCACCCCGCGCAATGCTTTCAGCATGCGCTCACCATCAGCTACACGATCACGAAGACCTGCCAAAGACCCCACAACGGCGACAAGTGGACCTGTTGGGGCAGCAGGTCCACCTGAAGGTTCTGCGGCCACCTCAGATACCTGAAAAGCACAAAGAAGATTAAAGGAATAAGGTGACCCACTCGAGATATATTTACCACCTATTCGACAGGTGCTCGGGGGCTACTCCCATCGAGAGCAGACGTACAATCGCGGGAAGCATTTCAGCAAAAGCATCTCGATTAAAATATTAGAAAAACGGGAGCACATCCCAGGGTTCATTACAATCGAAGTTGCAAGGTACAAACAAAGTAAACTAAGAAGCTACAGTGGTACTCCCACTCGCGGCAGTCGTCCCTCCCTTAAGCCGAGCAAACAGCTCAGATAACTTCCGAGCGAGGACGGCGGCTGGCTCGCCAAATCGACGAAGCCCTACCTTTTTGCCCATGGAAGGATCAACTGGGAGATCCGAGTAGGCCTCCTCCAAGCCGCTAACTCCATGCGCCAGCGCGAAGTCTTCGCCCCAGATTCCGACTGAGCAACCGCGTAGGCATCAAGGAGATTGCTCTCCGAGAAGATCTTCAGCAGGTCACCTAGCGCGGGTGGAGATGAAGCATTGACGAGAAGGAGACCATGCAGCTGCGTCAACACTTCAGTAGCATTGCCGACCAAGGAGCAAACCCCTGCAGCATGCCTCCTAAGCTGGGCGCAAGAATCTGTCAATGCGTCCACTCGAGGAACCCCAGCAAGCTCCAGGGGGACACCCAGAAGACCTAAGAACAAAAAAGGGTGTTAGTCCAAAAGATCTACCAAGACAAAAAGAAGATTGTAGAAAATACAAACTTACCCGCAAAGCGCTCAACAAGGGGACGAATAAAATTGACGAGATTGGCATCCGCCTTGGCGCCAGCATCCTCCAAGTTCTTCAGGGCATCCTGGGCAGCCGCAAGTTTTCCCTCGTAATCGGCATTTAACATGCGGGAAGACTCGAGCTCCTGCCGGGCAGTCGCCAGTTCTGCCTCTAGCTTTGTTGCCTGGGCGGAGGCATTGTCTTTCTCGGTCTTCGAAAACTCAAGTTGAGCTGCACGACAACATTTATCAGAATCGAAGAACGGATGGAAAAAATACAAACAGAAGAAGAGGGCTGAGCTTACCTCGAAGAAGCTCGTTCTCAGAGGTGAGTCGACTGCGGTCCGCTCGAAGGAACGCGCAGTCGGACTCAGCAAGAACAACACGGCGCCCAATCGCCGCAAGGGAGTCAATAAGTGACTGCAAGTAACATGAAAGTGGAAATCAGAAGAGTAAAATTTGAGCCTATACTCGATTGTAAACATTCGAGTATAGCCTCGGGGGCTACTCCCATCGGGAGCACTGTCGTGCACCCGATAAAACCAAGAAGAAGGAAAAGACAGACTTTGAGCCTGTAGCCGATCACATGCGATCAACTACAGCCTCGGGGGCTACTCCCATCGGGAGCACTGCCGTGCACCCGATAACAAATTAAAGGCAAGTGGCAGAATTTACCTAGCCCTTGGCACGGGAGAGGGGATCTGCTGAGCTACCCGTCACCTCTTTTGAAGCTGAAGCTCCGGCAGCAGAACGAGGAACTCCATGTTCCGTAGTCGCCGCATTGGGGGCTGCGCTGTGTGAATTCTGGACAGTGCCAGCAGTAGGAGTCTCACCCGCAGCTCCTGCTTTATTCTTCCTTTCAGGAGGAAGGGAAGAGGCGTACCTGCGAGGACTAATGGTTTGAAGGCTGCAACAAAAGACAGTGTCAACAAAGATGCAAAGGAAAACGTTCGACTAAGAACGAGGAAAAAGACTTACTCATCATCTTCATCCTCATCCAGCATATCCGCATTCCAGGCGGTTTGGATTACTGGGAACGAAGGAGAAGTGGCGAGTGAGCGCAGCGGAGTCGCAGAGATGGGATCCTTCCTGGGCGAGTCCTCCAAGGAGTTGTCTTTGGAGGTAGCCTCGTCATCCTCTACTCGACGGCGCTTAGGGGGAAGGAGACCGCCATTCGAGTCCTCTGCACCATTCGAAGAATCGTGCTCGGAACTCGAAGTAGCATTGGCAACACTGGTATCGGCCGGGCCGTCCAGGTTACTCGCCAGTAAATCCGAGGCTTCCTTTCCAGATTTTGGAGGGTAGCAGTTGGCCACGGATAAGCTCTACGAAGAAGACAGAAGAAAGCAAGAGAAAATTCAATCGACTGAACAAGCAAGAAAATAGAAGAGGAGAAGAAGAATAAACTCACCTCAGCCGGTGGAGGCCTCGACGCGTCGAAGGCTGCGACTGTGCAGTCGGGAAATTTCTCTCCCGCCTTCAGGCTAGTGATAGCCGCGATCTTCTTCTCTAACTCGGCGTTCGAGAGCTCCTCGCGACTCACTCGGCTAGGATCCTCAGAGCCTTGGTACTCCCACATCGTGGAAGGTCTGAGCTGCAGAGGCTGGATCCTGCGCTTGAGAAAGATACCCGCCAGGTGCAGCCCGTTGAGTACAACTCCAGCAGCTTGATCACGGAGAGCTGTCACCCTTGCGAGTAGTGGCGCGACGACCTGGGTTTTTTCAGCCGACAACTTGTGCGCCCAGGATTTCCGCCTCTTCAAAACAGCGAACGGGTGGAATTCTACGATCCCACCCGAGCTGTTGTCGATGACGTAGAACCACTTTTTCCTCCAGCCCTGCGCGGAGTCGATGAAGTACATGCTGAAGTAGCTGGTCTCCGATTTCGCTTGGATCCCAAAGCCACCCGTGCGTAGCGGCTCGCCGGGCTCGGAGTCTACCCGCGATTTCTCGCGGAAGATCCGAACTTTGAAAAGGGCCTTCCAGAGCGCCCAATGTGGGCGAATGCCAAGGAAGCATTCGCAGAACACGATGAAGCACGATATGTGCTGCACCGCGTTCGGAGGAAGATCGTGAAGCTGTATGCCATAGACATACAGCAACCCGACGAGAAACGGATGGAGGGGAAAGGAAAGACCGCGAGACACGTGGTCCGAGAAGACCACACGCTCATTCGCTTGCGGGTTGGGTACCTCTTCCTTCTTTCCGAGGCGCACCCGCTTCTCGGACTCCGCAGGCAGCAGCCCCTCCCGCTGCATCTCCTTGATGCTCTTCGCGGTGGTGTTGGGCGAACGCCAGTCGCCCGAACGCGGCGCAGGTTGCACGGAAGCTTCCCCGGATGCGGAAATGGCAGCACCGCGTCTTTTGCCTCCCGCCATCGCTGCTAAGCACGAGCTTGGAGGAAGAAAGAAGATGAGCGCGAGGAAGAAGATGGATTGGGAGACGAAGGCTGGGAAATTTTTACCGCACCGCAAAGACCCGTACTTATACACGGAACGAATCGATACTGGCCATTCGATGCTCCACGTGGCGCCCATCGCCTCCACCACGTGTGAAGATGAAACGAGGAGGCGGCGAGCGCTGTTTCCTGCCACGATCTTAACAGAAGATCGTGCGCATTTACTGCACGTTTTGCGTAAAAACCGGGAACGACGTCTCGTTTCCCGGTCAAAAAGCTGACTATGTGGGCCAGGCTCTCTGCTCTCACTCCGTCACGTCCCATTGGGAGGAGAAAAGTGCGCCATGACGTCATAGCGTGCATCATCAAATTGAAGAAAGCTTCGAATGGAAAGTTCAAACGCGAAAATAACTTCGTATGAACAAAAATCCTTCGAATAGAAGCTACTTTTTCATGAAAAAATCATGAGGCAAGACTCCTTTAAAAACGGAGAAAAATACCCTGCACACGAAAACTCTTTCGTATGGGCACGATCTCCCAAACATGAAAACTCTTTCATATGGGCATAAAAACTCCTAAACACGAAAATTCTTTCATATGGATAAAAGAACTACTCATTCAAAAATTACACGAGTAGGCAGAACCTATCCTTTTCTCACTCGCATGATATTTTTACATCATAAAAACCTGGATTGTTCGGCCGACTAGGCACATCCGGATGCCATATTCTTCGAATATGAAGGTAAGACCCGAAAGATCTCTCTTGAGGGCCTGGAATCGCACTCAAAGCTGCGTCCTCCGGTATGATTCCGTGTCAACAACACGAAGAAAAATCCCAGCGGACGCGCCGGGTACCCCCATAGGTTAAGTTCGACTCGATAAGACCACAACGGCCCAGTCGCAACAATCATCTTATCGGGTTCGAGTCGGAGGTCTCGAATCTGTGTAGGCCAGAAATGTTTTTGCCCTAGTCGCAATTAATTGGCCCTGATCTCTCGGGAGAGCCAAGCGACTGCGCCACATCCTTCTGCGATAAAAAGCCATAAAAACAGGCACTTGCATTGCTCGATACTCGAGTATGAAAACTCATTATACAGAGTACGCGCCCTCTAAACAAGAAACAACCAAACTGGTTATCCGCAGGAAAGAAAGACCAAGAAAGATTTGACCGTCTACTCGACTGGAAAAATCCCATTCGAGCAAACGCTCGGGGGCTACTGACGAAGACATGGATCCTGGACCCTGCGGGTAAGGACACCCCATCTTAGGCCCAAGGTTAAGGCCCAAGAAGAGGAGCCCTTGGAGTATTCCAGAAGGCCCACGTGAAGCCCACCCGCACTAAACTTGCGGGTTAAGTTTGGAAATATGTAACCGACCTAAGATTAGAGTTCGAGTCCTCTCCGGGTAGGGTTTGAGACCTGGCCACCTATATAAGGCCAGGAGAGCCACCGGAAGAGGACCAAGCAACATCGCAACACAAAAGCCTTGAACTCGAGATCATACTCTCGATTCGAGCAACCACCATTGTAACCGATCTACTCATTAATACAGATCGACAGAGGCAGGAGTAAGGGTTTTACCTCTACGAGGGCCCCGAACCTGGGTAAATCTCGCCCCCTGTCTAGCCGACGATTCCACCAGCGCTCATGAGTTCTCCTAGTCGAAACCCGATAGGTTCACCTAAGGGATTTGTAAAGTCACAGATTCGACAGGCGGCAACGGTCGTTGGCTGCTGGGCGGTGTGCTGCCTACGCTCGGTCGGACCCTTCCGACTCAGATCTGAGTGCGGTGGCTGGAGCAGGCAGGGTCGCGCCCTATCACACCCCACTTTTTGAAAACCAACAAAATACAGTTGTTGGAGTGTCAAAAATTAGGGCCAACAAAAACTTTTGGAAATGCTTGACTATTAATTTTGTTTCACCTCTCTTTGCCTTTTTTGACCCTGAGTGTTTGTGTTTGAACAAAACCAAAATAAAATGGTTACAATAAATAACAAGATTTGAGATGAACCTCTTTTATAAAATCCTCCTGAAATGGTTTGGCTTGATCACTAACCTTCTTTAACACTTGAAGGAAACCTCCAAGAATTTAAATCGAATAACTCTTTTGCTTGGGTGAACTTGTTAAGTCTTGTTATCATCTGCTTATGGTGTGACCTTATCTTGTTTTTGCCTCAATGTGTTTGTAACTGTTGTGGATGGTTGTGAGTTGTTTTAATTGAATTAGATCTACAAATAACAAGCACAGACATCAGTAGCATGTTATATCCTATTTCTATCTCATCTTATGTTCTCTTTAACATCTCTATTTTGGCCTCCTGCCATAAGGGAGAGATCTTGATCTTTGACCAATGTACCATCATGGATATAATGGTACATATCTATGAGTCCTATCCTAATTTTTGGATTGAATATTAAACCCATTCAAATTTTCTTCCAAAGCCCTCTTGAGGTCATCCCAACAAATAGGATCATGTCCTTGTTATCATGATGCCTTTTGTTAGTATTCCTAAAAATCACTCCTATCTATTTTGAGCTCAATCAACCTTCCCTTGTCATCTTCATGACTTATACATCATATTTTTGTGATCCATTTTTCCCATGACCGGGTTATTATTCTTCTCTAAGGGTTTTTGGCCTATTAAGCAAACTCATGTTATCACCCTTTTACACTTGCTACCTCAAATATTTTCCAAAGGAGTTGTTTATTAAAAAGCACCTTTGTGACCTATACTATATACCCTCCCACCCCAACTCAAAAATACTTGATTTATAATAATTTTCCTATTTATTAAATGTTATTTTCCAAAAGGCCAGAAATGGACTTTTACTGATTTTGTTAATAAATGTATTTCTAATTTTTTTGAGAAAACTCCCCAACATTCCTAGGGTCATATGTCACCTAGTTATCCAAAAACATTTGCTGGTCATTTTCAAATTTTTGAAGAAAACATCCAAAAACAGTTTCAGCACCTTTTGAATTTTCAAAATTTTGTGAAACTAATATTTTCAGAAAATTTAGGGACCACCACCCATAGAATCAATTTTTGATTCTCTACCCATAAAACTTTTTTCAAACATATATTCTATTAAAAAATTTGGAGAAAACATTCAAAAACAGAAACAACAGTTTTTGGAAATTTGAAAGTTTTCAAAGAAAACAATTTAAGAAAAGTGGGAGACCACCACTACCATAATCCAATTTTCATTTCCTACCTCCTAGACATATTTTCATGCATGTGCTGTGTTCAATATTTTGGAGAAAACAATGATAAACACATTCTGGCCAAATTCTAAAGAGACCCTTAGGTGGATGTTTTTCACTCCTTTTTGCCCATCTTGAATTCCTTGGATGCCTAGTCACCTGGTCCCACCACTTTGACTTCTTTGGACATGTTTGCACTGCCACATACTCTTCCACATCACCCACATGGCTTGGACATCAAGCATGGCATGGGTTGACTGCCCATACCCCCATACCTTGTTGTCCCCAACCCTCCTCTTCTAGAGTCAATGACTCCCCACGAGCTCACCCCTGCCATTCCTCCCTCCCTGGTCCCTCTCCTTCCCCCTATTTTCCTTGTCGAACACCTACGGTGCATAGGGAGGGCGCCCACACCCCCACCTCCATGGCCCTCCTCTCCCTCAACCCTTCTGGAACTCACACCCCCTCACCACCGCTAGCACCTCGGACAAGCTCAATCCTTCCCTCTTTCCCCGAGCTTCCCCACCATGATCACCATGGGAGCCGAGCGCCAAGCTCGGAGGCTAGGACATCCCGAGCCTTCCTCTTGCGCCCCACCTTGACAGTACACCTCCTCTGCAACTTAATCGTCACACTGCATCGAAACCCCGCACCTTTGTGCGTCCTATCACTGGAATCGAGCCGGAGTCGCCGCGCTCGAGCTCCTCGTCGATCCGCCCTCTCAGGTCATCCCCTCTCCTATCGTTTCTTATCCCGGACCCCCTCGAGTCTCCTTAACCTCATGCCGCTCTCTCTTGCGTGTTTTATCCGTTGCAGGTCCCTGTCCCGCTAGGTCCGTGTCGACCGGCCGTAGCTCTCAGGCGAACCCCCGCTGGATGGCCCTCCCGTCCAACGCCGTTGGCACCTTGAGCTCAGCGGCGCTCCCGGGAGCCTTCTGGTGCTCGCGGCGCTTCTAGGAGGTGAACGGAGCTCCCGGCGGCGAACCTGCGTTTCCTCTACGGCAGCCGGGGCGGACTCCGTCGCGTTTTCGAGTCGTCGCCGGCGCGCGTCGACTTGGACACCCCGTGGCCGTCGGATCCACATCTAGTGGCTCCCTTTAAATCCAGCACCCTTCTAACCCCAGCCAGCGGCGTACCGGTTTGGCGCGCGCGCTCACCCAGCGGGCCGGCCTCGCTCTGCGCGGCCCATTTCCTTCCAGATCTGGCCTGTTGACCCCTGTGCAGGTTGCATTGTTTGTTTTTCTCAATAGATCTATTTCTGGCTTGTTACTTTAAATAGAAATGAAAATGTAAACAAGTAAAATTTGCCAAAACAAAAACCACAGAGATGGATATACTATTCCTTAACCACCTCCAACTTAAAGAAATGTGTTTTGTGCTATATTTTAGGAGAACTAAGAAAAATGGCAGAAGCACTCTCTTTCACCATTTTTATCATAACTTGTGTTTTAAGTATCCAAACATTGCAAACAAAATTTCTTTGAGTAGAACTTGGATAGATCTATTAGTGAGACTTAACCTTGTATCAAGGGGAGCTACCATTTGGAAATGCCATCCATTTTGGTAAAAGACCAATAGGCATTTCTAGGATTTTTAGAGAGAATTTAAAAATTATTTTTGATGTGTATCCAATTGGATGAGCTTGTGTGTGATTATATTTATGTAATACTATCTGGGCATGATTTTTAGAGCTCTAGATTATTTTTGGTGTGCATTTCTAGAAAACATCACTTTTTCTGTTTATTCTAAATCTTGTCTGTTTGTTTGTGAATAAATGATAGTTTCTTTGAAAATTGTTTTCAAGCATGTGTAGATGTGTTTATCTCTGTTATTAGGTTGTTTTATTTCATTACTAGTATGTTAGGAAGTTTGTGCTTGATTGGAAAACAAATAGGAATAGAAATAGTCTCTTATTGTTTTCTAGTATTTTTCTGGAATATATTTTGTGAGCTAGTCTTGTTATGTTTAGCACCCAGGTTTTGTTATGGTTTAGTCCAGTACCATTTTGGTACGGTTGTGGTGATGGTATCACCTCCGTTAGCTTGCACATTAGTTTATAGGAGAGCATGGGTAATTTTGTTGGATTTATTTAAGTATGTTGTTTTCATAGAATTATTTTAGTATACTTGCCCACTAGCATGTGTAAGGTGTATGTGATGTTGGTAGGTACTTATATTCATGTATTTCTTGTTTGGGAAAAATGTATCCTTGTAGTGTTGTTTTCTCCTCTAGTGTTGCATTAGTGTCCCACTAGATTTTGAGTTTGCTCCATTATTGTTGTCCTTCTATTTTTATGATTGTATGATTGTCCTAGTATGTTTAGGATGTTTTAACTTCTGTTATTGTGGCATATATATTGTAGTTGCTGTTTGATGATGGGTTGTAGAACGTAATTGTTTTCTTATAGCATGCTGGTGTAGAATTTTCATACTGGTATGCTCATAGTTATTTTGTTATTTTGCTAGGAGTAATGTCTCTTGTTGTTATTATGTTTTATAGTGTGTTTTATTGACTTGTTACAATTGATTGAGCCACTGGTTTTTTTTGGTTACTTTCATGATTGAGTGATTCCTTAGCTTTTGTGTAGACATAAGCTTAGTCAGTAGCTAGCTGATTCATCTGTGTTTTGTTTGCTTTGTTGTTTGGAATTGTATGAGTGTTTACCTTAGCATAAGTTTGTTACTAGTGTTATTATTGTATTTAGTAGTACCTTGTTATTTATGCTTAAGATTAGTGGTAAACTGGTTTGGGTTGATTGCTTGTGTTGCTGTTAATACCCAGTGCCATGGGTGTTGCTTGATGATTGGTATTACATTGATTGTTTTTTAGCACCTTAGTAGCCTCACCCTTGTAACCACAAGATATATTTTTTAGCTTCCTTAATATCTTGGTATGATAGTGGTACACCCACTCAACCTATGATATTGGGATGTGGAATATGGTTTTCAACCATATGTTTTTCTGACGATAGTTTTGTACCCTGAGAGTTTGTGAGATAGTTCTGTCGATAACTTTGAGTGATTGCATTAGTATAAGTTTGCTTTTTGTATGTGTTGTTTTGATTACTTGATTGTCCCTCTGGTTCTGAGTGTGTGTCTTTTATTCCTTTACAACGTTAGAAAGACGAAGAACAAGAAGAAGGAGTTGTAGAGTTGTGTGTCAAGATCAAGCTACTTCAAGGCCAGGGACACAAAGAGATTTAAGGCAAGCCATCCTGATGCTTGCTGTTACTACACTTATCATTATCTATCATGCATGTTTTACTTCTGATTTTTTTTAAAAAACCATGTTTACGAAAAACTATTTTTGAGTGACTACTACTACTATTACTTTATATACTATTAATATGCCAGTAGTTGATGCTTGGTGTTACCAAACCCATAGCCACCATATGGTATTTATTACCATCAGAAGTATTAGTCCCTAAGTGGACACCCCAAAAATAAGTTTTTGCAAAAAAAAGGCTTTATGGAAAACACGGGGAAAAGGCTGAGCCTTATTCACCGGAGGATTGTTGAAGTGGTCATTTTTGAGAAAAAGGTGTTTTTACAAAAATGACACATAGCCTAGTCTTCTCCGGACAACCAAGAAGTACTGCCACTCTACCCCAACATGGGTACGGGGCCTATCTAGATGCTTGATCTTTTTAGTGTGTGTTCTATCCCAAAAAGCTATAGAGAGGATGATACTCTGAACCGAAGTGTCGCCAGGAGGGAGTAACGTGACATACAAAGTGAGGAATTAAGTTACCCCCCGGATGCGACAATTGGGTCCCCTGTTTGGCGATGTGTGACATGGTGCTAGGGGAATAAACCTAATTGAAGGGATAGTCATATACTAGCTTGTTCAGA
This sequence comes from Alopecurus myosuroides, assembly GCA_028641055.1. Classification (NCBI taxonomy): domain Eukaryota; kingdom Viridiplantae; phylum Streptophyta; class Magnoliopsida; order Poales; family Poaceae; genus Alopecurus; species Alopecurus myosuroides. The sequence continues at coordinate 417,987,558 of CM054059.1, forward strand.
GTGGATAGTTAGGATCATTCTTCTGATGCTTGCATATCGCTGTGTCGATCCATGGGTGGTTCATGGCAGATGATTGGATCTAGTGGAACGTGTACACCTCTACAGAGTAAAAATATTCAGAATAGCCGAGCCCTCAGATATGGGCAGTTGAACGGCCATGTATCTAGCATTGTGTCAATGTTTTCAAAAAAGAGTTTTGAAAAGGAGAAGGAACTTTGTACCGTGGAGGTACCACTGATGAAAAGACAGAAGTTGTTTTACAAGAAGTTTTGCAAAGAGAGAAAATCTTTTTTTCTAAACAAAAATCTGGAAGTTTATTCCAAGAAGTTTTGCAAAGAGAAAACTTTCTTTTATCAAAGTTTTACAAAACCTCTTGTGCATGTGATATCTACAAGAGAAAGATAACTATATTATTTTCTTTTGAAGTATCTTCTTCAACGAAGATACAAAGATTTTTCAAAATCAACTATGATATGTCTTACATATATCATTGATAGTGAACCCTATGTATAGCCTACCTACTACACCATATAAGCACACCTGCATTCTGTAAGTCACATGATGGGTGTCTTGCTGAGTACATTTAAATGTACTCATATTGGTTTCGTCCCTGGTATTTACTTGCCAGACTTCGAGAAGGAGTCTCAGGAGGAGATCTACAAGGAGGAGTGTTGTGCTAATGGCTTTGCGAACTAGGATCGTCTCCTAGTCAGCAGCCTGTAGGTTAAGTCATGACTTGGGCTCTACTACATTTGTGTGTTTAGTCTTCCGCTGTGCGTGTTGTGTGTTTGCCCTGCGTGGCAGTTGTGTGGACTTGGTCATGTGACCATGTCTCTTTTGTAAGTGTTTTGTGTAACCGTGTAATGAATATTGTATCTGTGTACCAACTTGATATGTTGTTCACGACTGGTGTGATCTGGGATCGTGAATGTATGCATATCGGAGGTGTCCTTGAACAGTGGTTCTGGGGGACCTTACACGCCCTTCCGGTGGGTGACGAGCAGAGGAAGCTGCGTGGGACGATGGCGCCGGCAACGCCCCTGCTGCAGTGTGTTGGCTGGACTTCACGGGCCCAGTTGGGCCCGGCCGGGCAGGAGGGTCTGGTTTGTCCGGCTGCTGCATCCGGACGGCTATCTCTCTCCGGCGGTGGAGGCAGATCCCTCCCGGGTGCTGCTGTGCCGTTGTTCCTTGCAGACGTTTCTGCATCTTGATCCTACCGGCGTCGTGACGTGGTCCTCGGTGAGATGGCGGCGTTCATTTCTTCACCGTGGTGGCGTGCGCTGGTGGGTGGTAGGTTTGGTGGAGCATCTCAGAGTGCCCGGTGGTGTGGCTTTGGAGGTTGGGAGAGATCCTTGTCGTTTCAACGCCTACGCGGTGACGCCTGCGGGCGTGGCCCTCCTTCTTGAGGGGCGCTGGGTATACATCTTCTCCACCCCCTGTTGCGGGCCGTGGGAAACCCTAGGATGGTACCTGGGGTAACCCTTGGAACGGTCCGGGCAGTAGCGTCGTCATCGTTGCATCCCGCTTGTGGTGTTGCTTGGTTCGCGGCGCCTCAGAGCGCTAGGGGAGAGGTGGATTTCTCCGGAGGACGCAGCGGTGGAGAGTCTTCTCCGTTTTCGTCAAACCGCCATTGTCGGCGTTGTTGTATCTTTTGTTTTCTTCTTTCGTTTTCTTTTGGGCTTGAGTTGTGCTGTTTTGCCCCAGCAGTGGTCTCACGGTCGTATCGGGTGGTTGCTATATTTATATAGCGGGGCGAAAGCCTGTTTCATGGGGATTGGCTAATTCACAATTTAATTGCCAAATTACAACTGAGGGCCATCAAAATTCTAGACTCCTATTAACTTTTTTATACTATGTTGTCACTCGAGCAAAAAAAATTCATATATTATCCTCCCAATAGTAAAATCACATTCACTACCTAGGGTATCTCGATGATAATAAGTACTCTTCTTCTATGCTATATTGTCTGCTCGCCTCCTCCATGTTTGTACCCTCGATAAATGCATAACTTGGTGTCTTCATATCATGTGTCACAACCTTAATATGTGATGCCCGAAGGTTCTCAAGATTCATCTCCACCTGCCTCATGGTTGGTCGGTGCTCTCCTTGCAACCTCACGCAAGCAACTGCCAGCATAGCAACCTCCTCAACCTCTTTGCCCCCTTCGTCCACGACCTGAGGATCCAGCACATGGACCAGGTCGCCTTTTGCTAACACGGTGGTGAAATGCATGATGAGGTTGTCCTCCTCCGATGACCGGTATAGATATGGTTTCTTTCTGGTGAGCAACTCCATGAGGAGGACGCCGAAGCTATAGACGTCACTCTTTTCATTAAGAACTCCGGTGGAGCAGTATACGGGGTCTAGGTACCCTAGGGTTCCCTGGATAGCGGTTGCAACAACCCCTGATTCATCAATTGGAATGCCCCTCGAAGCTCCAAAGTCTGATACCTTTGCTACGAGAGTTCCATCTAGCAGAATGTTCTGAGACTTGATATCTCTATGGACTATAGGGAAGGTGACAGCATAATGAAGGTACGCGAGAGCTCCCGCAGTTTCGGTTGCAATTCTTAGCCTAACCTCCCATGGCAATGATGTTGGCCCCTCAACATGAAGATGATGATAAAGAGTCCCGTTGGAAATAAACTCATACACCAGTAATGGCACCTCTGTCTCAAGGCAGCATCCAAATAATTTCACAACATTCCGATGGTTGATCTGTGATAGAATAGCTACCTCATTTATAAACTCGTCGATCTCCCGCTGGATAGTGACTTTTGACTTCTTAATAGCCACGACATGCTGGTCCGACATGATCCCTTTGTAGACCGTGCCATGCCCTCCTTTGCCGACCTCACGAGCTTTGTCGAAATTGTTCGTTGCCTTCTCTAGCTCCTCCAAGGATATGATCATCTTCTCGGCGATATCAGCCTTTTGTGATACTAATTGCTGCAACAGATGGCCACGATTTTGCTTGAAGAATTTCTGCCTCAGCATTTTTGTCCTCCGTTGCTTTAGCTTTCGAGCCACAAAATAAGCACCAAGTACCAGGAGTAGAAGGCCAGCGCCACTGCCAATTCCTATGCCCATACTTATACCTGGTAAGTATTAGAGAATAATATGTGTCTTAGGAAGAATCTCTGATGTAAATGGCCTCAAAATAAGTAAAATTCTGATGTAAAACAGAGCAAACCATGTAGCTAGTTTAGTTTCTCTAAGCTGTGCCTAAAGCTGGTTTTTTCATAGCACTTTGGTCTGTAATTGGGAAGAGGGACTTTTGCCGGGCGGCGTGTCGTGATGAACTTTGGAGCTCGTACAGTATTGCACATCAGTGAAACAGCAAGATATTTTTTTTTAATGGGAGTTTATTCATGTAGGTTGCACATCAGTGACCGTGACGTGCAACCAACATGAATCGATGCAAATCAAGTGTTGTTGTGAAGTTGTGCTCACCTAAGGAAGATTTGACGCAGCCATTTTTGACGCGAGGGTCGCCACGGGTGCCGCGCGGACATCTGCAAAGGTACCCTCCGACCGTGTTCGTGCACTCGCCGGAGCACGTGCCCGGCAACGCGCACTCGTCGACGTCTTTGCATCCGCCGGGGAGGTAAGGGTTGCCCTGGTACCCGCGGCTTGGCACTGGCACAGGTAACCGCTGCGATAGTTGCCGGTGGCGTTGCGGCATGAGCTGAGGCTGCTCCGGCACGCGCTCCTCGCCGCGTCCTCGGGACAGCCCGACGTCGCCACTCCCGGCAGATCCACCGGCTTCGAATCCACCGCGAATTCGAGAACCACGGGGACCGCCGGCCGGCGCGAGGGGGAGTACCCGGGCGTGTCGCTGAGGAGCGCGGCGGAGGCGGCGTCGAACCACCCTCGCTCGGCGACGCGCACCGCGATGGGCAGCTGGTCGTCGTACTCGTGGCTCGAGTCCAAATACTTGAACTGCACGCCGTAGGAGGGGCGGCCTATCGGAATGGGCGTCTCGCAGCAGCCGATCTCGGAGCACGCGGCGGCATCGCCGTTGCCCGGGGAGCTCGTCACGGCGCCCGTCCACTTGTCGTTGATGGAGCAGAAGGAGGAGCAGCCGCTGATGACGTTGCGGCCGCCGCCGTCCCCGACCAGCGTGGCCTGCACGTTGCACCCCGTGACGACGAACTGGTTGTGCCGCTCCGACAGCACGTACGGGCCGGCGCCGGCGCCGGCGCCGCCCCACGTGCCGTTGCCGTCTACGCCGCCGTCGAAAGTGAGATTGACCTGTCCGGTGCTGTCCACAACGCGCACCGTGGAATTGATCAGGGAGATCTCCACGACCTGGAGGGTGCCGCCGCCGACGAGCAGCCGCGTCCGGTCGCAGGTGAGGTTGAAGCCCGGCCAGTAGCACCCGTCGCCGATGCCGAACGGGTACGGCACGCTCACGTTGCCGCAGCTGGCCGGGCAGTTCGGCGGCGGCCCTGCACCTCGTACGGCGCCCTGAGCTGCCGCGGAGTAGAGCTGCACCAGCGACACCACCATCATCAGGGCTCCCGCCGGAATAATCATCATAACTGTTAAAATATGTTGTTAGTATTTACAACAACTAACCGTAGAGATAAGATAGAGATTAGTTGAGTTTAAATCCCTTTCCCTGTAAGCTTGGCGTACAAGTTGTAATCCCTCTGATCTATATATGTGCACGTATGGCCGGCCGATTGTGCTGAGCCGATTGCCTCCCAAAACTCTCTCTGTCCACGTTTTCTCACATGGTATCAGAGCGTGATTAGATCTAAAAACTCCACGCCTCCACAATGTCATCCGCCAACTCCTCTTCTTCCTCATCAGCCAAAACTGCCGAGACAGGCATCTTCTCTTCCGGCGGAAACTTCACCGCGGGCACCTCCTCAGCAGGTGGTCCGTTCAGCTTCTCCAACGTCAACCTCATCAGCCTCACCCACGACAACTATCTGCTTTGGCGCACGCAGATGGTGTCGGTGCTCAAGAGCCAACTCCTCATGGGCTACGTCAATGGGCTGTTCCCGTGCCCGTCCCAGTTCATCACCAACCCGCAAGCGGGCGACGCCGGCGCGCCCGCAGAAATCAACAACCCTGCGTACCAGAGGTGGATGCAGCAGGACCAGGCGATCCTCACCGCCATCCTCACCAACGCCTCAGAAGGCGTTGTCGCCATGCTCATGTCCGTCATCACCTCAAAAGAGGCATGGGACATCCTGGAGCAGAGCTTCGCCGCGCAGTCGACGGCGCACTCCATGCAGCTCCGGTTCAAGCTCTCCACCACCAAGAAGGCCGACACGACGGTGCCGATCTACTTCAACAAGATCAAGGCGCTCGCCGACACGCTTGCCTCCATCGGCAAGCCACTCACGGATGAGGAACTCGTTTCTTATCTTCTTGCAGGCCTCGATGGTGACTATGATGCCCTGGTCGAGGTGGTCACGGCGCGTGAGACGCCAATGCCGCTTCGCGATCTGTACGCACAGATGCTGAGCACGGAAAATCGTGTCGAGGGCCGCAAGGCGGAGTTCCACATCAACAATCACTCCGCCAACCTCTCCTTCAGCCGCGGCACTCCCGGCGGCGGCGGCAAGTTCTATCGGTCGGATGGCCAGCCCATGCCAACGCTCAAGCCACCTACCACTCAGGGCCAGTTTGGGCGCCCTCCCGCTCCGTCGCCCTTCATCAACTCTGGCGGCAACAGCGGGAACTCATCTGGTGGCGGCAACAACCGTCCGATCTGCCAGCTCTGCGGCAAGATCGGGCACTTAGCCTCCAAGTGCTTCAAGCGTTTCAAGAAGGAGTTCTTGGGCGTCGGGAACGATGGTGGCGGCGCGCCGCGTCAAGCTGCTGCTGTCACACACCCGACGCAGGGACAGACGGCCTCATACCCCATCGATCCTGCATGGTACGCCGACACGGGAGCCACTGACCATCTCACCAACGACCTCGACAAGCTGTCCATGAAGGAGACCTACCGCGGCAACGACCACGTCCACACCGCGAACGGTGCAGGTATGCGTATCCATCATATTGGCCAAGGCATTCTTCCTACTCCCTCTAATCCTTTACATCTAAAAGATGTCTTGCATGTTCCCGATGTTACTCGCAATCTCCTTTCTATTAAGAAACTCACACATGATAATCCCGTGTTCGTTGAATTTCATCCACGTGATCTGTTTGTGAAGGATCGGGACACGCGGGAAGTTCTACTTAGAGGGAGGTGTCGTGGTGGCCTCTACCCGGTGGAGCCACCAATCATCAAACAGGCGTTTGGGAGTCTTCGAGTGTCTCAAGAACAATGGCATTGTCGTTTAGGTCATCCTGCTTCACAGGTGGTTCAGCATGTCCTTCATCATAGGGATCTTCCTTCGGAGTCTAGTAAAAATAAAGCAATTTGTGATGCATGTCAACAAGGCAAAAGTCACCAATTGCCTTTTCCTATTTCTAGTCATGTAATAAAAGCTCCCCTTGAGCTTATATATTCAGATGTGTGGGGTCACACCCAAACTTCTGTCAGTGGACACAAATACTATGTCAGTTTTATCGATGCCTATAGTCGCTTCACTTGGCTTTATTTACTTAAGCAAAAATCTGATGTGTTTAAAGTCTTCCTTCAATTCCAAAGCCATGTTGAACGTCTCTTGAATCAGAAAATTGTTCATGTTCAAACAGATTGGGGTGGCGAGTATATGAAACTAAATAAATTCTTTTCAGATATTGGTATCACGCATAGGGTCTCATGCCCCCACACACACCAACAAAACGGCACCGCTGAGCGTAAGCATCGCCACATAGTCGAAACCGGACTTACTCTCCTCGCTCATGCCTCGGTTCCGTTTAGATTTTGGAGTGATGCGTTTACTACGGCATGTTTTCTCATTAATCGCCTCCCTAGTCGCGTCATTAACATGCAAACTCCCCTAGAACGCCTTCTAGGTGAGGTACCCGATTACACTTTTCTAAAAGTATTTGGGTGTGCTTGTTGGCCTCACTTACGACCATATAATAATCATAAACTCGAATTTCGATCAAAGAAATGCGTGTTTCTTGGTTATAGCTCCTTTCATAAAGGATATAAATGTCTACACATTCCTACAAATCGTGTGTATATCTCACGTGATGTCATCTTTGATGAACTCAGTTTTCCGTTTTCTGACGATTCGTCCACTGAAACTGCAATTCCTGTGTCATCATCTCCTGCCTTGCCTGGCCAATTTAATGATGCTGCGTATACCCCACTGTTATCTTCTAACCACGGTGCAGGTACCGGAAGAGGAATGCGACTTTACGTTGATCCAAGCAGTACCAGCCCCGCGATCGACGTGCATGCGCCCGTCTCGGGAAACAGCGACGCCATGCAGTCACCGCGCGCCCGCGACTCTCCTGCTCGCGATCGCGATCTGGATGATGGCCCAGGATCGGCCACTGCTTCCTCCGACCCGTCTGACGCTGGGCCGTCCTCACCCGGTCCTGTATCTGGGCCGTCTTCAGCAGCTGGGCCGTCCTCGCCCGGCACGCCAGCCTCTGGCTCTTCATCTGCTACCGGGCCAGTTCCACCAGCTGGACCTCCTCGACCGCCTGGGCCGATCACGCGGTCACGCAACAACATCCACTGTCCGTTGAAGCGCAAGGACGGCACCGTCGCCTGGATCGCTACGTGCATGGCGCCTGCATCATCCTCACCGAGCACAGAGCCACGTGACTACCGTGCTGCTCTCTCGATTCCACACTGGAAGGCAGCGATGGATGCAGAATTTGCTGCATTACAGAAGAATAAAACATGGCGGCTGGTTCCACGTCCTCTTGGCGTAAACATTATTGACTCAAAGTGGATCTTCAAGGTTAAGCATCATGCGGATGGTTCCATCGAGCGGTATAAAGCTCGCCTCGTCGCCAAAGGATTCAAGCAACGACAAGGTCTGGACTACGATGACACGTTCAGCCCCGTGGTAAAACCAACAACAATTCGGCTTTTGTTGTCTCTTGCAGTTTCTCGTGGGTGGCATCTTCGTCAACTCGACATACAAAATGCTTTTCTCCATGGTGTTCTTGAGGAAGAGGTGTATATGCGACAGCCACCTGGCTACGAAGATCCAGCGCGTCCTAATCACCTATGTCGACTTGATAAAGCTCTATACGGGTTGAAGCAGGCACCGCGTGCATGGCATGCCCGTCTCAGTTCCGTCCTTCATACCGTGGGGTTCATTGCTTCAGCAGCTGATTCTTCATTGTTCATATTTCGGCATGCGGAGGTAGTCACTTTCCTCCTGGTTTATGTGGATGACATAATTGTCATCAGCTCCTCAGCTAGTGCACCAGATCAGCTTATTCGGGATCTACGGAAAGAGTTTGCAGTCAAGGATTTAGGGGTGTTGCATTTTTTCCTTGGCATTGAGGTACTTCGGGCTTCCAATGGTGGACTGACTCTCACCCAACGGAAGTATGCATCTGAACTACTTCGGCGATCTGGTATGCTCAAATGCAAACCAGCTCATACACCCATGTCTTCATCTGACAAGCTGTCTGTTATGGATGGTGAACTCCTTGCTCCAGAAGACGCAACCCTCTATCGCAGCATCGTTGGGGGATTGCAATATCTCACAGTAACACGACCCGACCTCTCATATGTGGTCAATCGGGTGTGTCAGTATTTAGATGCTCCTCGTGACAGTCATTGGGCTGCGGTCAAGCGTATCTTACGCTACATTCAGCACACCTTGACACTTGGTTTGTCTCTTCATCCGGCAAAGGATGCACTCCTGTCAGCATTCTCTGACGCAGATTGGGCCGGCAATGTTGATGATCGGCGATCAACGGGGGGACATGCTATCTTCTTTGGAGGGAACTTGATCGCCTGGAGTGCTCGTAAACAGGCCACGGTTTCCAGATCGAGCACTGAGTCTGAGTATAAGGCTCTCGCCAATGCCACTGCCGAGCTCATATGGGTTCAATCCCTCCTTGGTGAGTTAGGCATTCAGCAATCCAGAGTTCCAGTATTATGGTGTGACAATATTGGAGCCACCTATCTCTCAGCAAATCCGGTGTTTCACGCTCGTACGAAACACATTGAGGTTGATTTCCACTTTGTCCGAGAGAGGGTTTCTCAGAAGCAACTCGAGATTCGATTCATCCCATCCAATGATCAAGTTGCAGATATTTTTACAAAGCCACTTCCGATTCCGTCTTTTGAGTGGTGTAAGCACAATCTCAACTTGTCAACTAGTTGAGATTGAGGGAGGGTGTTAAAATATGTTGTTAGTATTTAAAACAACTAACCGTAGAGATAAGATAGAGATTAGTTGAGTTTAAATCCCTTTCCCTGTAAGCTTGGCGTACAAGTTGTAATCCCTCTGATCTATATATGTGCACGTATGGCCGGCCGATTGTGCTGAGCCGATTGCCTCCCAAAACTCTCTCTGTCCATGTTTTCTCACAATAACGTCCCACTCCTAATTAACTAATCTGCTACTCCGCGACCAGAACTCGCTTTATATCCATTCATGATCCATCGAATGATTGATTGTCCCAATTATAAAGGTTGAGCAACTTGCACATAGACCAGTCGCAAAGCACACACGTGAGAACATGCTCCCCCGCTAGACCAACCAACGCGTTGACTTACCAAGGGCCACGTTTGGGCTGCTGCAGTAGTTTCTCTCTCCTAGGGTTTGGCGACCGTTATGGCGATCACATCTCTCTGGGGATAGAATCCACGTTTGAGACGCGCTCGTGGGTGTGTTCTGCTCTAGGAAGCCTCCCGAAGCCCGTGCTGTGATCTAGTTGGTCTCTCTCCCGTCCTCTCGTTGGTTCAGGGCGACTAAGGGGCTTTCTTTTGACTGCTACCCGCCCTTGGACGGCTGAGAAACTGCAGAGAGATCGGCGATGACGGGAACGGTGCAGGTGGGCGACAGAGGCAAGACAGTGAATTCTGAGGGGGTGATCTGAACGCTCCTCCGGTGGTGACGACTGCGACTGGATCTGATGAGAACGTCTCGGAGATGATGGGGCGGTTGCGTCTGACGGCGGCGGAGGCTGAGGTGGTGGTGCTAGATGACAGAGTAGAGGGCCCTTCGGTACACTCCAAGTGGGCGATCGTAGGCAAGGTGATGTCCCCGTCTGTTCTTCATATTAGCACGATCTCGTCGGCGCTCCGGCCGGCATGGGGGAACCCACGAGGACTGATTCTGAATCCGGCGGGTGAAAACCTTTTCGTCGCAGAATTTGGATCAAAGGCTGATATGGATCGCGTGGTGGATGGCCCTCCTTGGGTTGTTGGCAAGCATGCGGGTCTGTTTCAGGAATTCAACGTAGATCAGAGGCCCAGTGACATGGTTTTCAACAAGTTGAGGCTGTGGGCGAGGATCTTTAATCTCCCCTTCGGGTGTATGAACAAGAAGGTGGGAGAGACAATTGCTAGACCTTTGGGCATAGAAGGAAGTGTCCCGATTGTGGACTGTGATGCAACAGGAAGATGCTGGGGTAGCTATTTGCGTGCTCGTGTTGAGGTTAACATTGATAAACCGCTAAGGCGGGGAGTCACGGTTTTCTCTCAGAGAAGGAATACGACGGATTGGTATGATGTGCAGTACGAGAATTTGCCGCACTATTGTTTTTCATGTGGGCTCATTGGCCACTCCTCGACCGAATGCAAAACCCCGGGGGAGAGGGATGAGGCCGGGAAGCTCCCCTATTCTGCTGATTGGTTGTGTGCCCCGGATGATCGGAAGAAAAAGTTTCAGGGCACACGTTCATCTAGCGATTCTGTGTCGGCTGGTAATGGGCGATCGTCTACTCCAACCAGAGAGCACCCAAACCAGTCATCAATTAGGCACGCGGCTCCGGGTCATCAAAGCAAACATGACGCATTTACTGAGGTGTCATCGCCGGTCAAGGAGAAGAAGACCCGAACCCGCAAGCCATCAATTACCAACAAAGTGAATGCAAAGGAGAAAGGGCCTATCAAGGAGAGTGCTGCGATTACGGGGCAGAAGCGCAAACAGACCTCCAAGGCCAAGAACACACCCCTGTTACTGTCAGGTACAGAGGAACAGCTCGATGTGGTGCTTCATGTGAGTAACACTAGCCCTGCTGCCACTAATCAGAGGGACAATGAGGTGAGTGATGACTCCAAAAAGAAGTTAAGAAAGGAGACTGAATCTGGATCGGCGGATCAGGCGGGTTCTGCTGAGCAGGCCCGCCAGACGCAATGAGATTCTTGTGCTGGAACTGCCGCGGACTTGGGACAGACGCGACAGTGGGAGAGCTCTGGTGGTTATTGAGAGCTCATCGTCCCTCCCTCCTCTTCCTTTCCGATACGAAGATGAGGGAATCTAGAGTCCGTAATTTCATGTGGTCTCTAGGTTACTCGGGTTGTTATGCAGTTAGCTGCGAGGGTTTAAGCGGTGGCTTAGCCCTATTTTGGTTGTCATCCGTTACTGTCTCCATCAAGGCATCCAACTCTCGGTGCATTGATACCCATGTTACATCAGTGGCAGGAGAACAATGGAGAGCAACTTTTATTTATGGAGAACCTCGACGAGAACTCCGTCGTGAGTTTTGGGAGTTTCTTCGATTTATGAAAGCCCAATGGAATGGACCATGGCTGGTCTGTGGTGATTTTAATGAAGTTCTTGGACAAGATGAACATGTGGGACCAAGAGATCGAACAGAATCACAAATTGAGGATTTCAGGGACTGCTTGCAAGACTGTGAGCTTACGGACCTTGGCTTTGAGGGGCCAAAGTACACTTGGAGCAATCGACAGGACGCAAATCATAATGTGAAAGTGTGTCTGGATCATGCTGTCGCAAATGGGGATTTCTCTCGCATGTTTGGTGGCTGTACGGTGGAGAACGTGATCACCACGTCATCGGATCACTATGCCATCTTGGTCTCTTTGAAGGGTGATTCTCGAGCTACCTTGGAGATGCCGGTACATCACAAATTTCGGTTCGAAGCCATGTGGCTACGGGCACCGGATTACAAAGAAGTGTTGGAGACGGCGTGGTCGGAGGCTAGTACAGCCGACCGATCCTTAAGTTCAACTTGGAACACTATTAACCGAGTGGCTGGATCACTTAGGGATTGGAGCCGCGAATCCTTTGGCTCAATCCGTAAGAAGATTCGCAAGCTGGAAGGTCGACTACGATACATTCGTGGCCTCGTTCTTTCGGAGGACTCTTTGGAGGAGGAACGGGTGACTGAACGTGAGTTATGTGAGCTCTTCGAGCGGGAGGAGATCATGGCACGCCAGAGGTCCCCTGTCGAGTGGCTGCGGAATGGCGACCGTAACACTGCCTTCTTCCATGCTAGAGCATCAGCACGGTGAAAAACCAACAAGATTGAGTGGTTGCATCGTGAGGATGGCTCAAAATGTGACGCAGCAGGAGAAATCAAAGGTATGATCCACGGTTTCTATGAAAAACTTTTTTCTTCTTAGATGTGTACTTCACTGGATGCAGTCTTGGAAGCTATTCCCTCCAAGGTCACGGATGAGATGAACGATGACCTTTGTAAACCGTATACGGATGAGGAAATTGGGGCTGCGTTGTTCCAGATGGGACCAACCAAAGGACCAGGGCCAGATGGTTTCCCTGCTCTCTTCTATCAGAACCATTGGGATTTCTTCAAGGAGGAAATTTGCAGTGCAGTTCGGTCCTTTATCAATGGAGGAGAGGTTCCAGAGGGGTTTTGTGATTCCATCATTGTTCTTATTCCCAAAGTTGTAAAATCAAGACACCTGAAGAATTTCAGGCCCATTAGCCTTTGCAATGTGATTTACAAGATCGCCTCCAAGGTTTTGGCAAACAGATTGAAGGTTATTCTTCCTCTTATTATTTCTGAGCAGCAGAGTGCCTTCGTCCCGGGGAGACTTATCACTGATAATGCCCTCATTGCCTTCGAGTGCCTGCACACTATCAGACACCAAGAAAATAAACGTCCCTATTTTGCTCTCAAAATTGATATGATGAAAGCCTATGATAGGGTGGAGTGGGACTATTTGCACGGGTGTCTTAGTAAGCTGGGCTTTGCACCATCATGGATACAGTCTATCATGAGGTGTGTTACATGCGTGAGATACGCGGTTCGTGTGAATGGTGATTTGACGGAACCTGTTATTCCGTCAAGAGGCATTCGACAGGGAGATCCCATTTCTCCATACTTATTTCTCTTATGTACAGAAGGGTTGTCAAGTTTACTGCAACGAAGCGAGGATCGAAATGAGCTCTATGGTATCAAAAATGGTAGACTCGGTCCTCCTATATCCCATTTACTGTTTGCAGATGACAAAATTTTCTTTACCAGGAGTGACAGTAGGAGTGTGGAATCATTGAAAGCTACCTTGCAGACCTATTGTGATGGTTCTGGACAGAAGATAAATCTGGAAAAATCATCGGTCTTCTTTGGCAGCCACTGTAATGATCAGATTAAAGGAAGAGTGAAAGCAAGCCTTGGTGTTCAGAGTGAAATCCTAAATGAGTTTTACCTGGGGATTCCAACTTCGGTAGGACGTTCATCCACGACCACTTTCAACTTTCTCTATAATATCATCTGGAAACGTTTAAATGGGGTTGTGGATAGGCCTATGTCAAGAGCAGGCAAAGACACTTTCTTGAAGGCTGTGGTCTAGGCGATACCCACATACGTGATGATTTGTTTTCAAATACCCATCCAAAATTGCAACAAGATTCGTGCTGCTGTTGCTAATCACTGGTGGGGAGTTGAAGATGGACAAAAGAAGCTACATTGGAAATCATGGGAGTGGCTTTCGTCTCCAAAAGCACTTGGAGGCATGGGTTTCCGAGATGTTTCTCTGTTCAACCAGGCTATGCTCGGACGACAAGGATGGCGGCTGCTAACAGAACCAACGTCCTTATGTGCGAGAGTGCTCAAGGGGAGGTATTACCCTTATTCATACTTCTGGCACGCGCCGAAGCCGAGATCAGCCTCCCATACATGGAGGAGTATTCTGTTTGGGCGGGATCTTCTCCGTCGTGGTATTCAGTGGGGCATCGGGGATGGCCAATCGGTGAAAATAACCTCGGATAATTGGATTCCGGAGAGACCCCCGTATATGCTACGTCCACTGAAACAAATACCAAAGGAGGCAACTGTCAATTGCTTTATCGATGAACAAACTCATGAGTGGATCCCGGAATCCATCTATGGGTTTTTCGATAATGACACAGCAGAGCTGATACTACAAATTCCAATAGACCGCCACGGTGGAGAGGATTTTGTGAGATGGCCACATACGTCTAATGGCATGTACTCGTTTCGTTCTGCATATAACTATGCGAGATCAGACTCCTTCTTCGTGCAACGCAGTAACCACCGAGGCATGCACTCCGGTTCTGCGGACGAGGCGATCCAGTGGAAGTCTGTGTGGAAGATCAAGGCACCACCGAAAATGAAAATCCACCTGTGGAGATTTGCGCATGATTGTCTCCCCACTGGTGTTCAGCTGCAGCATCGCCAAATTACTGCAAATGACACATGTAGCTTTTGCGGAAGAGTAGAAGATATCTTCCACAACCTGCTCGACTGTCAGTTCGCCAAGATGGTCTGGAAAGAGATCAAGCGAAAGTACAACATCCATCTGCTGCACAACAACTGGGTAAGCACCAAGCACTGGCTCTTCGAATTCCTAGCTCAAGCTACTGATGTGGAGGCCACGGTGTTCACTGTGGGGTGTTGGCATATTTGGGAATCCCGGAACGATACAAGAAATAACCGGGGACATCCCGATCCTGGTCGTACTGCGTTGCGTATCTTTGCATACGTAGACATGATCATTCAACATTGCTATCCTGCGAATCCGGTTAACAGGCGTGAGCCCAAAGGTTCTGTAAAATGGTCTCCGCCGCCACTGAGTGAGTTTCTGCTGAACTGCGACGCTGCGCTGTTTCCTGAAGAACGCATGATGGCAATGGGTGCGATCGTCAGGGATTCTACTGGCAGGTGTCTGATGGCTGCCGGGTTTCCCCTCAAGGGTTTCTCCTCGCCCGAGATCGTGGAAGCACTGGCCCTACGCCAGGCCATGTCCCTTGCTCTTGATAAAGGCTTCAGAAAGGTCACCGTCTCGACTGATTGCCTGTCGCTGGTCCAGAGGATTTTATCATCGTCAATGGATCGATCGCTGGTGGGAGTGGTGGTCCTGGATATCAAGCAATTGGCAAAACAATTTCTGTCTGCATCTTTTCGGCATGTCGGCCGAAATCTGAATAAGGCGGCTCATATCTTAGCTAGATCAGTTTCGGTTACTTCTAGTGGTTTTATTTCAGACTCTGCTCCGGATATGATCCGGGAAGCACTGTGTATCGATGTTTTCTGATTAATAAAGAGCCGTGTTTACTGTAAAAAAAAGGGCCACGTTTGGGTAGACTGCACCAACTTTTGCCGGGCATGCTCTCGAGGGTATGGTCACTGCAAACAGGTACATACACATCTTGTGCCTGTCCTTTGGTGACTTGCACCACATAGAGCATCTCCCCCAGTCGCGCCCCGCGTGAAAAACCGCCAATTATACAGCGCGCTGGCCAGCAGATGCGTGACCCAGCGCGCGAAAAAATTTAGAGTGCGTGGCCAAAAGGCCCAACCCACGCTGCTAATTTTCAGCTCCCGTACAGCGCGCGCGACCATGCGACAACGCCCGCGAATCCCAACCGCCGAGCGGAAATCTCAGCGCGCGCGGCGATGGAGAACTACTCCGGCGCATCGCCAACGCCCCCGTACCCCACTGGTTTCGCGAACCCTAGCACCGCCGCCGGCGGCGCCCGTCCATTCGGCACCCGGCTCAAGGACTGCGCGCGGAGGACAGCAGAAGCGCCCGACCGTCGTCGCGGTTACGCGAGCTTTGCGGGGGCGCAAGGCGTTCGCGGCGGCGTAGCAGCAGCCGCCGCAGCCTCCACCGCCACCGCAGCAACCCCTGGCCGCCACCGGCTTCACAACGTATGCGCCCGCACGCAACATGTTCGGTGAAATGTCCGAAAGGTATTTTCGGTTGCAAACTTCATTTTTTGTATGTGTACGATGAACTTGTCGTCTTAAATGTCTTATTTGGTGTAGTATTGATGATGAGTCCTACTTGGCAACTATGAATGTTGAATCCAATCATGACAATTGGACTCAGGAACATGGTTCCCAAGAAAATTGGTCTCAAGCATATGGCTATGAAGAAGGTGACAAAGTCGATGAACAAGGTGAGGTCATCATTGAAGGGAAAGGAAGGGGCACTACCTACACTTCGTAAGAAGATGTGTGACTATGCAAAACCTATTGCGTTGTTGGATTGGATGCATCCGTTGACACATACCAAACTACAGACACCTATTGGACGAGGATGAAGGAGTATTTCGATAATATCAACACGATTCCGAAGAAGGATAGAACCGACCGCTCCGATAGATCTCTTTGGTCGCGTTGGTCACTTATTTCTACAGTATCCAAAATGGGCGGGGGTGTTGGCGGCAACTAATGCTATGAATCCAAGTGGAGCTAACGATGTTGATAGGGTAAGTTTGGAATACTTCTATATGGTCACTTTCTATGATATTGCATTTTCTTGGCTATCTTGTTTAACTTTTCTCTTCTTGTTTGTAGGCTAACATTTCACATAACCTATACAAGGGAGCTGACAAGAAGAACAAGAAGGGGAATATGCCATGGAAAGACATTCACCTTGCATCATGCATATGCGGCGCCATAGAATGAGGAGAAGTGGAGGGCTTGTCCGGCTATTCGCAAGATTGAAGTAAAGAAGAACAAACAACTAGAAGGTGGAGATGAAGATGATGTCTCAAGTGGTGAGGAAGGCAACCGAAGCCCCACTCCGAACTCGGTTGCCTCGCCAAAGAGGCCACTTGGAAGAAAGCAATCAAAGGAGAACAAGAAGAGGAGCGGCGAGGATCCCATCGAGTCACACATGAAAGCAATGATGATCGCAAGATTGGAAGCAAACGAGGAGAGAAGGACAAGAAAGGAATCAACGACGTTGGCGGAGGCGAGGAGGGTGGAGGTGGAGGAGAGGAGGGTGACGGTGGAGGAAAAGAAGATTCAAATGGAGGAAACTACTCGCCGTCAAGAGTATGAGAGGAGCTTCATCTTCCTTGACATGTCCAAACTTTACGCCGAGCAAAAATAATATGTCAAGCTTTACCGTGAAGAGATTCTAACTCAAAAAAGGGCGAGTACCATGGAATATGGAGGCTCTGGTGGCATGGGATCACCTCCAATTGGGGGCTTTGGAGGCATGGGAGCACCTCCACTTGGGGGCATTGGAGCAAGTATGGGAGGACCAAGCGATGGCGGTGGAGGCATGAGGAGTGGCATTGGTACCACGGTACACGCGGCACCACAGCCGGGTACTTTCATGGCTTCCTTGATGTCCCAAATTCCTTCTTCGAGTCTCACCGCCAACTATCAAGATGAGGATGATGGCGATGATGATGATGCCAATGAAGAAGAAGAAGAATAAATTTCTTGTTTCGAGTTATCGTGTGTGCTTGTTCGTGACATGAACTATGTTGAGTTTTAGCTATTGAACCATGTGGTTGTTTTTTAGACTATGGAGGCAAACTATGTTCGAAATTTATGCATTTTTGCTAAACATTTGTTGCATTTTGCTACGTTTGGAAGAGTACCGGCTGGACGTGCGCGCCTCGTTTTCGTGCGGCTGTGTTTGCGCTCTGCGCGTGCGCGCGCTGCAAACGGGGCGAAGAAGGCGCGTCTGGATTTGAATTATCTGGCGCCGCGCTGGAGCAGCGATCGTGCGTCGCTGTATAGGCTGTTTCGCGCGTGTAGCGATCGCGCGACTGCTGGAGATGCTCTTAGTGACGTAATTTTGTGCTCGGCTTTTGGTAGCTCTTTGGCCACGCACAAAAGCATTCCACGATGCAAAGTGCGTTGTTTGGTAGCATCCAGTCATTGTTTGTGGTCACCTCTTCACTCCTTTTGTGAGCTTATCAGTCACCATCGGACTAGGAGTACGAAATAACAATAGTTCAGACTTAACTATTAGCAATTCATTCCAGCGAATGTCAGTTCTTAAATACTAACTACTATGAGTGGCGGTTCATAAGTACTTCCCTAACCAGTATGAATCGAATGACGGTTCATGGAGGGGGGAGGGTCGGTTCTTCTTTTTCTTCTTCTCTTCTTCAGATCCCGCCAGTACCTCTATCCGCCCATATTACCTCAGCCCACTCCATATTTTTATTTTTCCATTCTTCATTGTCATCAAAGGCCACACAATTCCGCGAGTCGACGGTGTAGACGTCACATTTGTCTCTTCTGGTACATGGGAATCGAAGCCCCATCCAAGAATCCAGTTGTGCAGACAACACGCAAGAACAACCTTCACTTGGGTGGAAAATTGTGAAATGGCTTCTGGTCAAGGATCTTGAATCTATTTTTGAGTGCACCAAAAACTCTCTCGACCATAACTCTAAGACTAGAGTGTCTGAGATTGAGCAATTCCTTTGCAGTAGCAGGACCAAACCTTGCACTGAAGTTGTTTACATGGTACCTGGTTTTTTTGGAAGGTTGGAAGTACTCCAGGACAGCATGCATAACCAGCATCTCCAAGGTAGAACTTACCATCGGGATATTGATTCCATCAGGTCTGGACATACTATCAGCTAGTATGGTTGCATCATGCGTCGTTCCTTCCCATCCAACAAGCACATATGTGAAGCTGAAATCAAAATTGACAGCTCCTAGCACATTTTGGTTGGTGCAGTATTCCCCTTATGTGCTTTGGACTGTGATTTGGGCACTTGAGCTGTCACATGAGTATCATAGATGGCGCCAATACAATTCTTCCATGAGCTGAACAAACTGTTAAAGAACCGGCAAAATACATGTAGATGCTCTAATTTGATGAGTGCTTAAGTGCTTACCTTGAAGTATGGATACCATCTAAAGCTGTCTCTGATCTTGGTTGGCGTTTGATCTGTAGCTGGCTTGATCGTTGATGCATCCTAAAATGACACATGTTTATCTATGTTTAAACCGTATCATTGTCATGAAAATGATAGACATATCAATCTAGACCTGCCACTAATCACTAATGTGCAATTTATTTGCAAATCTTCGTGTCATTATTTTTATTTTGCAGACATTTGACAAGACATCAAGGGAAATAAGAGCTAAAAGGAAGGAAAAGATAAATATCAGAAAATAAATTAATTCTGCCCTGGCAGGACACTTAGTGACCACGGTGCGGTCAGTGGCAACCGTACTGCTCACCGTACCGCTGTCAGAAAGGACCGTCGTGTCACACTGACTAAAAGTCTCAACATGACCCAAAGACAATTTGCGAAAGAAATCTCCCAAAACACTAATCCATTCGTTGGAGCCCCATATAAGGAGAAGAAAAAGCCCCCCCCCAGAAGAGAGCCGCATCATTTTCACTCTCCACCGTCCTCTCCACCAAGACCACGAAGTTCTGCCGTAAATCCACCACATCATCTCCACCACCACCACCGAAGTTATGGCCATACTTCTACTTTGTAATCTAGACCCCATCGTGATTGACAACGTTGTAAGAACTATCAATCTATTCAATTCAAGTACTATTTTTATTGCCATGTTTTCTATTGTTGATATGATCGCGATGTCTGAGTAGTCCCTCTCAGGCAATGGGCTAAGGACTAACCTTGCAGCTATGTGCTAAATCTAAATAGGATAATTAGTGTAATGAGTTTATCTATGTTATTTGTGTGTGTTATATTATCTGTACCTGTCTCCTAGGACTTGTAAGGTACCCAAGACCCCGAAGAATGATCAAGGTAAAAGTATAGTGAGAGTGAAGTGAAAGGTTGATCGGGAAGATCTGTGACAAGAGGATAAGTAAGACTACTGGAAGTGGATCTCTCGGGAATTAACAATGACATCACCGTGCTTAATGCTTTCTTCTTTCTTTTTAGAACTAGAAACCGAGGCAACCCCGCGAACCGGAACGAATATAGGGTCAAGGTTGGACGAATTACTGTATGCTCACCCGTGCTCGGAGGCATAGTGGATAACTGATGCATTTCCTACACACAACTAAATAGCATATGTATTAATTATACTAAAATGTTTTGACTTTATCTTATTTATCTCATACTACTAATGTAGGTGAAACCTTATGCCCGTGCCTATTTTATTATTGATAAATCTCCTTTTCAATATAAGAATTGGTCCTGTTAAAACATGTTTTAGGAAACTTTCTATGGACTCACACTGGTCTCATCAAGCACATACTTCCCGGTTCTATAAAACCTTGGGCCTCAAGGGAATAAGCTTACAATACTACAATCTGGTAATTCGGATTGAAGGTATCAACATTTTTCTGGCGCCGTTCCCGGGAAATATTTTTGCTACCCTGATGAGGTCATAGAGTCTCTTTTAGTTTTGTTAATTTTTGTTTTAGTTTATTTCTTGTTATTAGTTTATTACTTGCTTAGCTTATTTGAAAACCTAAAAATGTTAGTTTATATTTTGTTCTTATTTGAAACACAAAAAAGTTAGTATGGCAAATAAGAAACTTTGGGAGTTTGCTACTCCCAAAGATAATTATTTACATGCACCCATCACTCAACCAGCAGTTGTTGCGGAGAACTATCGGATTAAATCAAACTCATTGAACCTTCTTCAACAAAATCAATTTAGTGGTTCAGCTTCTGAGGATGCAGGAATGCACTTAAACATTTTTTACTGAATTATGTGATATAATGTGTATTAAGGATGCTAGTCCAAATGCAGTCAAGCTACCGCTTGTTTCCCTTTTCACTAAGAGGAAGAGCCAAAAGATGGTTACTAGCATTACCTAGAGGTACAATTACATCTTGGGATAATTATTGTTATGTTTTTATGACTAAATATTTTCCACCTGCTAAGACTATGCAATTACGTTCAATCATTACAAGTTTTAGATGGGAAGATCGCGAGACACTAGTGCTTGCATGGGAAAGGCTGAAAGACTCTGTTAGGAAATGTCTTAACTATGGCTATGGAGGAGTGGTCAATACTCCATTTATTTATAATGCTAATAAACCCTATGTCCAAGTCTATGCTTGATACAGCTTTGGGAGGAACATTCATGGGAAAAGAAATTGAAGTAGCAAATAAGCTACTAGATGATATGCAAGACAGCCATGCTCATTGGCATATTGAAAGAACAAGCACCAAGAAGGTAAATGCAGTCACTGAGAGCAACAAACAAGAGCTTACAGCAAAGGTAGACGAGATAATTTATGTCCTTAAAAATAACAATGAATCTCAGGTAAATGCCATCACCAATGCTCAAATTGAAGAAATAAATTTCATAGCTCGTAATACTTATAACCCTTCATGGAAAGGTACAAGCTTTAGAAAAAATTATCAGAAACCATATAACCCTACAGGAGCACCAAACAATAGTAACTGTAACAATGTAGGAAACAATGACAACCGCCAGACAATTGAAGAAACACTTAAATCTTTTATAAATTATCAAACTGAACAAATAGTGATTTTTACAAAATGGTTGAGAATCATCATAATATACTTGGTCAGGTACCAGAAAATTTAGCACTATAAGAACTGATTTGCAGGTACACCAAGAAAGACCAAAGAATATGGAGACACAAATGGCCAAGATAGCTAAGAGTCAAACCTTGATTCTAGCAAAATTTGCAGGTAATCCGGAGCCAAATCCAGTTGCAGACATGAAGATGATGAGAAGCACAGAAGATGAACCGGAAGGTCTGGTTTATATTAATGCTCCTTTACCAAACTATACCGTCGAAGATATTTTGAAGATGGTAAGTATAAAGAACCCATTAGTAGAAGGAGGTAACGAAGCAGCTTATAAAAAATTTGTTAACCAAGTTTCTTATAGAGTCCGAGAGCTAGAATTAAAATATAGAAAACTATCTGAAAAAAATTCGGCTAAACTTGAAGACATATTTGAACCTACTATTAAGATACGTTTACTCAAAATGCATTTATCTAATTCAACCTTTAGGCAAGCTATGGGAACTAAAGAAAATATTATAGTACAAATTAGAGGAAGTCATGCACTCCTTGATCTTGTTATAGTAGACATGCTCGAGGATCCAATAGCACCCATAATAGGTTATAGACCGTTCTTAAGAACTATTAAAGCCTTGATAAATTTACATGAAGGTAACGTGAGCGTTGAATTACCTTCTCGAAATCCTTTTGTTGTTCATTTTCCCAGGAAGAACGGATCAAAGGTCTACGACAACAGAACCATAACATTGAAGGAAAACTACTTCGGAATGGGCACACAAGTCACTAATCCAAGTTGAGCATCACCACGGTTGAGCTAACATACCGAAAAAAGCGCCTCATGGGAGGCAACCCATGATAAGTTTTTCTTTTATTTCGTTTTTAGTTTTAGTATTGAAAACACACGGGAGGATGAGAATTTTTTTCTTATAATATCTTTACTTTTGCTGCCACCAAAATTTATATTTGAAGCCTTGTTGAGAACTAATATTTTAGGTCACAAGTGAAAAAAATCTGAGAAGAGAATCAATTTAGCTACAGTACGCCATTTAACGAGTGGTGGTACGGTCATAATCGACCGTACCATCCACCATACCGACATGAAGAAAATAGGGAGAAAAAGAAAAAGAAAAACCATTTCATGAATCCCGAGGCACAACTATTTGCGGGCGACTTAACGAGTGGCGGTACTGTCAATTTCGACTATACAGACCACTGTATCGCTGCAACAAGGATTAACAGAGCATGGAAATTTTACTTAACGAGTGGTAGTACGGTGACCCCACCGTACTAACGTAACCATATGTATCTTAATATCGTGAAAGTAACTTAGTGAGTGGTGGTACGGTCAATTTCCACCATACCATCCACCGTATTGTTGCAGTATTTTTTAAGAGAGAGTCCAGTACCAACTCAATGAGTGGCACAGTACGGTGAGCCACCGTACCACCCACTGTATCACCCACCATACCAAGAAAAGAAGGCTTCGAAACTTCGAATAGGTGAGTCGTACGAACCCTGGTACGGTCAGCCCGACCGTACCGGTCATCGTACCGACCCGTTTTGCACGTAAAATCCTCCAAACCAAGTTTTCCAATCTATAATATTATTTCATCACCTCTTCCACCTCCAAAACTTCCCCCGAACCTCAAGAGATCTTATTACTCGTTTATCTTTTGTTCGATTACTTTTGCATCAACAATCAAAGGTATGTTTCTTCCCTTTCCAACCAATTATTTTTTGCAAATATTGGTTCAATTAAGTTTTATTTCCAATCTAGGGTTGCATGTTCATACCTAGATCTTTTTAGATTGAACAATTTTTTTGCCTACACTAGAGAGATCATACCACTACTATCTTAGAGAAACCATATTTTCCATATTTTACGAACCATTGCTTATTTATTTTTTGTTGATTATTTTTAGATGACCACGAGGAGCCAAACACGTGCTAGTGCTAACCCCAGTGTTAGTGGATGTGCTAGTCAATCTAGCTACATTGCTAAGAAGAAAATATTTGAGAAGTTCATGGGAATCAAGCTTCGTGGCAAGGCAAACCAAAACAAATACAAGAACCATGAACAACGTGATATTAGAACTACGAAGTGGGCTTGCCCCACAACCATCCACCATCTTGGTATCATGAATGATTTTAATTTGCTTTGCAACAATGTTGGTATTCGTTCATTTGTTTTTCAGGATGTTCCAACTTACATAAGATTGACGATGGAAATTTTATGCATACTTGAGCACACCGTGAATATCTATCCTGGTAACACTAAAGAGATAGTCAAATTTCAGCTGATGAATAAACCGTATGACTTGAGCATAGACGAGTGGTGCAATTGCTTCCGATTCGTCAATAGTGACAAATACACTCGTACTAGTAACTATTTTCTTAACCCTCGGCCTAGTCATTATTTTAAGCATATTAGTATTTCATCTGATGCCCCCAAGGGAGGCAACATTGAGTGTCTTGCTATTCTATATTTCTTCTATGTTGTTGCTAACACTTTGCATACATGCGGCGGATTTACAAGAGTTAATGAGGATGAGATGCTCATCCTAGCAAAAGACGCCCAACTTAACACTGATATTACGAGCAGTTTGTGTACTATGCTTCTTTTCCATATTTTTATAAGGCACACCAAAGCCGTGGACCTATCATTGTGCAGGAGTCATCACCGTTCTCGCCTACTCACTTGGAATAGAATTGAGCAAGTTAGCTCAGCTCACCGACGAGAGGTATGTTGGTTTCACTACACTGAGAGCCACAAGTATGATTTTACGCACCAAGGAAGATTGTAATTCGTATACTAGGAGCAAGAGAAATATTTGCAGCTCCTATGCCTAACATCTTTTCTATCAAGAATGGAATATTTCATTATGATGTACATGATGAGGAAGAGGAAGTTGAGCCCGAAGTAGAAATACTGGAGGACTTCGATGTTGAAGCAGAAGCACCCGAGGAGGAGGCATACATACCATCGCAATACACTACATACCAAGACCTTCATGAGCTCGGAAAACACGTCAATGACATCCACAACCTCGCAACAAATCTCGGTAACACTTCTTTTGATTTTGCAAACAATTTTTTATTATTGGAGTGATATTGTGTACCCTCAAAATTTCCATCCACCACCACAATGATCTCCCATGTGCAAACATTTAAGCTTGGGGAGGGTTTTAGCACTTCTATATCAAGAGTTAGTGACAAGTTATCTTCTTTTCATTTTTAGTTTTATTTTGAGGTTGTGCTTTCTATCACTTGCATTGGAGTAGCATCCAATGTTTTTCTTTTAGTTTTTTTCATTTTCTAGTGTTTTTTCTTTTGAAGTCTTCAATAGCTTTGCTTTTATTGCCAATTTTATATTCTAAGACCCCGTCTAGAAAAACACAAAAATATTTTTCGTTTATATTTACTCTCTCGATGTTTCTAGCACCACATTTATTTTGCAGAAGAGTGGTCATTCAGGAGTTTCCAAGAAACATATCCTAAGGAAGAGAGGAATATTTCATTGACATGAGGTATGTCTTGTGAATCACACCTTTTTGAGTTGCAAGTTTATATGATTAGTATACCATCAAATTATTGTATGCATGTGGGATAACAAGTATTGATAGATAGAGTAAGAATCTTATTCACATGGTTATTAAGTATTGTTTCTCTTACTCTATTTTCATGTAGTGAACCATGTCTTGCCAAAGTACCAAATTATACAAATTAAAATGAACAAGAAAAGTCTCTTAGACTTGGGTGATGTAGAAAAGATTGTTTGAAGAGTCTAATGCAAGAATTACTCAACCCCGTAGTATCTAATGTTAATTGTCAAGAATATTTCCTTTTAAGAGATTTCTCTGATAGAATATATGCCTAGCAATATGTGAGACTCGTACCATAAATTTTCCATGTTAATCACCGTAGTAGATACGCGTGCCTCTACATCTTTTGCACCCATGAGATGCTGACAACTCCGCTGGCCTATGAACGATTTATCAGAGTTAATCTCAGATATCTGCTATGAGTTGGTTTAAACACCTGTTATCAGTACTCTTGTGGGAATCATGCATTTAAGCAGGCCGGACACTCCTCTAACTCTTGATCAATCAAAATATCTGAGGGAAACCTCTAATAGCCAAGTTATGAGTGTATTTAGTTGGGACAATTTGTTGCAACCCGGTTTTGCGTTCATACACTTGATTAAACGTATACAATTCTTTTGGCATGATCTGATAACTATTGAGATATTGTTCTTGAAAGTCAATGAAAATAAAAAGTGCATTATAGAGCCATTTAGTTTATTTCACTGGGTGTCAATGAACTACTCTCAAGTTATGCTTATTTGAGCATTGCTCTCACACTCTTATTTGATAAATTTAATCCTTCGAAATGCCCCTTAGCAGACTTGTATTTTCTACAAGAAGTAGAATAATGGTTTCTTTACCAAATGTACCTGTTAATATGATATTTGCTTTATTTTTCTTGGCTTACCAAACCTGCTATGATACTTTGTTTTTACACTATTTCTATTAATCTTTTAGCTGAAGGAAGTGTGAGCCACTAGACAACCAATTGTAAGTCAACTAAACTTCTCGTTATTTCGATTTAGACATCGAGTTCCTTATGATATTTTTACTAGCACGGAGGTTTAAGCCTGGGGATGTTGATGTGTCCTAAAATGACATATCTTTATCTATGTTTAAATCGTATCTTTGTCATGAAAATGATAGAAATATCACTCTAGACCTGCCACTAATCACTAATGTGCAATTTATCTGCAAATCTCCATTTCATTATTTTTATTGCATATATTGGACAGGACATCAATGAAAATCAGAGCTAAAAGGAAGGAAAAGATAAAGACTAGAAAATCAATTAATTCTGCCCGACCACAATACAGTATGGTCAGTGGCGACCGTAATGCTCACCGTACCGCTGTCAGAAAGGACCGCCAGGTCAAACCACTAAAAGTATCAATAGGACATAGAGTCAATTCGCGGAGGAAGACGCCCAAAACCATAGTTCATTCGCTGGAGCCCCATGTAAGAAGAAGAAACAGCCCCCACAGAGAGCCGCATCATTTTGCCTCTTCATTGCCGCCACCCCCGTCCTCTCCACCAAGACCACGAAGTACTACAACATCTCCACCGCGACTCCACCACATTTCCACCAAATCATCTCCGACACCACCGTAGTTATATCCATACTTCTACTTTGTAATCTAGATTCCATCGCGATTGGCAACATTGTAATAACTATCAATCTATTCAATTCAAGTACTATTTTCATTGCAATGTTTCTATTGTTGATATGAGCACGATGTTTGAGTAGTCCCTCTCAGGAAATTGGTTGAGGCCTAACCTTGCATCTATGTGCTAAATCCAAATGGGATAATAAGTCTGATGAGTTAATCTATGTTATTTGTGTGTGTTTATTATATGTACCTTGCTCCTAGGACTTGTCAGGTACCCAAGACCCCAAAGAGTGATCAAGGTAAAGGTATAGTGAGAGTGAAGGAAAGGTTGATTGGGAATGTCTGTGACAGGAGGATCAGTAAGACTACTAGAAGAGGATCTCTGAGAAACTAAAAATGAATCACCGTGGTTAATACTTTCATCTTTGTTTTCAAAACTAAAAGCCGAGGTAACCCCGCGAGACGGAACGAATACAAGGCCAAGGTTGGAAAAATTAATCTATGCTCACTCGTTCTCGAAGGCATAGTGGACTACGGATGCATTGCCTACACACAACTAAATAGCATATGTATTAGTTATACTAAACTACTTTAACTTTTTCTTATTTATCTCGTGCTACTAATGCATTGCTGCAGGTGAAACCTTATGCGCATGCCTTTTATTATTGATAACAATCTCTTTTGCAATACAAGAATTGGTCCGAATAAACAGGTTTTAACAAACTTTCTGTGAACTCGCACTGGTCTCATCAAGTATTTGTTTGAAGTAGCGGATCTGGTAGTCTGGTAATCCGGATCGAAGGTATCAATCATCGCATGCCTCAACTCTCCAATTGCATACAAGACTTGTTTGAAGTGGCGGGAGTTGGTATCACAGGATCTTCTGAATGTTTTATGGATGATTCTAAATCTCTGATTATGACCAAAAACATGAAGAAACATGGCAACTTGCTCTTCCACTGAGGTGTGAATGCTATCCTAGGAAGTCCGCCCTCTCTAAACCTTTTGACTAGTTCATAGAAGGGGGATCTACCCATTCGAAGCATTTGGACAACCTCTACTTTGGCAGAGTTGTAGATGTTGTTCAGATTTGCAAGCCTCTCCTGATCTCGAGGGAACATATGCAGGTATGTGAGCATAGGACAACCAGAGCGCCTAACTACGATCTTGTGAATCAACAGTATCCATGCTTGAATCACAGCTACGAGTTCTTATGTGTGATTGTTTAGACTCATTCCCCCGTCCTAATTAAATGGATATGACATTAGCACTGCCTAAATTGACAAGTGTACTACTATGTTTCGTAAGAAGGCAGTGCTTTACCTTGGTCATTGGAGACGGTGGAGAGCTGCCTCTATGGGAGAGGAAGCAAAGAATCTCCTGCCGTTACCGCTGATGAAGATGCGGCTTCAGGGGGATGGGGTAGACGACGCCCTGCTGCGGGGAGCTCCGGTTCCGGACCCCTAGACCTTTTGCCATCGGATATAGTGTCAGAGACTGAAAGCGATAAGCCGTCCGTGTAGGTTGAAAAAATGGGGAGGTGAGCTAATGTGGAGGGGAGGTGAGAGCTATGGGTGGCGCAAAACGAGACATGGTTTTGGAAATTTACCGCCATCCCCGCCCTGCTCCCGTGCAACTCTCGCTCGCACCGCCTCACCCGATTTTCACAGCGCCAGCGCTGGCTCCATGGACATGAGCGATTCGGACGTTTCCAGCGGGCCTGTCCCAAGGGTGCTTTGACGTGCATGCCAGCCAAATAACAAGCCACACTGAGCCAAACAACAAGGCTTGTGCTCCACCTAGCGGATCTGTTTCCACCTCATGCGGGCTACCAAACACGCCCTAAAGCGCTGAGCAGGCTAGATCCATGGGACATGGGCTTGCTCCAAAAACAAGACTTTTATACCGCTATTAGGACATTTATAGTCGATCCCTTATAAACCTTTAGGCCTCACTTGGTTCTCGGGTATTGGAGCGAGAATCGCGGAATTTATTTAGGCCATGTTTTTTAAGAGTTTTGTGGGGGATTAATGGAGATTATCCCGGTTCACTAGTGCAATTTTTTCCATACCCAAAACATTACCCACACCATTGCTGGATTGGAAATAAATAGAGATTTGACGGGATTGGGTGAAGCTTGGGGATTCATCTAATCCATGTGAAGATTATCTCCACTAATATCCTACAAAACTCTAGAAACAAACATGGTCTTATAATTTCTGGAGACAATGTGTTTGGATTTCACGTCAGTACGTCACCGAATTGGACATAGAAATGCATTTCAGGATTCCATCAAATTCTAGGTAGTTCAACCCCAAACACCCCTTAATTACCCCTATCATTTTGCTGGAATCATGTCCTCACCTCGACAGTCTCTCTCTCCCTAGACCTTCTTCCTCCCTTTCCTCACAGAGACTAGCACGTCGCCATCTTGATGCCCTGATTCTGGCCGCTGTAGACGCCTATCTCTCTCCCCGGACAGAGATCCCGTAGAATCTTCTCCACGCAATGGAATTTCTCGGGTATTGGAGTGGTTGCACGCGTGGAAGGCGACAAGAGCGAGCCCTACCGGATGTACAAGCCAGAGCTCACCTACATGGCGCTGGACCGCTTTCCCTTGTACAATGCCGAGTTTGTGGCGTGGGAGCCACCGTCACGCGTGGTATGATGTTTATACCGTAATCTATCTTTGAAGGCAAGCATGATATTGGATTACATGTTGACGTCAGACTGATAACGAAACATAATATGGAAAGGAAAAGTCTACTAATCACCCGGGGGATAGGGCCTCACGATCTTCTAGGTCGGTGCACGCGTTCGTTTTGCCTCTCGTTAACACCACACGCCCCCTACGTGGGCCCGCTTCCACCCCTCCCCTGCCTTATCCCCTTGTTCTCCTTTTTTCACATCCATCCGTTCTGTGGCAGAAACTCACGTTGACGTTGAGCCCCGACTCGAACAGGCACTGCTCTATGGGACACCTTCCTCGGCCGCTGAGCACCTACTGCCCAGCCCAGTTACCTTTTTCCATAGCTACGGCTGAAAATCAGAGGAGCACCCTGAGCTATTGGTCGAACGCTGATGAGAGGAAAGTTAGGGCCTGCTGCAAGTCAGACGTCACGTAGGAGCTTCAGATGCCCACGACCCGTGCTACAAGGGACGACCGGGGGGGGGGGGGGGGGCTACAAGCAGCGAGCGGTGTTTCTACAAGAGAATGACGATGTCGGCACAAGTGGAGAGCGGTGGTGCTACAGGCCACTGTCGGTGTTGCTTCCAGCAGAGAGCGATGGTGCTACAAGCGACTATCATCGTTCCTACAAACATCCAGTGCGGTGCTACAAATGCATGCCGACGTTGCTACTAATGGCGAGCCATAGTTCTACGAGAGACTAGCAGAATTGCTACAAATCGCGAGAAGCGGTGCTACAAGCGCATGCCGATGTTTCTACAAATGGAAAGCCATGGTGCTGCAAGTGACTGGCGGAGTTGCTACTTGGTGATGTGTCCATTTTTGGCGTTTACTTAATATTTTATTAATAAGTAGATAGGGAATTTGGTATTTTACCGTACCAAAGTGCACCATTTATGTCTTTGTATGTAGCTTATTGAAATCAAAAAGAGATATTTCATACAAGGCATAAAGAAGCAGAATTGGACATAATATGAGGAAATAACAACATTTAAGGCCATTAGAAAGAAACACAAATTCGTATAAGTCCAAGGAGAGGCGAAATAAGATTTTGCGAGCAATGGTACGGTCAATTTCGACCATACCAGCCATCGTATTCATGATGTTTTGCGAGAATAATAGACAAAACCATTTTAACGAGTCACGGTGTGGTCACCTTGACCGTACCAGCGACTGTACCATGTGGAAGAAGCTCGGCACAGAGGTCGAAACGGAAAGAATGGCCGTACCATGGTAAGGCGGTAACTCAAATGGGCATGGTACAGTGTCTTCTTACCGTACAACTCACTGTACCAAGGTGCATGTGGCTTTATTTGGCCGGCATATTAACCCCGTGACCTCAGATTGGAGAGGAGAGGCAGACTAGAGAAACATCAGATGCAGAACCTCGAAAATCCACCAAACCCTCACCTCTGGAAGGTGTCCAGAGGGAGAATTCGCAGAAGGGAATCCATCTCCATCAAATACATCATCGTGAAGGCCTCCGCATTGATCTCCATCTCCATCACCGCCATCTACTTCTACGTGATAGCATCCCCATCCCATCTCACTGTAATTCTAGAACATCTAGTTGTGAATTTGCATGTGTATTTGTTCATATATTCATGTCCCATTTGAAATACAATCATTATGATGTTTACTGACTTCATGTGTGATTAGTTCCATTAGTTCTTGTGGATATTTGGAAACCCTTGTACTATTATGAATTGAGATAAAGATGCAATGTTTTCTAGTTACTGGTTTGTGATAACAATCCTTATGATATTGTGTGAAGTCAACCGCACCAATATTGTGCCATAGAACCATGATGGTATGTACGTGTTGGTTTGAGGATGGCTAACGAGTGAGTATGAAATGACAGAAAGTCGCTCCCTCCTTTTGCGTCAGTCTCTGACATGGGATCAACGGAAAACTCATCGTACCAATACCACCTCCACGGGGAGACCTTAACCACTACCATTAGTGCTAGTAGTCGTATCGCTTATCAACTAGGCTACATGGTGGTTGTGAGTAGTGTGTTAATCGAGCCATCGGGGCACATTATGTTGGAGGTATTCCCTAGAGACAATAATATTCAGTTATTATTTTATCTCTAAGTTCAGAATTAAGTTTATGTCATCATGCTACAACCGCTATAGCACTCGAAAAGTGAGTTTTCAAAGGAAAATCTTTGTGCGGGTGTGAAGACATCAACAAATAAGTGTTCCTAATATTGTCTCTAATATCAGCTTATGGTCTGTGAGATGATCATATTTTTCTGCTCATGGACTTGAAAGAAAGTTTAGAAAAACATAAGAGTTTATTGTTAGGGTAACAATAGAACTGAACCGACGCAAGTGTATGTTGTTGCTAAAAGAGACTAAACAATCATTATTTATTTTAGCAAATGCATGTGAAGTTAACATTGACTATAATTTCTATACTATGAGAATATCTAGTGGCCGCATGATCCAAACTTATACTTTGGATATCATCAACCGTCTTGCCGTAACTTGGTACTATAACGGTGATGTCTATGTATGACCTAGAAAATGTAATGGAACTGAGACCGTTCATGACTAGTACTTAACTCCTCTAGACAACAGAGAGACAAATTTTCTGGGCCCTCTCAATATCATTGGTTACATATCGTCTGGCCAGACACAGTGCAATTTATCATAGGGTCATCGGGGATATGGATGAGAAAAGAGAACGATATCGGTAAACGAGTTATATGTGTTATGATCAAAAGAGTTTGATCATATCAGATCACATAGTCTCACCTCGTGATATTGTTAGTATCATGAAGTTAAGGGAATAAGTGCGATGAGTAACTTCTAAGGTTCCCTAGTTTTTCGGCAACACACATGAGCCATCATGGACTTCACAGTCCCGCTGTTGGTTATTGTTTGGTAAGTGCCCGAACGTGACCATGTGTTATCGAGCTTTTACGGGTCACATGCTTAAGCCATGCCAACTTTTTTAGAGAAATAATATGTTGTTATTGGTTTTATAAATGTTTGAAATCTTTACGATATCACAGAAACAAGTCCGGTGTCAATCAGAGTGGTTTCGGGGAAGTTACTATTAGAGAGAAAGTATGCATGTGTTAGGCAGAATTCATGTGAGGAGTTATGGAGGACATGATATGTCCCAGGTTGTTAGAAATGTGTTTATAACATTGTTACATAATATCTATGATTTTATCTATAGGGTTCATGGGGGTTCAGAAGAGTTCCGGGGGACTTTCCATATATGTAAGAAGTGCCGGAGGGGGCAGATTTCCTCTTGTGCGCAAACCCTAATTTTAGGAGGTGCCAGGTGGGGCCCATTTTCTCACGAAGTGCATCTGCTATTGCTGGATATTTTCCCTAATTTATTTGAGAAATAAAAAAAGGGAGGGGATTGGATCGAGTCCTCCTAGGAGGTTTGGTGCAACCAAGGGAGGGAGGGGGAAACCAACCCTCCCCGTGTCAGATCCCTCCCTTTATCCCGCTATATAATCGCCCACCTCCTCATTATTTAGACACACAATTGAGCCTTTGGGCTTCTCTCTCTCACGATTATAGATCTAATTAGAGATCCTCTAATTGGATTAGAGACTCTAATTAGAACAACTCTAATGGAATTAGAGCCCCTTCTAATCGGGTTTTGAGTTATACTCCCCCGATTAGACCTAGCTCTAATTAGCTCTTCTCTCTCATGTGTTGAGAACTTCAAGATTCGTAATATCTCTAATAATAGTTGATTAGCACTAACAATTAGCAAAGCCGAAAGGTTGTCCCTCTTCATCGGTGCCGAGTCCTCGACGATAGAGTGCTGACGGGTTGACACGAGCGTATGCGTGCAAACCCTAAGAGGGATTACACGTGTGATCCTTGACGAGGGAAGACTTAGCAACATTCTTGCAACAAGGACTAGTTGTGAGGATATATGATTGTTCAGAAATCTTCTATGACCACATCGAATCTGTTGTCCGGTGAGTCGTGATCCAGATCCTCGCATGTATGGGCATGCCTACTTACATGCATAGTGATCTTAGCGAACTACGTAGGGAATTTTTTTAAAATTCTGCAGTGTAGAAAAAAGTGGTATCAGAGTGTACTATGTGTAGATATGATTGAATCTATGGCATAAGTTTATGCAAGTATATTAGAACGCTCTCTAATATCCAGTTTATTTTTTTTGTTCCCAATAACCCATGTTTGTTTTATTTCCGGTGACATGGTATGACTTTTTACAAACTTATGGGAATCCTAGGACGCTCGAGTTTCCCCCGGCATATCTCGCTTGATCCGAAATAGTGCTTCAGTAGCTTTGCCTCAAACCATAGTTGGTCTCATATAACGGCATGGTGGAAGGGGCATGTGGATTGGATCCACATTGGGGTCATGGTTATGAATAAGTTTAGAATGAGGCTCTAGTCATTTTCGTAATGTATGTGTTTCAATCACCCTGCAAATTTAATCTAGCAATGAGAATTTACATACCTAGAATTGTGTAGGCGATGACGATAGTGATCGTAGAACCTACAACCACACTAAAACTTGCAAACAAAATGTTAGAGGCGTCTAACTTGTTTTTGCAGAGTGTGCGTGTGGTTTGGTATAGCTATTGTCTTACTATGCTGACATGATGGCCAAAGCCAAAGGATTGTAAATTGTTTGACATCGACAATCAAGCGTTCATCGCGGAGCTCAGAGGAAGTACATCATAGGAGAAATTGGTTGTTTCTCCGTCATGGAAAAACTTGAAGCAATTTTCACCGTAGCGGAATTTCCTTGGATTTTCCACTATGGTGGAAATAACAAAGATGGAGGATCCTCGTTGGAGATGTATAAAGAATTCCCCGAAGAACAAAGGCTATACCAAATCAGACAAATTTATAAATTGCATGTGATGTTTATCCTTTGTTGATTGCACCTTGATTGCGCATTAATCATTTATTAAGGTGATTCCTCACTTAAAAATATCAAGGTAGTTCGTGTTCTCCCAATTGTAGCACCGTCAAACCGGCATGGTACGTGTTCATCACTTGGATACAAGGGTCAACGTGCCTATTATTGCTGGGAGGTGGTGAGTCAAATGCCTCGAGATGAGGATCAGGATGGACCTCATATCCAATGTGACGTGTGCCTTGTCAAGGAGCTCATGCACACATGCATTGATGGAGAGCTAATTGATCGATTCTGTCACCATCATCCCTACTATCTACTAGAGAAACTGAAAGGTCTATTCTCACATCAAGTGCGCAATGAGAATTTTAATCCGACTAGAGAACTGATGAATAGTCGGCTTGGATTGGATGAACCCATAGAGCTGTTTGAAATCAGGATGGTCAGATTAGACAGAAAACTCGGAGATGTTAGTTTTCCAATAACTCATGAGAATTTCTGTGACATCATGCTAGGATCACTTCCACCAATATTGCATGGTTTTATAAAGCTTTAAAATACAATTGCGGAAGAATGGCCAGTTCATATGTTGTTTGCCTTACTTAAGGAAGCAGAAGCTGATATTGTAGCCGGAGATCCTACCTGGACTAAGACAGGTATAGAAGTTATACCTTCAACTATTGACATAGTTCCAGCGAAAGTCAGTTAGTATGAGATACTAATTGATGCTCTTACTTGCACTAGTGGCAGGTACTTTGGAAGGAGCAAATGCACTTGGAGTGTAGCTGGTCATCTCATGAAGTCTAAGTCAATAGAGGAGATCAAAATTAGGACTTCAAAATAATAGTTATTTTGAGTTCGATCATTATGTAATGAATATTTTATGTTCATGAACCCTGTTGAGTTTGAATTATAAAATATGTGTCGGAAGTCCAAGCTTGGGAATTCAAAATTTATGATCTTATTTATTGTGTTATGTCAATTGGTTTTATTATTAAGTCTTTAATATTTTGATTCAAATTATTTCTCAAGTTTGAGTAATAGTTTAATGGCTTGTTAAATAAATTGGAGATAAGTCTTGAAAGACTGTCTCCAAAATATTTAATATGGCCAAAATCCATTAAATGCTAAGCACTTGTGAATTTTGAAACTCGCATTAGTTTTGGATTGTTTCTAAATTGACTTAATCCCGTTGAATATTCAATATGATAAGTTAATCATATTGATGAAGTATAATAGATGAAATAATTGAAGTTTCAATGTTTCATAAAAGTCAGTGGGAGGAATTTTGAATCAAAATCTAAAATCAAAGAATTTTTTTATTAAAGTAGAAAATGACTTCATAGAAATTATAACATGGTTGACAAAGAATATTTTCTTAGTCAAAAATTACTCATGATAAAATTTGAGAGATTCAAAATTATCATGATAATAAAATCTTTGTGAGACAATTATTTAAGCGATGTTATAATTGTCAAATTGTCTTTGTGTGGTAAAGTGATAAGTGTGAGACGAAAATAATTCTCAACCCGCTAAAGTTTTTTTTTGCTTTGTAAAATTTGGGACTATGTCATTAATTAACTTCGATTTATTTTAATAACAGTTTCTAGTAATTAGTATTGCTCAAGCATAATTGACTAAAAAAGGTTTTGCTTCAAATCAATAAGTTTATTGGTAGTAAATCTGCAATTGTACTCTATGTTTTTTAAACACATTGGATTAAGGATAGAAATTTCTTCTCATAAAAGAGATGTGGAAATAATATTAAGTTGGGATTGTGAATCTTTGGACAAGGATTGAATGAAAGGGGCATCATGCAAATGTTTGCAAACTCATCACCTTCTCCAGAAATTGAAGTATGAGATACATAAAGTTCAAACTTAATATTTGAATAAATGTCATATGAAGAATTTGATGTAATATTTCACTTCGTGAAATATTCATCAAAATTCCAAGATAATGACCATAAATGTGTAAAACAAAACAAACAAGATAACATTACTCATAAATATATAATATTGGATCATCATATAGATACATGTTAAAAGAAGATATATTTTAACTCCAACATTTTATCTTGAGAGTATGCTAGAGTGATTTTATAAATCACAAGGAAAATGAATGTTTTGACAGGAAAATCAGATATGAATATTTTATATTCATAAAGCTAGTATTGATAAAAAATATATCAAGTAAGACTGAGTCATAATTATGAGTTAAAAACTTATCATATAAATTGCTTGGTGCTGTTATTAGATCAATTAGTAAATTATTTTGCTAAGTTTAATTAATTTTGGATTACTAGAGTGATCAGAAATATTACAAATATAAGTATTTAGTCAGTCATATTAATGAAACAAGAAGGAATTTTTTTATTATACAAAGCGAGGGGACTTAAAAGATAGTGGGAGCTGATTATGATCTTTTAATTTGTCTGGTCCTAATTAAAATAAAGATACCTCATGGAACACATTTAAAAAGGTTTTAAATTCAATATCAAAAAGTATTTTTTTTGAATTCAGGATCTATGAGATAGATTGGGAAATTTAATAAACATGAATATGATAGGTGTGCTAAATGTAATTCTAAAAAGAATTTCTAATTACAATGAGATTGTGGACATCCTACCCAACAGAAGTGCCACGAATGCACGACGCATGGGCCCACATGGTGCCTTACAAGAGAAGAATCCACCGCTGCCTCGACAATGGGCTCCGGGGTGTGGTTTGAGTGGCCTACTTAGTGAAGACGAACTTCTACCCGCGGGCGGCCGGGTAGGGAGCTCCCGCGTGTCCTTCACAGCAGGGATCAGGAGACACGTGGTGGCACCGTGAGCCAGCTGTCGCCCCATCACACGTGCTTTTGCTACCTCGTAGGGCAGGTGGCCTCAACTCCACCAAGTGCCAAGCGCGCTCGGAGACCTACCGGCGCGAGAAGGATACATAGGCAAAAGACGAGAGGAGAAGGAAGAGGAGGAGGAAGGTGTAAACACTCATACCAACATATAATTCCAGACATGCAGGACGTAGAGTTCCATCTTTCGATGACCTGAACCTGGGTAAAACATGTGTGTCTCTGAGTCCGGGGGACGATCTATCCCCATGTTCCCCTAGACATCACGAGAGTCCCCGGGCCGACAGAAGCCTACTCACTTACTTGCCAAACAAATCAGTGAGATGGATGTTGGTCACACCCGGTGTCCGCGTGTTCGACACACGACATTTGGTGCGCCAGGCAGGGGAGCGTACACCACTATGCTCGGACTGTTAGCGACTATGCGGAAATCATGCAGCCAGCCGGTAACGCAGCAGGGACATGGAGCTCTCCCGCGTTCTCCGACCCCCAGTAGCGCATACTCGTTCGCAGAGGCGAGCTGCTGGGGATGGTGAAAGAGCATGGTGCCCCCATGTGTGGTTTTGGTAATTTATGACAATCACTATGGACTAATGGTTTGATTGAGCTATACTTGTAGAGTTTGTCCATAGGCAATGCTTGATGTCCATGTGTTGGATTCAAGATGATCAGATGGTGACCAAGGTGCTATTCATGTGTGCAAGTATGTATTGAAGAAGAATATTGTGTGCACATTCATCTTTACCTTCAAGACATCATTATTATGAAGATAGAAGAAAATATACAAGGTTGATCAAGGCAAGGTGCTAAGCGATGATTAATATTGATCAACTCACAAAGCAAGATGATGTGCCATGTGGGATCATGGTATGGTAAGTAGTTGTTCATATAGCCTTGTGTTCTAACCCATTATATGTGTGTGTGTGTGGTATATCTATGTGGGGTTAGGTATCTTTCCATGGGCTTTGCATAAAAAGGAAGATTTCATTTAGTCCATGGTGGATGACGTCAAGTTGTGGTCGTCATCAAGTTCGAGAAGTGGAAGTTCAAGGGGATCATATAGAAGAGATCACATGCTTGAAGCTTGACACCCTTTTGGAGATAATTTCCAAGTGAAGATGTACTTAAAAGAACCTCTCCCATAGTGGCGTATGGGGGAGCAATCTATGTGTCTTCACCAAGCAAAGCAAAATCAAGAAAGGTGTTCCATCTTGAGGAGGTCAATATCTTCATAATCTAGCTCAAGTGGAATGATCAACGCAAAGGTATGATCTTGAAAGGTTTTCTATTTTACTGGTCTCATAGCATTAGGAGGGAGACCGGATTATAGGATAGATAACCATACTATCAAGAGGGGCTCTCATATTAGCAACTTGGCCGTAACATTCGGACATAACACAAACCTTTGCATAATTGTCATAATCTTTCTTGATTTTTATTTGTGTTCTCTCCATGTGTGGTTTCTGACCTTTTCATATTCTTCAAGATAAGCTCAAGTTCATCAAAAAGGGATTTTGCATGAAAAACTTATTGCGTTTTTTATATTGGAGGTTTTACCGATTGCTCTTTTATAGATAGGTCAAACCTTTCTTCATTTATTTTTATGCTCCCTTGTATAGCTATGATGTTTCTTTTCATAATCTTTAATTTCTCGTTGTTGCGATTTCAACGAGCCCAATATCATCAAAAACGGAGTTCGTATGCAAACGATATGAAGTTTTCATTATGAATGGTTTTCTATAAACTGGGAGGCCGGCCTCGGGCCCCCAAGGCCGACCAGTTCTGTTAGGTAGCCGGCATAGGCCGTCCCTAGGCCGGGCCTAGGCTGGGACACGCAGAGAGGCCAGCCAGGCCGGGCCTAGGCCGGGGTACCCAGTTTTCCCCAACGGGAAGAATTTGTGGGGACCTATTTAAGGGGTTGATACGTCTCCAACGTATCTATAATTTCTGATGTTCCATGATGATATTATGCCAATCTCTACATGTTTTCTCCCTTCATTATGTCATTTTATCGACTTTCCGGACTAACCTATTGACAAGATGCCACAGAGCCAGTTCCCTGTTTTCTGCTGTTTTTAGTTTCAGAAAAGTTGTTCTGGAAATATTCTCGGAATTGGAAAATTCAAAGCCCAGAAGTCTTAGAATCCTCGAAGGTTGCACGGAGTCCCGTAGAGACCCGGAGGGGCCCTCAGGGGGCCCACACCATAGGGCGGCGCACCCCCTTGGTCACGCCGGGGGGTGGTGTGGGGCCCCCAGGGCTCCACCGCCTTTGCCCTTTCTCCTATTTATTCCCCTCCTAAGGAAAACCCTAAGAACCTGATCAAATATCCCAGAAAAGTTCCGCATCCGCCGTCGTCGTCAACCCTAGATCAGGGGTGTTCTGAAGGTGTCTGCCGCCACCTTGCTGGAGAGGAGATTATCACCGGAGGACTCTTCATCACCATGCCTGCCTCCGGAGGGTGGTGTGGGGCCCCCAGGGCGCCACCGCCTTTGCCCTTTCTCCTATTTATTCCCCTCCTAAGGAAAACCCTAAGAACCTGATCAAATATCCCAGAAAAGTTCCGCATCCGCCGTCGTCGTCAACCCTAGATCAGGGGTGTTTTGAAGGAGTCTGCCGCCACCTTGCTGGAGAGGAGATTATCACCGGAGGACTCTTCATCACCATGCCTGCCTCCGGAGTGATGCGTGAGTAGTTCATCCTTGGACTACGGGTCCATAGCAGTAGCTAGATGATTGTCTTCTCTTCCTATGCCTCAATGTTTAGATCTCGTGAGCTGCCTAACATGATCGAGATTGGTCTTATGTAATTCTATGTGCTGTCTTGCTGGGATCCAATGAATATTTAACTTATCCCAAGTTGAATATAGTCTTTATTGCATATATTATTTGTGATCTTGCATGCTTTCTGTTGCCAGTGGTTGCTCTGGCCAAGTAGTTGCTAGTGACTCCAAGAGGGAGTATTTATGCTCGATAGTGGGTTCATGCCTCCTTTTCGCCTGTGCTCGAGTGACAGAAACGTGACGGGGAGGATGTGTTGTTGCCACTAGGGACAAAACAGCGGTGTGAGTGCCCTCATGTACAATCATTGCTTACATTACACACATTTCTTAATGCGATTATATGTTGCTTGCAACTTAATACCTAAGAGGGTTCATATGATAACATGAGGGTGGATTATTAGTCATAGATGCAGTTGGATTATGGTCTATGTATATTGTTGTAATGCCCGCACTAAATATCATAGTATTCATCATGTCATGAATGTGCACTACGGTGCAAACTCTGTTTGTCAATTGCCCAGCTGTAGTTTGTTCACCCAGCATGCTATCTTTTATGGAGAGACACCACTAGTGAACCTATTGTGGGGACCCTAAACTAGCTGTCCGACACCTCAAGTATGCATACATTCACGATCCCATGATTATTTAGTCGTGAACAACATACTCGAGTTGGCATTGCAGATTACAACATCCACTACACGATTACACAGCTTACACAACTGGTCACATGACCCAGTTGAAAACAACTGCCACGCAGGGCAGGAACACACACTAAAACACAGTGGAAGTCTACAAAACATACTCGTGGTAAAAACCAAGTCATGCCTTGACTACCTACAGGCTACTTGATGGAGGGATGATAACCCGGTAGGCTGGCGCCAAGGAGTAACTCGGCCCAAAGGACGCTGCGCAAGACCCGGCTTAGGATAAAGAAGCTTCTAGAAGGCCCAGGAACGAAGGCCTCGTAACCCGGATTGTGGGTTCCGGTAAGGAAGTTTAGGGTTTGTGAGCAGTGTCCGGGTAGGATTCAGAGTGCGCCTTGGAGGGTAAGCTAGGGGGTCCGGATGTTATATAAGCCGGTCCCTAGGTTAGGGAGAGACAAGCTTTTTACGTGAGCAAGAACACGATCGCTAGATCGAGAGATTTCGAGTACCCAGTGTAACACCAGTATCGAGCTAATATATTAGATCGTAGACTCGACGACTTGATTGCCGGCTACCAGATCGCATATCACCGTGGTTTCCTTTGAGCTAAACCCTCTCCCAAACACTCGAGTCGATTCGCCCCAAGACAAGTTACCCCCGGTAACGTCTGCCGTGATTATCCCACGACAGTTGGCGCCCACCGTGGGGCCTACGTCCAAGGGTGTTTACATCACGGGAGAAGCTCGGGAGAACATGAAGAACCTCGTCGTCGGCGAGATCTACACCAACCCCGAAGGAGAGAAGATGGTGGACGATTTTGTCTGGGGGCCAGAGTCGGATCTGCTCGAATCCGGATCTTTCGTGACAATCGGCCGGATCAACGTCTTCATTGGCATGGTACGTACGTCCGGTTTAGCTCCTGACGATTTTGGATTTGATTCTGTGTCAGGGGAGGCCACCTGCGTTCAGTCCGATGGGGAGGAATCAGTCGGGACGATAGATCCGGCAGAAGAGCCCACCACGAAGAGGGAACAGCCGGAGGAGCCGGCATGGACCCCGCGTGGCCGGGTTATGAGAGAAGATGACACCGAGTCTATCCTGCACCTGCTGGAGGACCGGTACGAGGAAGACATCGATGATGAAGAAGAATACGAATCTGCGCCAAGCATTGTGCGCCAGGTCGCGGTTTACACGGCCCCCGCAACCAATCTTAATCAGGGGAACGTGACCGCGGCCGCTGTCGGAACAACACAAGCATTGGCCCAGCAGCAAAATCCGATTGACGGAAACCCGGTCTTAACCCGGGTCGACGGAGAATCGGCATCAGTTACCAGCCATGCGGCGGATAGCGAGTTGCAGGCAAACATGTTCGGATATCTGGCAAACCGGACACCAGGGGCGGGTCCTTCAAATCCGCAACACCCGGCCCTGTTCAACAACAACCTGATCCTGGACCCCACCGTTCTAGCCACAGTCATAACCCTGGAAAACGCGGCGGAACGTGTTAGGGATCTGGATGTAGCCCGTCGTGCATTGGAACAACAGAGAAGGCAAGTGGAAGCAGAAAAACAAGGGGTAGCTGCGCGCCAGCGCGATCTAGATGCATTGGAGAACCGGCTCCGAGAAGAGACAACCAGGGTGCGTCAAAGGCACCAGACTAGATTACCCGCAACGGGTGGAGTTATAAACCCGGCCACACTATTCATCACACCTCAGGACCAACCGATTCCAGCGGCGAACCAAGGAACCGTACATCAACCCGCAACTGGAGGAGCACAACCGGTAAACACGCAGGCCGGGTTACCCATATTACAGACTGGAGTTACTACCGGCAATACATTACCACCACCACCACCATCGCGGTTTCGCACGCCAGCAGGTCATTATAACAACCCCATGGATAATGTGTATGCTGCAACGTTAGCATTGAACCAGATCCCCGTAAGAGAGTCACCCCATGCGGAGCAGACCCGACGGGCGATCGATTTATTGCATACGGCAGTGGCACAACAAGTTAATTACCCGAACAACAGAAGTGGAATGCATGGGACACCGTATATCAGCCAGCAACGAGCCAATATCGGCAATATTCAGACAAGCTCAGCGCGACGGAGGGCAGAGCAGCAGCAAATGTCGCCTCCTCCCCGCGTTCAAGCAGTACCAGCGGCATCAGCAGCGCAAGCCATTGTGGATAGTTCCAGAGCCAGGAGAGCTGCGGCCGGGTCTGCGGTGCATGGACCAGCAGCAGTGCCGCGTCCAGCCGCACCCCCCGCAGGATCACACGTTTCCCGAGTGAGGCCAGTTCCGATTAATCTCGCTGGGCCTAAATGTCTGTCGGATAACATCAGAGCTGAGCCTTACCCGGATAAATTCAAGGAACCGGGTAAAGTAGTGAATTACGAGCCGACTATGGATCCGGAAACATGGGTGAGCAGCTATGAGATGGCAATGTCGATTCGCAACGCAACTGAAAATCTTCAAGCCAAGTTCATGTACTTAATGATGTCAGAAGGAGCAGCAAAGTTATGGTTCAATAATCTACCGGAGGGATCCATCAAGTCATGGGAGGAGTTGAAAACTGCGTTTATCAAGCACTTTCATGGGACGTGCAGAAAGCTATTTACTATTGATGACCTAGAGCGGTGTGTCCAGAAGAAGGGAGAATCGGCGCGCAGTTGGGTGCGCCGGGTCATGGAGATACTTCACTCATCTACGGATATTCAGCCCAAGGATGCGTTACAAGCGATGGCAAAGACGTGCAAGTACATACCTTTAGTGCAAAAGTTAACTCGCATGAAATCTAGTCGAAATGCTTCAGAGGTTACGATGGGAGAGCTAATGGATGCATGCAACAAGCACGCTGCAACAGATACTACAGAAGAGGATGTCGATGACAAGAAAGCAAAAGCAAACACAAGCAACAATGGAAGAACCGGCAATGGATCAACGCCGGGTAACAATGGAGGTAACAATGGGAACAACCAGAATAAGCGCCCGTTTGAGGGAAGCTCCGAGTTTGTCGCTAGCACAGAGGCCGGGTCTTCGAGACCTAGGGCGGAAGGAAACTTCAATGGAGGAAACCAGAACGGAGGAAACTATCAAGGACCGCCAAGGCCGGGTAACAATTGGGATATCTTCAGAATGGCGTGCCCAAAGCACAGCAGGAACGGTAGGCCGGCTAACCATTCATTGGAGCAATGTGCGGACCTACAGAGATGGAAGAACGAGGAAATAAACAAGGCTATGCGAGGTGCAGGTCGGGGAGGAGGACCGGGTCCGGGTGGAAACCCGGGCCACGGCCCACCCCCAGCCGGCAACCCGGCAGGCGGAAATCCGGGTAATAACCAGGGGGGAGCTGGAGGTTTCCAGGACAACCCCAAGCAGTTGGGACAATACCACGTACATACTACAGGAATTTCCAACAAGGATAAAAAGATACTGAAAAAGGCGGTAAACTCAGTTGCCTCGGCCGTTCCGAGATACCTGAGATGGTCAGAGCAGGACGTAACATGGAGCATAAGGGATCACCCGGAAA
The DNA here is from genome assembly GCA_028641055.1 of Alopecurus myosuroides. Taxonomy (NCBI): domain Eukaryota; kingdom Viridiplantae; phylum Streptophyta; class Magnoliopsida; order Poales; family Poaceae; genus Alopecurus; species Alopecurus myosuroides. The sequence goes on from CM054059.1 coordinate 418,031,619, forward strand.
GGATAGAACACCCGGGAGTCTTAGCATTGGTGGTTGCACCGCAGGTTAATGGTTATGAGTTGAAAAAGGTCTTAATGGATGGCGGTAGTAGCATCAATATCTTATATTGGGAAACCTTTCTACGCATGGGTCTCAAGGAGTCCCAGCTACAGAAGAGTTCGACAGTTTTTCACGGGATAGTACCGGGTCACTCAGCGTGCCCCGAGGGAAAAATCACACTGGAGGTAGCTTTTGGAGAATCGAAGGACAATTTCCGGGTTGAGTGGCTCACTTTTGAGGTGGTCAAGTTACGCAGCCCTTATCACGCGCTATTCGGAAGGCCGGCTTACGCTAAGTTCATGGCCAGGCCATGTTATGTGTATCTACAGCTAAAAATCTCGGGTCCAAAGCAGACCATCACCATACATGGGAACCGGGATATAGCGGCTGAGTGCGATGAAGGAGATGCGGCAATGGCTGAACAAGCCTGCAGAAAAGAGGAACTCAAGTATTACCGGTCTCAAGTAGACCCGGATGACAGAACAGCGTTAAAAAGGCCGAATACTGAAGATGAGAGGGCAAAGTTCAAGGCAGTGCAGGACACCAAGATGGTGGCTTTTTTCGAGGGTGATCCCTCCAAGCAATTTGCTATAGGATCTAACTTGGACAGCGAGCAGGAGAAAGCACTTGTGGAGTTCATTCGTTCGAATCAGGATGTGTTCGCCTGGACGCCCAGCGACATGCCGGGTATCCCTACAGAACTGGCAGAGCACAACTTGCACGTTGATCCCAAGTCCAGGCCTGTGAAGCAGGGCCTGACAAAAATGAATGAAGAAAGAAGGAAGGCTATAGGAGAAGAAATCGCACTGCTGCTTACAGCCGGCTTTATCATGGAAGTATTTCACCCGGACTGGTTAGCAAACCCGGTTCTCGTGATGAAAAAGACCAACGAGTGGAGAATGTGCATCGATTATACAAGTCTCAACAAGCATTGCCCAAAGGATCCGTTTGCACTACCAAGGATAGATCAGATCATAGACGCAGTAGCTGGAAGTGACCTATTATGTTTCCTGGACGCATATTCTGGGTATCATCAGATCAAGCTCAAGAAGGAAGATTGGGAGAAAACATCGTTCATAACCCCTTTTGGGGCCTTCTGTTACAAGACCATGACGTTTGGATTGAAAAACGCTGGCGCAACCTATCAACGGTGTATTCAGAAGTGCTTTGAGGACCAAATTGGACGCAATGTTCACGCATACGTGGATGATGTGGTGATCAAGACCAGGAAAGCGGAGACATTTATTGATGATCTAAAGGAAACGTTCAAGAACCTGAGAAGGTACCAGATGAAACTTAACCCAACAAAGTGTGTCTTTGGAGTCCCAGCCGGGAAATTACTTGGCTTTATCGTTTCTGAGAGAGGAATAGGCAAATCCGGATAAAATCAAAGCTATCCAAAGTCTGAAAAAGCCGGAAAATTTGAAGCATGTTCAGAAGCTCACAGGGTGCGTAGCAGCGCTCAGCCGGTTCATATCCAGACTCGGAGAAAAGGCAATACCCTTGTACCGGCTCTTGAAGAAATCTGATAAATTCGTATGGGATCAAGAGGCGGACGAGGCGTTCGAAGCACTAAAGAAGCAGTTATCTGAGGCACCAGTCCTAGCAGCCCCGGGTCTTAAAGAGCCCATGCTATTATACGTTGCAGCCGGGCCCCGGGCGGTTAGCGCGGTGGTTGTCGTCGAGCGTAAGGAGGATGGGAAAGATTACCCGGTCCAGAGGCCGGTTTATTACGTCAGCGAGGTACTATTAGAGGCAAAACAACGCCACCCACATTGGCAAAAGCTGGTTTTCGGGGTCTTCATGGCCAGCCGGAAACTGAAGCCGTATTTTCAGGAACACCCCATAACAGTGGTTAGTTCTATACCAATGTCGGATATCATCAGAAACTCGGACGCAACAGGCAGAATAGCCAAGTGGGTGATCGAGATGGGAGATTATCACATCAACTGCGAGCCCAGGTCAGCAATCAAATCTCAAGCTCTAGTCGATTTCATTAACGATTGGACTCACACAGGCATGCCCACCATGGCTCCAAATTCCGAGTCTTGGATAATGCACTTTGATGGTTCCAAGCAGTACGAGGGATCAGGGGCTGGAGTGGTGCTAACATCACCCAAAGGAGACAAGTTAAGTTACGTGTTGCAGATTCATTTTGATTGTTCCAATAACATGGCCGAGTATGATGCCCTATTGCATGGCTTAAAGGTAGCCAAGGAGATGAACATTAAGAGGATACGATGCTTTGGAGATTCGGACCTTGTGGTACAACAGGTCTTAGGAACTTGGGATAGAAAAGATGCAACTATGGCAGCATACCGCAGAGAGGTGGACAGGGTTGCCGGATGTTTTTCCGGGTATGAGGTGGAGCACATAGACAGAAGAAAAAACGAGGCAGCAGACGCACTCGCCAGACTCGGCTCGCGCAGAGAGCCGGTTCCACCCAATGTTTTCCTGGATGAGCTATGGCGACCATCATTTAAAACCGAGTCTGAGGAAGAACTGGCAAATCAAGACCCGGATTTGGAGCTCGTGGCCACAGTACGTGCTGTTCCCGAGTGGACAGAGCCGTTCCTGGCCTACCTATCATGGGGCGAGTTACCACAGCAGGAGGTATTAGCAAGACAAATTCTGAGGCGAGCAAAAGGATATTTTATCATCAATGGGGAGTTGTACAAAAGAAGTGCAACAGGAGTCTTTTTGCGCTGCGTAGCACCAGAAGAAGGCCGACAGATCCTCAAGGAGATCCATGAAGGTGATTGTGGGCATCATGCATCCACGAGATCCCTCGTGGCCAAAGCTTATCGACACTGTTTATTCTGGCTCGCAGCCCTAGCAGACGCGGAGCGCTTGGTGGCAAGGTGTGACGGATCTCAAAGGTACGCTCGCCAAACCCATGTGCCAGCTATGGAACTGCGGACTATCCCGTTAACCTGGCCGTTCGCTGTTTGGGGTATGGATATGGTCGGCCCCTTCCACATGTCACCTTGCAAAAAGACACATCTCTTAGTGGCAGTTGATAAGTTTACCAAGTGGGTTGAGGTAATGCCAGTTACCAATTGTGAAGCAATTACAGCAGTCAAGTTCCTGAAAAGGATTATCTATCGGTTCGGATATCCCCACAGCATAATTACCGACAATGGAACCAACATGTCCCTTGGCGAGATGGAGAAGTTTTGTGGAAACAATGGCATCTGTTTGGACATATCCTCAGTGGCCCACCCACAGGCTAATGGACAAGTGGAAAGAGCGAATCAGGAATTGCTTCGTGGATTAAAACTCGGAGACGATCCTAGTTTGCACAGCCGTCAGCGACACCATCTTCTTCTGGTTCTCCGGGTTTCTGCTCAAAGTATGGCTAAGACAATAGCTAGGGACGAAACCATTGTGAGTACATTGGAATGTACTCCGCAAGACACCCCAAATGAAAGCTAATCATGCAAGTATGCATATATATTGGTGGTAGGAAGGTTGTAATTAGAGTTCGACTAGCTATGATGAATTTAAGACCCATCATAGTTGCACAAGTTTTATTTTTCTTTGTTGAAGAAGATACTTCAAAAGATATTTCATTTCTCTTGTAGATATAGCATGTCCACAAGGTTTTGATAAAGCATTTTAAATAGAATTAAAGTTTCTCTTTGCAAAACTTCTTGGAAGATCACATTTTCAAGATCATCATTTATCCGGCACCTCAAAGGTACAATCATTCCCTTTCAACGGACCTCCCAGGTACAAGTTCCAAAACGCTTTTCCAGTTTTCGAAAAAACATTGACACAATGCTAGCTACATGGCCATTCAACTGTCCATATCCGAGGACCCGGCTATTCTGAATAGTTTTATTATGCAAAGGTGTACACAATCCACAAGATCCAATACATCCGCCGTGAACAACCACGGACTGTCCAAGACAGTAAGCAAACATCAGATAACTGGTCCTAACCATCCACTATGTAAGCGCTAGTAAATGACTACCTCTTCAACTGGGTTTGTTCTCCCCGGCACCGAGTGAGTCAGCCGTATCGATCCGGTTTCCCCTGACAACACACCTCCATGGTAGGAGACCCAACTGTTGCACCTGGTGGTGAACTTAATCCCCACACTCTGAATGTCCCATTCTCCCTCCTGGCAACAATTCGGTTCGGGGGACTCTAACCCCTATAGAACTTTGAGGTAGGCACGGACTAACACCGACAAGAAATTATCTAGACCCCGTTCCCATATTGAGGTAATGTGGCAGTACAGCTTGGTTGTCCGGCGAAGACTAGGTTATGTGTCATTTTTGGAAAACAAGTCGAAAACATTTCCTTCTTCACAAACCTCCCTCGGACAAGGTCCCACCTTTCCTCGGGGTTTTTCCAAGCCTTTGCTTTCCAAAACATCAAGTTAAAATGTCCACCAGGGGACTTAAGTTGATTAAGTAATGGTACTAAAATATCTAAAGGGCTTGGCAACACCAATATTATATAGTGGATATAACATATTAGCTACATAAAATAGATAGTGGTATAGCTCACTTGAGGAAATAGTTTTTGAATCAACCTTTGTAAAAATTCAGAAGTAAAGCATGCATGATAGATAATGATAAGTAAAACAACAGCAGACATTTAGAGTGGCTTGCCTTGGCACTGGTCTTGGTCTTTGTCTTGAAATAAACAAGAGTTGCAATTAAAAACCTCTCCGTGAAATAATACCGTCTTCGTTATCTAACGTCGTAAACTCAAAAAGGAAAACACCCAATCAGAACCAAACAATGGAAAGCACTAGACAAAAAGTAAACATACAGCAAGCATTTCATCAAACAAGCACACTCACAAACAATATTACTAGGGTGAACACCAACAAGCAAAACATGCACAGACAACACACATGAATAACACTAGAATTGATGTTAGGGATCCTCAACCAAAATGGCATGAGTCCAGTGGGTGTGACACTATCATATCATGCTCAAATAAGGTTAAATGACTCTATGGTCATTCAAGAGGATGAGCAAAATAACAGGAAAACAAGCTAGAAACAACTACACATGCATAGGAAAATAATAACAAGCAATACTACAAGCCCATAGTAGCACATGCTTTTATAAACATGAAGAAATAATATAACCAGTAGCTAAACCACCCAATAACATATAAAAATCCATACCAATCATATCATGGCATCACTCAATACATAAAAATAATCATGGAGCAAAACAACTGTTAAAACTAGGCATGAAAAAGGGATATTTAGACAAGCAGACATGAATAACCATAAGAGATCATCAAACAAGATTTATTCTAACATAATGGATCTGTAAGAGAGCATTCCAACAACAGAGAAAACAATACCTAGACATGCTATGAATATCAAAGTAACAATCTCAACAGTGCCTAAAAAATTAAGCATGCAAATAACAACTTATGGCAGAAAATCATCTAAAACTATCATAGCATGACAAATTTATCTAGAGGTCACTCAAGCATGCAAGCAAGTATAACATGCAAAAATAACAGTAGCTATGCTATGGATAAAAATACTAAAGCATTTATTCAAGTCATCACACCAATAAGAAGAATAATATACTTTTAACCTGTTATTACTAGGAAAACAACCCTATGAGATTTAAACTATAACAAACATGGGGTTTCACACACAATTCCTAACATGATAGTGTCACAGTAAAAACACATATCAAACATGTTTGAATAACCTACACATGCTAGGAATCAATTTTAACAACAACAATATAGCACACCACTTTAATAAAGGCGTAGCAATAATATGCAGAAAAGGGCTAAACATTAAATATTGCACCAAGCCTATTCTGTAACTACTACAATCATGAAAACTTAGTATGAGGTGCTCCTAGTAACTATCAAACCAACACAATTGGATTCACTTAAAAAATCATCACCAATAAAATTAAATAATTCACAGAAGTGCTCTCTGGCCTAAAACTAACATGCATGTCATTTTCAATAAACAACTCAAGTCAACACAAGGTCAAAAGCCACAGATGGACATTTTCAAGGGCTACTCAGAAAAGTTGAGTTTGCTAGTTTTGGATCCATAAAACTCAAGTTATTAAATAAAAGGTGTTAATGAGTGCCTTTGCCATTTATTTTAGTTCTGCTAAAATACAGCACAAAACCTAGATCTGCATGTTGGAGATGGTTAATATTTTGTAGATCTACATCTGTGATTTTTGGTTTGGCAATTTTTTACCCATTTGCATTTTCATTTCGATTTAAAGTAAAGCACCAGATCTGGATCTGCAGGGAAAAAGAAAAAGAAACAACCTTCAGTGAAGAAACATGCCCGACCTGAGGGGGAATGGGCCGAGCAAGGCAGGCCGGCCCGCAAGCGAGCGCGTGCGACTTGAAGAGCTAAGTCGCCGTTTGATCGGCCGTCGCCGGCGGAGATTAGATGGCCCAGGATTCAAACAGATCCGACGGATTTGGATCGGACGCCCCAGAGGACGCCACGCAGTCCTGGCTATAAGCTGGCGGCGCGACAGGGTCGTGCGGCGGCCCGAGGCGGTTTCCGCTGGAGATCTTGCCGTCGGGCATTAGGAGGCTCGCCTGGACACGAGATTGGGTCACCGAGCACCACGGGGACGCCGTGGGTCTGGTGCTCTCATCAGCGGCCGCAGGAGTGGACCAGAGCGAGGTCTGCGACGGATCACGGCGGCCGGTGATCTAGGTCATTGATAGCGGCTCCCCTGCAACTAATGGAAGTAGGAATTAGAGGGGGCGTGTGATTCTCAGGAGCTCAAGGAGGGTGAGGGAAGAAGTGGCACGACCTGGGATAGCTTCAATCGGCGGTGTGCTTCGTTTGATTCCGGCGAACAAGGAAGAATCAGAGGGGGATTTCAGGCTAGGTGTTCGATTGAAGGCTATGAGAGCCATGGAGACATCCTCGGGAACACAGAAGTGGCTTGCACTCGCATGGCGTCGGAGCTCATGCGCATGGCCGTACGACGGCCATGGCGGTTCAGTTGGGGGAATGAAGGAGGGAGGGAAGGATGTCTAGGGAGTGGAGCATGACCAGGGGGTTCTCTAGGAAGATATAGAGCAAGAGGAGGGTTATGTCTAGGTAGACCATGTCTAGGAGGATGGAGAGGATATTTTACATCTCTCAGAACAAGAGAGAGATAGATAGAGTGCAATAATGGATCAAGACATGTATGAACCCAACAATGTCCAGAATAACCAGAGGAGGTTTTTGATTGTTTTCACCAATAATATGAATAGAACATATGTGAGATATTGTGTCCAATGGATAGAGGATCAAAAATGGAGTCTAGGGGTGGTGGTCTCAAGGTTTTAGGAAAATATATCTTTCACAAAATTTTGGGAATTAAAAAATGGCAGAAACAGTTTTTAAATGTGTTCTCCAAATTTTTTTAACACATATTATAAATTCTTTTGTAGAAAATGGTCCCACATGTCCATAGGCATGTTGGGTAATTTTTCCAAGATTTTAGGAAATACTTTTCTTCATAAAATATTTAAAAGTCCATTTGTGGCCTTTTGGAAAATGGCAAATAATAAATAGTAAAATGTTTTTAAAACAAATATTTTTGAGTTGGTAAGAGATAGCATTTAATATAGGTCTCAGAAGTGATTTTTAATAAACAACTCTTTTGGAAATAATCGAGGCATCAAGTGGAAAAAGGGTGAAATAGGAGTTTATTTAATAGTTTAAAAACCATGAGAGATAAATAATTAAATGGTCTTTGGAAAATAATTGGACCACATAGAGGTGATATATAATTCATGAAGATGAAAAGGGTAGGTTGATTGGGCTTGAAAACAACGAGGAGTTATTTTGAGTAACACAGAAAAAGTGCATCAAGATAACAAGGATATGATCAATATTTAGGATGCCTTCTAAAGGACTTTGAAAAGAGATACCAAAGTGTTTCAATATCCATAATAACAACTTGGATAGATATCATATATATAGATAAATATATTTATGATTATGCATTGGTGAATAGAACAAAATTGGACATAAAGGCATGTCTCCAAAGTTGGAGGTTTTAGGAAAGAAGAGGATAATATGGACATGTGATGGAATATGATATAGATGCTTGATCTTGTTATTTATAGGTTTTATTTTACTTAAAACAACACACATTCATCAATAAACAGAAATAAATACTTCAAAGCAAACACAAGATAAGATCACACAACAAGAAGATAAAATAACAAGACACACAAGATCACTCAAACAACTGAGTTCTTCAATTTAATTTTTCAGGTGTTTTTCTCAAGTGTTACTTTTAGGTAGTGATCAAGACATACCATGACAAGAGGATTTTATAAAGAGGATCAGCTCAAAAGTTGTTATGTCCAAAAGAATATAATTGAGGTAAAACACAGGGGTAACATAGTCCCTTCTTATAGTTTTTGCAAAAGAAGGAAGTGAGAAGGAGTTTTTGAAATACTTGCAAAAAAATCTTGGTTGAAAACAGGTTGGAGATGATTAGCTCTAAAATACTTTTCATATAGTTTTGGAAATTATCTTTTATTTTCTCAGAACTTGGCCTTTGGGTTTCTCTAAAATCAAAACATTTCCAAAAAGGTTTTTGCCAAAAGAGTGTGATGGATGAAGATGATAAGCTTTCTTGTCATGACTTGATCACAAGGGTTGTGTTTACAAAAAGTTATGATCATTAGTTTTAATTTTGGTTGTTAACAAACTCAAACAAAAACTCAATCAACAAGCAAATAGGAAAGAAACACAAGCATTAGTCAAACATATTAAAAAGTTTTTGTTGGCCCTGATTTTTGGGTTATTGAAAACAAGTTTTTCAGGTCTTCCAAAAATTGGGCTGTTACAGCTCTTCCCCCCTTAAAATGAATCTCGTCCCCGAGATTCGTAAGTGGGTACTTAAGAGTGTAACTAAAAACAAGAGTCTCGGGCTTCTTCAATTTTTTTTGTAAAAGATGAACCTTTGATGAGGTGGTCTTCCGAGAACTCGAGGTGTTGATGTTGTCAGAATGTTGCTTGTCGAGGAGATGGATATCTTCACTTGACACTTCAGGTCCTTGTTGTTGATGTTTATAGGGAGGCGCAAGCCAATGAAGGGTCTTGATTTTTGCGGCTTTGTAGATCTTCTGTCGTTGTCTGGACCTGGTCTTCCTTTAGGGGTTTTGCAGATAGTTACCCACGGAAACCATCTGGCCTCACAGGGCGTCAGGTCCGTAGACTTGACTCTCTCCGATTACTGTTAGAAGAACTGTCAGGAAACTCATATATGCTCCTTTGCTTCTTGAGTGGTTGACTGCGTTGAAGTGCAGATGCTTCCCCCCTTTGATTAGTCTTCGTAGGTTGTCGGGTATTATCTTTATCTTCGTCTCATTTTTTTACTTGGTGGGATGGCAGGTAGTGGAAGACTTCATTGTGTCTTGATCTTCACGGATCTTTGCAAGCGTCTTCATAGGTGATTTATGATCACATAGTTAGCTTTCCCTCGGGAAAACTAGCTAGTGCCTTGAGCAAACCTTAGGTTAGATGTTAATCTAAAATTAGATAGTTATGTTAGTAGTGTTAGACTGGTAAAATTTCTATTAGAGTTGTGAGACACATCTTGCTTCAACTCGGGCTTGAATCTGAATTCGCTGTCCTTCATGATGGTTCTTGATGTAGTTGCACAAAATGGCGCGTGAAGTCCGTCATCCGTCTTGAAGACAATTTTAGAGATCTTGGGCTCTCAAGTTGAAGTAGAGAGCGTTCCACACCTTGCACTTCTCATGAGGGGATGGGGGGTAAAACTCTTTTTAAAAGGTGGTTTTGCTAAGTCAGACTTTTGAAGAGGTACCAAAAGTGTAACTAAGGCCGATATGGCAAAAAGAGTTTTTGCAAACAAACAGGAACAAAGCAAGAGGTAAAAGTGTGGTGATTTTGTTTTGCCGAAAAGGCGTGATTGTGAGACACACATGAAAACAAGTCCAAAACACACACAACAAGGGAACAAGTAAAAACACCACGCAAAAGTAAACCACACAAACAACGCACAAGCAAAGAACAAACAAGGTACCTTTAGTACCAGCAAACGTCTATTACCGCTGAAGAACGGGTAGCTCAAGTAAAACAACTGAGCGAAACCTATCGATTCCTATGGGGCTGGGTCGACCAGGGGTTGTTGAAGTTTTCATGTTGATAACTCCGTTGTTGATCTTCATACATGGCAGAGTCTTCGGATCTATAGGATTTCTTTATCTCATCTTGATGTTGAGTTCTTCGGAAGGAAGCTTATTTTTCTCCGCGTTGCTAACTACTAAGGTCTTCTCGGGATATCGCCAAGTATGTAATCTTTAATAAAGAGAGAAAAACTTTTTGGTAGACTTTTTAAATGAAAAACCAAAGTTTTATAAACTCATGTTTACTTATTTAGAAAAGATTTTGAGTCATGAAAAGAAAGGACAAAAAGATATGTTTACTATTTTCATTGTTTTTTTATTCAAAACTTCAGTTTCATAAACAAGGCAATAATTTTTTAAAATGTGAGAAAGATGGAAACCATGATTAGGATTCCATAGATAAAAACATTTGAGGCAGTAATATAGTTTTTACCGAAATATTTTTGTTTCCTATCTGACGTCCATGCTAAACTAAGGTCTCCTAAAGTCAGGATGGCTCTGATAACAACTCTGTGGGGACCCCACACTAGCAGTCCGAGACCTGCAGTATGCATACATTCACGATCCCATGATCAGTTAGTCGTGAACAACATACTCGAGTTGGCATTGCAAATTACAACATCCACTACACGATTACACGGCTTACACAACTGGTCTCATGACCCAGTTGAAAACAACTGCCACGCAGGGCAGGAACACACACTAAAACACAACGGAAGTCTACAAAACATACTCGTGGTAAAACCCAAGTCATGCCTTGACTACATACAGGCTACTGACTCGGAGACGATCCTAGTTCGCACAGCCGTCAGCGACACCATCTTCTTCTGGTTCTCCGGGTTTCTGCTCAAAGTCTGGCTAAGACAATAGCCAGGGACGAAACCATTGTGAGTACATTGGAATGTACTCCGCAAGACACCCCAAATGAAAGCTAAACATGCAAGTATGCATATATATTGGTGGTAGGAAGGCTGTAATTAGAGTTCGACTAGATATGATGAATTTAAGACCCATCATAGTTGCACAAGTTTTATTTTTCTTTGTTGAAGAAGATACTTCAAAAGATATTTCATTTCTCATGTAGATATAGCATGTCCACAAGGTTTTGATAAAGCATTTTAAATAGAATAAAAGTTTATCTTTGCAAAACTTCTTGGAAGATCACATTTTCAAGATCATAATTTATCCGACACCTCAAAGGTACAATCATTCCCTTTCAACGTACCTCCCAGGCACAAGTTCCAAAACACTTTTCCAGTTTTTCGAAAACATTGACACAATGCTAGCTACATGGCCATTCAACTGTCCATATCCGAGGACGCGGCTATTCTGAATAGTTTTACTCTGCAGAGGTGTACACAATCCACAAGATCCAGTACATCCGCCGTGAACAACCACGGACTGTCCAAGACAGTATGCAAACATCAGATGACTGGTCCTAACCATCCACTATGTAAGAGCTAGTAAATCACTACCTCTTCAACTGGGTTTGTTCTCCCCTGCACCGAGTGAGTCAGCCGCATCGATGCGGTTTCCCCTGACAACACACCGCCATGGAAGGAGACCCAACTGTTGCACACGGTGGCGAACTTAATCCCCACACTCTGAATGTCCCATTCTCCCTCCTGGCGACAATTCGGTTTGGGGGACTCTAACCCCTATAGAACTTTGAGGTAGGCACGGACTAACACCGCCAAGCAATTAGCTAGACCCCATTCCCATATTGAGGTAATGTGGCAGTACGGCTTGGTTGTCCGGCGAAGACTAGGTTATGTGTAATTTTTGGAAAACAAGCCGAAAACATTTCCTTCTTCACAAACCTCCCTCGGACAAGGTCCCACCTTTCCTCGGGGTTTTTCCAAGCCTTTTCTTTCCAAAACATCAAGTTAAAATGTCCACTAGGGGACTTAAGTTGATTAGGTAATGGTACTAAAATATCTAAAGGGCTTGGTAACACCAAGATTATATAGTGGATATAGCATATTAGCTACATAAAATAGATAGTGGTATAGCTCACTTGAGGAAATAGTTTTTGAATCAACCTTTGTAAAACAAGAGTTGCAATTAAAAACCTCTCCGGGAAATAATACCGTCTTCGTTATCTAACGTCGTAAACTCAAAAAGGAAAACACCCAATCAGAACCAAACACGGGCAAGCAATTGACAAAAAGTAAACATACAAGAAGCATTTCATCAAACAAGTACACTCACAAACAATATTACTAGGGTGCACACCAACAAGCAAAACATGCAGAGACAACACACATGAATAACACTAGAATTGATGTTAGGGATCCTCAACCAAAACGGCATGGGTCCAGTGGGTGTGCCACTCTCATATCATGCTCAAATAAGGTTAAATGACTCTATGGTCATTCAAGAGGATGAGCAAAATAACAAGAAAACAAGCTAGAAAGAACTACACATACATAGGAAAATAATAACAAGCAATACTACAAGCCCATAGTAGCACATACTTTTCTAAACATGAAGAAATAATATAACCAGTAGCTAAAACACCCAATAACATATACAAATCCATACCAATCATATCATGGCATCACTCGATTCATAAAAATTATCATGGAGCAAAACAATTGTTAAAACTAGACATGAAAAAGGGCTATTTAGACAAGCAGACATGCATAACCATAAGAGATCATCAAACACTATTTATTCTAACATGATGGATCTTTAAGAGAGCATTCCAATAACAGAGAAAACAACACCTAGACATGCTAGTAATATCAAAATAACAATCTCATCAATGCCTCAAAAATTAAGCATGCAAATGACAACTTATGGCAGAATATCATCTAAAACTATCATAGCATGGCAAATTTATCTAGAGGTCACTCAAGCATGCAAGCAAGTATAACATGCAAAAAATAACAGTAGCTATGCTATGGATAAAAACACTAAAGCATTTATTCAAGTCATCACACCAATAAGAAGAATAACATACTTTTAACCTATTATTACTAGGAAAACAACCCTATGAGATTTAAACTATAACAAACATGGGTTTTCACACACAAGTCCTAACATGATAGTGTCACACTAAAAACACATATCAAACATGTATTAATAACCTACACATGCTAGGAATCAATTTCATAACAACAACAATATAGCACACAATTTTAATAAAGGCATAGAAATAATATGCATAAAAGGGCTAAACACTAAATATTGCACCAAGCCTATTCTGTAACTACTACAATCATGAAAACTTAGTATGAGGTGCTCCTATTCACTATCAAACCAAGACAATTAGATTCACTTCAAAAATTATCACCAATAAAATTAAATAATTCACATAAGTGCTCTCTGGCCTAAAACTAACATGCATGTCATTTTCAATCAACAACTCAAGTCAACACAAGTTTAAATGCCACAGATGGACAATTTCAAGGGATACTCAGAACAGTTGAGTTTGCAAGTTTTGGATCCATAAAACTCAAGTTATTAAATAAAAGGTGTTAATGAGTGCCTCTGCCATTTATTTTAGGTCTTCTAAAATATAGCACAAAACCCAGATCTGCAAGTTGGAGATGGTTAAGATTTTGTAGATCTACATCTGTGATTTTTGGTTTGGCAAGTTATACCCATTTGCATTTTTATTTTGATTTAAAGTAAAGCACCAGATCTGGATCTGCAGGAAAAAAGAAAAAGAAACAACCTTCAGTGAAGAAACAGGCCCGATCTGAGGGGGAATGGGCCGAGCAAGGCAGGCCGGCCCGCAAGCGAGCGCGTGCGAGTTGAAGCGGTAAGTCACCGTTCGATCGGCCGTCGACGGCGGAGATTAGATGGCCTAGGATTCAAACAGATCCGACGGATTTGGATCGGACGCCCCAGAGGACGCCACGCAGTCCTGGCCATAAGCTGGCGGCGCGACGGGGTCGTGCGGCGGCCCGAGGCAGTTTCCGCGGGAGATCTTGCCGTCGGGTGTTAGGAGGCTCGCCTGGACACGAGATTGGGTCATCGAGCACCACGGGGACACCGTGGGTCTGGTGCTCTCATCAACGGCCGCATGAGTGGACCAGAGCGAGGTCTGCGACGGATCACGGCGGCGGTGATCTAGGTCGTTGATGGCGGCTCCCCTGCAACAGATGGAAGTAGGAATTAGAGGGGGTGTGTGATTCGCAGGATCTCAAGGAAGGTGAGAGAAGAAGTGGCATGACCGGGGATAGCTTCAATCGGCGGTGAGCTTCGTTCGATTCCGGTGAACAAGGAAGAATCAGAGGGGGGTTTCAGGCTAGGTGTTCGATTGAAGGCTATAGGAGCCAGGGAGACATCCTCGGGATCACAGAATTGGCTTGCACTCGCATGGCGTCGGAGCTCGTGCGCATGGCCGTACGGCGGCCATGGCGGTTCGGTTGGGGGGCATCAAGGAGGGAGGGAGGGATGTCTAGGGAGTGGAGCATGACCAGGGGGTTCTCTAGGAAGATCTAGAGCGACAGGAGGGTTATGGCTGGGTAGACCATGTCTAGGAGGGTGGAGAGGATATTTTACATCTCTCATAACAAGAGATAGATAGATAGAGTGCAATAATGGATCAAGACATGGGTGAACCCAACAATGTCCAGAATAACCAGAGGAGGTTTTTGATTATTTTCACCAATAATATGAATAGAACATATGTGAGAAATTGTGTCCAATGGATAGAGGATCAAAAATGGAGTCTAGGGGTGGTGGTCTCAAGGTTTTAGGAAAATATATCTTTCACAAAATTTTGGGAATTAAAAAATGGCAGAAACAATTTTTAGATGTGTTCTCCAAAATTTTAAACACATCTTGCAAATGTTTTTGTATAAAATGGCCTCACATGTCCATAGTTATGTTGGGTAAATTTTCCTAGATTTTAGGAAATACTTTTCTTCATAAAATATTTAAAAGTCCATTTCTGTCCTTTTGGAAAATGGAAAATAATAAATAGTAAAATGTTTTTAAAACATATATTTTTGAGTTGGTAAGAGATAGTATATAATATAGGTCTCAAAAGTTATTTTTTAATAAACAACTCTTTTGAAAATAATTGAGGCATCAAGTGGAAAAAGGGTGAAACAGGAGTTCATTTAATAGTTTAAAAACCATGAGAGATAAATAATTAAATGGTCTTTGGAAAATAATTGGACCACATAGAGGTGATATATAAGTCATGAATATGACAAGGGTAGGTTGATTTATAGGTTTTATTTTACTTATAACAACACACATTCATCAAGAAACATAAATAAATACTTCAAAGCAAACACAAGATAAGATCACACAACAAGCAGATAAAATAACAAGACACCCAAGATCACTCAAACAATTGAGTTCTTCAATTTAATTTTTCAGGTGTTTTTCTCAAGTGTTAGTTTTAGGTAGTGATCAAGACATACCATGACAAGAGGATTTTATAAAGAGGATCAGCTCAAAAGTTGTTATGTCCAAAAGAATATAATTGAGGTAAAACACAGGGGTAACATAGTCCCTTCTTATAGTTTTTGCAAAAGAAGGAAGTGAGAAGGAGTTTTTGAAATACTTGCAAAAACATCTTGGTTGAAAGCAGGTTGGAGATGATTAGCTCCAAAATAATTTTCATACAGTTTTGGAAACTATCTTTTATTTTCTCAGAACTTGGCCTTTGGGTTTCTCTAAAATCAAAACATTTTCAAAAAGGTTTTTGCCAAAAGAGTGTGATGATAAGCTTTCTTGTCATGACTTGATCACAAGGGTTGTGTTTTAAGAAAGTTATGATCATTAGTTTTAATGTTGGTTGTTAACAAACTCAAACAAAAACACAATCAACAAGCAAATAGGAAAGAAACACAAGCATTAGTCAAACATATTAATTTTTTTTTGTTGGCCCTGATTTTTGGGTTATTGAAAACAAGGTTTTCATGTCTTCCAAAAATTGGGCTGTTACACCTATGAACCCCGGTCCATTTTCTTACACTTTTAAACAAACCACTACAATTTCCTGCTTTCTTTACTTACTGCAAGCATACGCCATTTTCCACACTATACGTCTAATCTTTTTTTTTAGCAAGACCAGTGAGATTGTCAACCTCACTGTACCGTTGGGACAAAGTATTTTTGTTGTGTTGTGTGCAGGTTCAGCGTTGTTGCCGACACCGGTGAGGCGCCATCACCACAGTCAGTGGCATCAACCTTCCGAAGATCCTCTTTCTCCTACTAGATTGATAACCTTGGTTCTTAACTGAGGGAAATTCTTACCTCTACACTCATCACACCCTCCTCTTTGGGTTCCCAACATGCCATCCATAGCCACAAGAATTCCTGGCACCATTGAGGCGTAGCAAAAGAATTTATGTCACCGTTTCCGGGGAGAAAGAAGTCTTCTGGCAAGGGGAGTCTCTCACTCTCAACCTTTTTATTTTGTTTATTGTCTTGTTTTGCTTCTTTATATAAAAAACACACAAAAATTAGTTTACTTTATAGCTTTTATTTATTTGCTTGCTTTTATTTTGCTAAAATGAGTTCCTCTAAGAATACTAAGTTGTGTGACTTCACTAGCCCAAACAACAATGATTTTATTTGCACACCTATTGCTCCACCTGCTCCTACTGCTGCTTTCTATGAAATAAAACCTGCTTTATTAAATCTTGTTATGAAAGAGCAATTTTCTGGTGTTATTACTGATGATGTTGCTGCTCACCTAAATAATTTTGTTGAACTATGTGAGATGCAAAAATATAAATATGTGGATGGAGATATTATTAAACTGAAATTATTTCCTTTCTCTGTGAGAGGAAGAGCTGAAGAATGGTTGCTATCTTTGCCTAGAAATAGTATTGATTCATGGACTAAGTGTAAAGATGCTTTCATTGGAAAATATTATCCTCCTGCTTAGATTATATCCCTGAGAAGTGACATAATGAATTTTAAACAATTTGATAATGAACATGTTGCTAAAGCTTGGGAAAGAATGAAAACTATGGTGAAGAATTGTCCCACTCATGGAGTGACTACTTAGATGATTATACAAACCTTTTATGCAGGACTGAATTTCTCCTCAAGGAACCTATTGGATTCAGCTGCTGGAGGTACCTTTTTGTCCATCACTTTGGACAATGCAACAAAGCTTCTTGATGATATGATGATAAATTATTCAGAGTGGCAAACTGAGAGAGCTCCACAAGATAAGAAGGTAAATTCTGTTGAGGAAACCTCCTCTTTGAGCAAAAGGCTTGATGCTATTATGTCTATGATTGTTAATGGTAAAGATCAAGTTGATCCAAATAATGTTCCTTTAGCCTCTTTGGTTGCTCAAGAAGAGCATGTTTATGTGAACTTTATTAGAAATAATAATTTTAACAACAACGCTTATAGAAATAATTTTGGTGGAAGCAATTATAAGCCCTATCCTCCTAATAATGGTTCTGGTAATTCTTATGGCAGTTCCTACGATAATAATAAAATCTCTACCTCTTATCTTGAAAACATGCTTAGAGAATTTATTAGCACACAAACTGCTTTCAATAGATCCGTTGAGGAAAAACTTGGTAAAATAGATGTTCTTGCCTCTAAAGTTGATAGCTTAGCTATTGATGTTGATTTTCTAAAACTGAAGGTTTTTACACATGATGTTAAAGAAAGTAAAACTTTGAATGCCATCCGAGTTCTAATTGATAATAATGTTAGCTTGATGACTGAATTACGTGCTAGGTGGGAAAGAGAAGATGAATTGGCTAGAAAGAATAATATTGCTAGAGTTTGCACTATCATCACCACTAGTAAAACTGAAGATCCAAGTGCTAGTAAACCTCCTACTATCAATGGTAAAGTAGTTGGTGTTAACAAAGTCTCCACCCCTTCGGTCAAACGTGCTAATTTGTCTCAAATTGCTGAAATTGCTTCTAATAAAAGTGCTGAAGTTTTTAGAGACGTGGGAGATAATGGTACCATTAGTTTTGATGATAATAATTTTGATATTTATGATTGCAATATTGCTGAAGTTATTATTTTTCTACAAAATCTTGCTAGAAATCCCAATGCTAGTGCCATGAATATGGCCTTTACTAAACACATTACCAATGCTCTCAAGAAAGTTAGAGAAGAAAAGCTGAAACTTGAAACATCTATCCCTAGGAAGTTAGATGATAGTTGGGAGCCCATCATTAAGATAAAATCAAATGATTTTGATTGCAATGCTTTGTGTGATCTAGGTGCTAGTATCTCTGTTATGCCTCAAAAGTTTTATGATATGCTTGATCTACCACCGTTGGAACACTATTATTTGGATGTTCATCTTGCTGATAATGCTAGGAAGAAACCTCTTGTTAGAATTGATGATGTTCTTATTATGGGTAAAATAACTTTGTCCCTGTTAATTTTGTTGTTATGAACATTGAATGCAATGCTTCTTGTCCTATTGTTTTGGGAAGACCTTTTCTTAGAACTGTTGGTGCTGTTATTGATATGAAAGAGGGGAGTATTAAATATCAATTCTCACTCAAGAAAGGTATGGAACACTTTCCTAGAAAGAGAATGAAGCTACCTTTTGACTCTATTATTAGAGCAAGTTATGATGTTGACGCTTCTTCACTTGAAAATACTTGAGTTGCTTTCTATGCCTAGCTGAAAGGCGTTAAAGAAAAGCGCTACCGGGAGACAACCCGTTTTATTTCTCCGTTTTCAACCTGTTTTCCATCGTTTCTTTCTGTGTGCTTTGCACCTTGGTGTTTTCTATTTCCTTAGAAACCCCTCTGTATATTTTATTTTGTGTTTTTGTTGAGCCAAGTAAAGCCTCTAGTGGAAAGTTGAGACTATATTTCAAATTTCTGCGCAAGAAACATATTTCTGCTGTCCACTTTTAAATTCATATAAAATCACAGAAAATTCAAAACGACCTGAGTTTTTTTTGTGCGTAATCCTGGGCTATATACGCAACTTTTCTTAGTTGAACACTTTTTGATTTGAGCAACAGAAGATTTTCGAGAAAAAATCATCTTTACCTACAGTCCTGTTTTGACAGATTTCTGCCAATAATTGCATTTGCATCTTAATTTCTTTCTTTTGGTGTTTTTTTGAGAAAAAGAGTTTTAAAAGAAGTTGTGACAATATCTAATGTGTTTATGAGTGTTAGGCTTGTGTTGAAACTGAACCATGTGAATTTATTATTTCGATTGCACTAACGTTGCTAATGAAGATTGTGAGAAGTTTGGTGTGAAGGAAGTTTTCAAGGGTCAAGAGAAGAGCATGATATGATGTGATCAAGAAGAGTGAAGAACCTAAGCTTGGGGATGCCCCGGTGGTACATCCCAGCAAATTCGAAGAAGACTCAAGCGTCTAATCTTGGGGATTCCCAAGGCATCCCCTTCTTCATCGACAAATTATCAGGTCACTTCTAGTGAAACTATATTTTTATTCGGTCACATCTTATGTGCTTTACTTGGAGAGTATTTTATTTTTTGCTTTCAGTTTGTTTTTATTTTTTCAATAATCTTGGTTGGACCCCATCATTCTTTTATTGGAGAGTGACACGCTCTGCATTTTCATGGGAGTACTTAGTATTCTTAGTTTTTCTTCTACTTGCTGCATTTATTTAGCTCCTGTTTTGCATGCATCTCTTATCAGAGCTGTTTTTTTAGTAGTGTTATGTGAGTACTCTCATGTTTTTTTTGATGTATCATGTAGAGTATTTTTTGTTAAAACATGTTTTGTATGGTGCTTGTTGGGAAAAGAAACTGCTGCTTGAGGTAGATTTTTGTGGTGACCCAACACACCACTGCATGTGTAGTGCGCAAGTCGGTGACATAATACTCACAGAAGGACTTATCCGTGAATATTACATCCCTCAGAGTGGTACAACAGAAACACAGCGGAACCAGGCAAAACTATAGGATACAAACTCCATTACAAAATCTTGAGAATCTCTTTGATGAATCAAAGAAGATCTCCTGCAAATGAAACATCATAAGAAGCAATACGAAGCTCCAAGCCGGAGAAGAACTCTAGCTCAGAACTAATCTACTATGGCTGATGTCAGCCCTAAACTACGGCTTTAACATCTAAGTCCAATTATGAACTTCACCTACACCTTGATAGCTTCTCCTCCACCAGCGTTGTTGATGACAAAGCTTTACTGGCTAAGTAGAAGAAGAGTCCACCTAGCTTCATGAGGTAGCGATGGCTTCTCGATGACGACTTCAATAAGGCTTCAACTCTAAGCAGGGGTCAAATGGGAATGAATGAGTAACGAGCGTTACTCAGCAAGTTCATGATATATAGTGGGTAGTTTGATGCACTAACTACAGCTTTCGACTCGAAAGAGTCATAAGCTAATGCAAGGTTTTGTAAAACTTTCTTCAAGATGTTGCTTTTACTTCTGAAAACTATGCCCGCCAGATCTTCACAGGATTAGAACTTTCATGGAGTTGCCTTTCCTGCGGCGTTCGCAGCTCCTTCCCGGAACAAGGGGTAACATGCCACATCCTTTTACACTCTGCAGAGGTGCGTTACTTTACCCATGGACGACCAAGACCATGTTGCACAACCAGGTGTACATTACTTTCCACTCCCACTCAGGTGTGGGGCCCGGTAGTTGGTCCAAGCCAAACCGTGCTTCTCCGCACAACGCATGCCCACCCATTTCTGCCAGCAGGTTGAACGCCTGATTCCACCCCTCACGATGGAGATCTACGCACCCCTGGCAGACACTCATAGACCCCAGAGCCCGTGGGACGTAAGGGCTCCCACCCATGTGCATGTAGTCCCGCAAGACCTACAGCGTACGTCTCTGGCAGTCCGTTGACATGCGAACGAGAAAAGTATCACGGCTGACTTACTCCCCCCATAGAAGACCCATGGTTAACGCGAATTTACGGCGCAAGAATCCTGACGGCAGTTGTTGTTAATTCCTAGGTAATACGTTCCCATGCAGATGGAACCTTCCTTTGACCTATTCATCTTACCATGGTCCCATCCGCCCACCAAACAGAACACTACCACTCGGGTAGTCATTCAATTAGTCATATTATTATAAAAATAGGATCATGCATTCTTTTGAGAGTAGGTGATAAGACGATAGGGTTTTGCAATTAGTTTGTTATGAAGTACTGCAAAGGATATGAACAAGTGATGAACTTGCCTGAGATTGATATAACCATAATAATCAATGTCTCCGGGTTCGAGGGTCTCGTAGGAAATCCCGACATCTGAAAGATTGCAAAGTAGTCCCGGTAAGGACTACAGAAAACGATGGCAAGATGATACATGCATAGTAATGAGATGCATCGTGAATTACCCTGGAAAATACCCCAACTTACAAGTGTAAGCCATGATCGATACGATAAGTTAATCACACAGGTTTCAGGTGAGTTGTTTTGTTACTTGTGGTGATGTTGTTATTACAGGTTTTAGACTCACATGGGTTTCACTTTTACTTATCACACAATTGTTATTATGTTTAGGTTACAAATAGTTATTACATGATTAAGCGAGAAAACAATCACATGTGGAAAACAACTGTTGACAAGATAATATACATGTTTGATTTTATGTTCAAAAGTGTAGAGCTAATGACATCAGGTTTATGTGAAAATGAGGAACTAATACATCTAACTCTATCATCACATACTTGCTAATATCTATGTGATGATAGGTTTAGTTGGTGTGAAATCATGAGGGTTTTATTAATACAGAAAATAATGTTGTGGCAGTTTTTTCTGATTATAATGAAACATTATAGAATTTTATAATACTTTTGGAAACAAGTTTATAAGTTGGATAAAATGTTTTATCTTTGACATATTTGAATTGGAAATTCTTTTCTCTTTAATTGGATATATCATTCAATGTTTTCTGAAAATATTTGAATAAATTATTATTTTATTAATTTTAAATGAATTAATGATTAGGCAAAGCATTACACATAAAAACTTGGTCAAATAACTTTGAAAACATCATAGGTGAGTTGTATTTGATATTTGAAGAATTTTGGTATATAACTTGTATTTTTCTGATTTTATGAATTATTTATTATTTTCCAGAGTTAATGGTTATTATTATTACTACTATTACTTTTTTATTTTATTTAATTAATTAAGTACTTATTGGTTTCTCAGAAAACATAGATTATGGAATGTTTTGAAATGATTAAGTATTGAATTAAATTTTGAGAAGATATAATTTTATTTGGTTATTCTAAACCAAGTTTTTCTTATGAAATTATTACTTTAAAATTATAATTTTAAGACTATTAATATTACTGGATTATTTTTCTTAATTTTAATATACAACCATTTTACTAGTTTAAGAATTAGTTATATTGCAAAGATTTGAAATTTGTAGAATTTTATTTATTGTTTTCTATTATTTTTCTAATTCTTTTATTTAAGATTTAGGCAATTACTATTCTGCCCCTAGGGCTGACAGATGGGTCCATGGGTTAGGGTTGAACCCAACCCACTGGTCCGGTCGAGCCGGACCAGACCAGACCAGACGCACCCGAGCCCCCCATCTCCTTCTCCCCTCCCTCTGCCGTGGCGACGCAGAGGCGCCCATCGCCACCTCCACACCGGCGATTTCTCCGCCCTCCTCCGTCCATCTCCGCCACCGTGACCTAGCGCCACCGCCTCTCCTCCCTGCCCACTCCTACGCCTTCTTCCTCGATATGCTTTTCTCCTCGTGTTGCGCCCGTGGCAACCACAAACCATAACCCTAGGTTTCGGTACCCGGGGTTGCTCCTCCACCTTCCCGGTGGTCTGAGTTCCTCGAAGTGATTCATGGGCTCCAGGAGGTTGATGTGCTGCTGCTGTTGCTTCTGTGGCTCGATCTCCGGAGATGCCGCCGCCGGGACGGTCTTCTGGGTAACCGCGGCTCGCCGCCGTGCTCCTCTCTCCATCCGGATGTGGTCACCACGATGGTGACCACCTGTAAGTGCCTCTCTCCTCTCTCTGCCCTCTAACCTCTCTCTCTCTCAGATTCTTCCTTTCCCCCTTGCTCTGGAGTCTAGCCATCGAGCTAGCTCATACTGCGCCTCCCTGTGATGCTCTCTGTGATCTAGTGCTTGATTGGGTAGCATTGGATTTTATCTTATGATTTACTTGATGTATGAGACATGGAATCCATGCCATGACCTGTGATGGATGAGGGATTTTTATTGTGCACCTAGATAATCCCTCTGTTGCTATGTGCTGTGAGATGTTACTGGTTTGTGTGTATGATTTCGGGTGGCTTTGCTGTTAGATCAAAATGATCCTATGATTATTTGATTTACTCTAGTGGTATATGTTAGAAAAGTGAATGTGCAGTGTGGTAAAGATTGTCTTGCTTGTCCCCTGGACATGCATATGTACTGTTTTGGGACAATGATTCTTGATGTTTTGTGCCCATGTGCTTATCTATGGAGTAGGATTTATCCTTCTGGTGCCTCATTAAGTGTGCACGGTTATAAACATGCTTAATATGATCTAGTGCTGTTGGTATACATCTGTGAGCAATTTTCTAGGCCAGCCCATCCTGGATGGTGTTATTGAGGCAATGAAACTCTTGGATAGGAACTGATAATTATCAAATGTATCCACAGCTCAACGATGAACTTGATACCAAATCTGAGACCAAAACAACATTCTAAACACAAGATATTAGGTTTGCTTGCCAGATCTCGTGTCTAGGGGGTGCACTCCTGGTATCTTGTGTTTGGTGTGTTTTCCTTTGGAGCAATTTACTTAGTTGGCTTAATTTTCTGGACAGATTTGGATTTCTAAACTGATAAGAACATGGTACTGCTGATCTAATACCCCTAAGAAATTTTATCTGATAAGAACAGTTGCTTCCATCTTGATTAAGCCCCTGGCCAGTGATGCAAAGCCTGAGGCCCAAGTTTAAATAAGAACAGATGCTAGATTTGATCATTTTAATTTCCAGTGATGAACTTTAGCATAGCACTTCTATGCCTACCTGAGGAAAATACCCCAGCCTGCTCTCTGTGCATAATCTAGCAATTGCTTGCTAGATGGTGTGTAGTGATCAACCTGTTAGGTGTTGATGCTGAGATGGTGTTGCTGGCTTGTTGGCCTTTTCCCTGCAGTTCCAGCTCTCTTGATCCTCTGGCTCCAGGCTTGGCCTTGCTTTGCCTTGCTCCAGGTATACTTCCCCAGCTTGTGGCTTGGCCTTGTTGTTATCTTACTGGATATATGATCTCATAGATCTTTGTTGGATGAATTGAGTTGTGGTGCTGTGGTTTCCTGGTGGTTGTTCTTGCTGTTCTTGCTGGAGCTGTGCAGCTCGAGCTGTGAATAGGGAGAAGTGTGATGTGATCCCCTCCCCTTGCGGCTGATGTGGTATTTATACCACAACAGGGGTCTTGACAGCACCAAAGGGTGCTGGTGAGTGTGATGTGTGCTTGTGTGCTAGCTGAGAAGATATTTCCTGGGAGATAGGCTCGGTTTGCCCTTGGTCTTATCCTGGTGCTACACTTATTTTTGGACTTGACACTTGTAATCCTGATACTTTGATGACTTGGCCAATGAGGTTGTTCTGAGGCTTATAACTGATATGAACAGCTACTTACTTGACTTAGCCTAATCTCGATGATGCGATTAGCAGTGCATCCCACTGCCTAGCTGAGAGTACTAACCCCCACTAATCTTATTTTTTTACTTTTCTTTGTTTTTCTTTTTTGTTTATTTTGCAGGATCAGAAGATTAATAGAAGACTTGGAGATTTGCAATAATTAGATTAGGAATTTCTTTTTTGTAATTGTCAACTTGTAATATAACATGTAATTTTCCATTTGTTGAATTATGTAATAACTTTGTATTATTATATGATTATCAATAAAGTTTATTCTTTTGTAATTTCCTTTTATTGTAAATATGTTTGTAAAGACAATGTACTATTGTTTTAAATTTATAAAGTCTTTATTTTTGTTTTATTAACTCCTTGAATTGTATTCTATCCAATAAAGACTTGAATTAATGAATGACTATCATTTATTTTCTTATACTGTTATTTCTATAACTTTAAATATTTAGTTTGAATTCAAATTCAATTCCATGTCATTCAAAGTAAGATTTCATATCTCCCGTCGATTCACCAATTAGGTTCATGCCCAAATTCACCCACCTCCACTTTTCTAATCTAAACCCTAAGCTAGGAGGAGATCATATCGATATCCTTCCACCTTCCCTCTTCGACTCTAAAACCCCAGTCAGATAGTCGATGAATCTCTGATTACTCAAGGGTTAAAGGTTTGCAAACATATCACTGGTTGCCACTCTCATTATGATATTGATTTTGAGTAAATTACCAATTTGTTCTTATATAACTTAACCTAATGAAACTCTAGTGTTTAATGTCCTCAGAAATAATCTGCTTACAAGATTGATCAGGTCCTGTACTCAAATTATTCTTGTATGACACCGAACACCAGGATTTCACACCCCTCAGTCTATGTCTCCTGATCTTAGCTCCCTCATGGTTTGGTTCTCTTGTAGCCTTGGTCATGCAGGAATGTAGACAAGAGTTTGGAAAGATCATAGACAGTGATCAGGGTTTAGTATTGATTTAAGAAGGTTTTTTTCCTAGTTCAGGTTCATCCTTCAGGACTGATAAGATCATCCAGTTATACATGACTAACTTGCAGAAGTAAGATCCTCAACTGTGTGATTTGGCTACTCACCCCCCTTCGAGTTCTAGATACCAAGTTGATTTCTCTCAAGTCACTTATAGACTTGAGGTTAGGCTTGTTGAGAGTTAGTGTGGGTCACAACCAATTATGGTTTGTGTAACCAGATGATTTGGTTTCTTAAGATACTTATTATAAAGATCACTCCAATTGTACTCTTGACCAGATGATCTAGTCCTATTTCATCATGTCAAGTGAAACATTGGTCACTTTGGTTCGTCTAAACTTTCGCGCCAAAATTTACCGTACTTTTAGATGCATGCTTTGCAAATGCACATATTAAATTTAGATCCTTATAACTTCCCAAACACTGGGATGTTACAGTATCTCCCCCTTAACAAGAACTTCGTCCCGAAGTTCAACCTCTCTCACGTAAAGATAGGTAGAGAGAACTTCTGTAGAGCGTTGATTCTTCACAGCTGTTTCTTGTGTTGAGCTTGACATGTGTAGCCTCTTTTCTTTATTGTTCACCTTCCACTGTCTTGCGTAATGATCTAATACTTAACATGTTGCTATGACAACTCTGTTTTGTTACTAGGACTTCCTAATGGTCTCACCAAGAACACTTGGTATTTCCACCATATAGTGGATACCAGGTTTCATTCTCCAATGAATAGGTATGGTTTCCTACCTCTCACAACTTCTGAAGAACAATTGGTACATCCACCAGGTGATGAATAACCAATAAGATTCTTCCGATACACTGGATATTGTCTATGGTTTGGACTCCATTTGGTTCAGTCTAATGGTCTCAAGATAAAGATTTTTCAAAGAAACTTGTACAAAGTAGTGTACACTGACTTAGACTCTTCTAATTAGTAAAAATGTCTTTGAGTTTCCTCGAGTTTTCACCTTTTCCTACAGGTGACTATAACCTATTCCATTGGTTACTTCCTATGGTCCTTCTACATCTTTGGTTTTGACTTCTACATGGTGACTCTATAAGTTTATTTATCAACTTCTACATGTTTCCTTATAGGATATAACTAATCATGTGATTCTCTTGGCATCACTTGGGGTAGCTCACCATGTGTTGATGAAGTAACTCACCAGATCCAAACAAGATGTGGAATGTGGTCCATTCCCATCAGTGGCTTCATTATCTTCTGCCTTCTTGACTTCCTGATCTTCCAGAGCTTTTGTGGTTGTATCAGTCCGCTGATAACTCAGACCGCTCTCATACTAATCCTATACCCTCTAGACCAGTAACATCAAGATAGAACCCAATGTTTGCACATGCATATGCACATCAAGTTCCAACTTCATGCACATATCTAGTCAATCAAAGATCCAAATAAGATCCAATAAATCCCAAATGTAGTTATCACTCATGCATCAAAAGCCTGTGAAATAAAAGTACTTAGAGTAAAACATCTCAAGTACCCAAGGCTCTTAAATTCTATACACTACAAGTAGGTATATATTACCTTGTAGTCCTAGTCTACACAACTGCTCTTTGCCTAGGTAATTACTCCAATTGCATGCCTTACTGCAATAGAATAAACCAAGACAAAATGATCCTAGAGTAGTTGTTGTCTAACTTGGTTCCATATAGGACTAAGTACCATGTCAATTGAATTACTTTATTTTTGGGTTATGATAAACTTCTCATGGCATCTGTTGATCCCTCAGGTTGTTGATCACATCGTAGGAGTAGTAATGTAGCTTCCATGAATGCTGATGCCTTCTCCCAATTCTATTATATGCTATAGTGTTTCACCTCTGGACGTGATAACTAAGGATATGGTATATACCCCATAGTTACCATGGTCTAATGACTCTTAATGATTCTCTAACATCCCTTCTTGATGACTCCTATACTAACTCAATACCGTGTTCTACTCCATCCTATTCATTCATAGAATGGGGTAATACTCACTTTGACTTAATCATCTCTGACTATGTCAGAACTCTTTTTCTCATTGAAACTAATACATGCAAGACTTCTAACTATTCATACCTAGGTATAAATAAAATAGATAAGTATCTATACTCAAGTTGAGTAATAAGATTCTATACAAATATGATCGTATCATTCTAAAGTGGATGATCATCATAGTTGTAGGAAATGTGGTTTAGATAAGATGGCTTCCTATAGTCTTTACCAACCTACAGATCTCCTAAAAGGTTTTGAACCTAAGGTCGCTTCGCTCTGATACCATCTGTGGTGACACAACACACCACTGCATGTGTAGTGCGCAAGTCGGTGACATAATACTCACAGAAGGACTTATCCGTGAATATTACATCCCTCAGAGTGGTACAACAGAAACACAGCGGGACCAGGCAAAACTATAGGATACAAACTCCATTACAAAATCTTGAGAATCTCTTTGATGAATCAAAGAAGATCTCCTGCAAATGAAACATCATAAGAAGCAATACGAAGCTCCAAGCCGGAGAAGAACTCTAGCTCAGAACTAATCTACTATGGCTGATGTCAGCCCTAAACTACGGCTTTAACATCTAAGTCCAATTATGAACTTCACCTACACCTTGATAGCTTCTCCTCCACCAGCGTTGTTGATGACGAAGCTTTACTGGCTAAGTAGAAGAAGAGTCCACCTAGCTTCATGAGGTAGCGATGGCTTCTCGATGACGACTTCAATAAGGCTTCAACTCTAAGCAGGGGTCAAACGGGAATGAATGAGTAACGAGCGTTACTCAGCAAGTTCATGATATATAGTGGGTAGTTTGATGCACTAACTACAGCTTTAGACTCGAAAGAGTCATAAGCTAATGCAAGGTTTTGTAAAACTTTCTTCAAGATGTTGCTTTTACTTCTGAAAACTATGCCCGCCAGATCTTCACAGGATTAGAACTTTCATGGAGTTGCCTTTCCTGCGGCGTTCGCAGCTCCTTCCCGGAACAAGGGGTAACATGCCACATCCTTTTACACTCTGCAGAGGTGCGTTACTTTACCCATGGACGACCAAGACCATGTTGCACAACCAGGTTTACATTCCTGTCCACTACCACTCAGGTGTGGGGCCCGGTAGTTGGTCCAAGCCAAACCGTGCTTCTCCGCACAACGCATGCCCACCCATTTCTGCCAGCAGGCTGAACGCCTGATCCCACCCCTCACGATGGAGATCTACGCGCCCCTGGCAGACACTCATAGACCCCAGAGCCCGTGGGATGTAAGGGCTCCCACCCATGTGCATGTAGTCCCGCAAGACCTACAGCGTACGTCTCTGGCAGTCCGTTGACATGCGAACGAGAAAAGTATCACGGCTGACTTACTCCCCCCATAGAAGACCCATGGTTAACGCGAATTTACGGCGCAAGAATCCTGACGGCAGTTGTTGTTAATTCCTAGGTAATACGTTCCCATGCAGATGGAACCTTCCTTTTACCTATTCATCTTACCATGGTCCCATCCGCCCACCAAACAGAACACTACCACTCGGGTAGTCATTCAATTAGTCATATTATTATAAAAATAGGATCATGCATTCTTTTGAGAGTAGGTGATAAGACGATAGGGTTTTTGCAATTAGTTTGTTATGAAGTACTGCAAAGGATATGAACAAGTGATGAACTTGCCTGAGATTGATATAACCATAATAGTCAATGTCTCCGGGTTCGAGGGTCTCGTAGGAAATCCCGACATCTGAAAGATTGCAAAGTAGTCCCGGTAAGGACTACAGAAAACGATGGCAAGATGATACATGCATAGTAATGAGATGCATCGTGAATTACCCTGGAAAATACCCCAACTTACAAGTGTAAGCCATGATCGATACGATAAGTTAATCACACAGGTTTCAGGTGAGTTGTTTTGTTACTTGTGGTGATGTTGTTATTACAGGTTTTAGACTCACATGGGTTTCACTTTTACTTATCACACAATTGTTATTATGTTTAGGTTACAAATAGTTATTACATGATTAAGCGAGAAAACGATCACATGTGGAAAACAACTGTTGACAAGATAATATACATGTTTGATTTTATGTTCAAAAGTGTAGAGCTAATGCCATCAGGTTTATTTGAAAATGAGGAACTAATACATCTAACTCTATCATCACATACTTGCTAATATCTATGTGATGATAGGTTTAGTTGGTGTGAAATCATGAGGGTTTTATTAATACAGAAAATAATGTTGTGGCAGTTATTTCTGATTATAATGAAACATTATAGAATTTTATAATACTTTTGGAAACAAGTTTATAAGTTGGATAAAATGTTTTATCTTTGACATATTTGAATTGGAAATTCCTTTCTATTTAATTGGATATATCATTCAATGTATTCTGAAAATATTTGAATAAATTATTATTTTATTAATTTTAAATGAATTAATGATTAGGCAAAGCATTGCACATAAAAACTTGGTCAAATAACTTTGAAAACATCATAGGTGAGTTGTATTTGTTATTTGAAGCATTTTGGTATATAACTTGTATTTTTTTGATTTTATGAATTATTTATTATTTTCCAGAGTTAATGGTTATTATTATTACTACTATTACTTTTTTATTTAATTTAATTAATTAAGTACTTATTGGTTTCTCAGAAAACATAGATTATGGAATGTTTTGAAATGATTAAGTATTTAATTAATTTTTGAGAAGATATAATTTTATTTGGTTATTCTAAACCAAGTTTTTCTTATGAAATTATTACTTTAAAATTATAATTTTAAGACTATTAATATTACTGGATTATTTTTCTTAATTTTAATATACAACCATTTTACTAGTTTAAGAATTAGTTATATTGCAAAGATTTGAAATTTGTAGAATTTTATTTGTTGTTTTCTATTATTTTTCTAATTCTTTTATTTAAGATTTAGGCAATTACTATTCTGCCCCTAGGGCTGACAGATGGGTCCATGGGTTAGGGTTGAACCCAACCCACTGGTCCGGTCGAGCCGGACCAGACCAGACCAGACGCACCCAAGCCCCCCATCTCCTTCTCCCCTCCCTCTGCCGTGGCGACACAGAGGCGCCCATCGCCACCTCCATACCGGCAATTTCTCCGCCCTCCTCCGTCCATCTCCGCCACCGTGACCTAGCACCACCGCCTCTCCTCCCTGCCCGCTCCTACGCCTTCTTCCTCGATCTGCTTTTCTCCTCGTGTTGCGCCCGTGGCAACCACAAACCCTAACCCTAGGTTTCGGTACCCGGGGTTGCTCCTCCACCTTCCCGGTGGTCTAAGTTCCTCGAAGTGATTCATGGGCTCCAGGAGGTTGATGTGCTGCTGCTGTTGCTTCTGTGGCTCGATCTCCGGAGATGCCGCCGCCGGGACGGTCTTCTGGGCAACCGCGGCTCGCCCCCGTGCTCCTCTCTCCATCCGGATGTGGTCACCACGATGGTGACCACATGTAAGTGCCTCTCTCCTCTCTCTGCCCTCTAACCTCTCTCTCTCTCAGATTCTTCCTTTCCCCCTTGCTCTGGAGTCTAGCCATCGAGCTAGCTCATACTGCGCCTCCCTGTGATGCTCTCTGTGATCTAGTGCTTGATTGGGTAGCATTGGCTTTTATCTTATGATTTACTTGATGTATGAGACATGGAATCCATGCCATGACCTGTGATGGATGAGGGATTTTTATTGTGCACCTAGATAATCCCTCTGTTGCTATGTGCTGTGAGATGTTACTGGTTTGTGTGTATGATTTCGGGTGGCTTTGCTGTTAGATCAAAATGATCCTATGATTATTTTATTTACTCTAGTGGTATATGTTAGAAAAGTGAATGTGTAGTGTGGTAAACATTGTCTTGCTTGTCCCCTGGACATGCATATGTACTGTTTTGGGACAATGATTCTTGATGTTTTGTGCCCATGTGCTTATCTATGGAGTAGGATTTATCCTTCTGGTGCCTCATTAAGTGTGCACGGTTATAAACATGCTTAATATGATCTAGTGCTGTTGGTATACATCTGTGAGCAATTTTCTAGGCCAGCCCATCCTGGATGGTGTTATTGAGGCAATTAAACTCTTAGATAGGATCTGATAATTATCAAATGTATCCACAGCTCAACGATGAACTTGATACCAAATCTGAGAGCAAAACAACATTCTAAACACAAGATATTAGGTTTGCTTGCCAGATCTCGTGTCTAGGGGGTGCACTCCTGGTATCTTGTGTTTGGTGTGTTTTCCTTTGGAGCAATTTACTTAGTTGGCTTAATTTTCTGGACAGATTTGGATTTCTAAACTGATAAGAACATGGTACTGCTGATCTAATGCCCCTAAGCAATTTTATCTGATAAGCACAGTTGCTTCCATCTTGATTAAGCCCCTGGCCAGTGATGCAAAGCCTGAGGCCCAAGTTTAAATAAGAACAGATGCTAGATTTGATCATTTTAATTTCCAGTGATGAACTTTAGCATAGCACTTCTATGCCTACCCGAGGAAAATACCCCAGCCTGCTCTCTGTGCATAATCTAGCAATTGCTTGCTAGATGGTGTGTAGTGATCAACCTGTTAGGTGTTGATGCTGAGATGGTGTTGCTGGCTTGTTGGCCTTTTCCCTGCAGTTCCAGCTCTCTTGATCCTCTGGCTCCAGGCTTGGCCTTGCTTTGCCTTGCTCCAGGTATACTTCCCCAGCTTGTGGCTTGGCCTTGTTGTTATCTTACTGGATCTATGATCTCATAGATCTTTGTTAAGATTAATTGAGTTGTGGTGCTGTGGTTTCCTGGTGGTTGTTCTTGCTGTTCTTGCTAGAGCTGTGCAGCTCGAGCTGTGAACAGGGAAAAGTGTGATGTGATCCCCTCCCCTTGCGGCTGATGTGGTATTTATACCACAACAGGGGTCTTGACAGCACCAAAGGGTGCTGGTGAGTGTGCTGTGTGCTTGTGTGCTAGCTGAGAAGATATTTCCTGGGAGATAGGCTCGGTTTGCCCTTGGTCTTATCCTGGTGCTACACTTATTTTTGGACTTGACACTTGTAATCCTGATACTTTGATGACTTGGCCAATGAGGTTGTTCTGAGGCTTATAACTGATATGAACAGCTACTTACTTGACTTAGCCTAATCTCGATGATGCGATTAGCAGTGCATCCCACTGCCTAGCTGAGAGTACTAACCCCCACTAATCTTATTTTTTTTACTTTTCTTTGTTTTTCTTTTTTGTTTATTTTGCAGGATCAGAAGATTAATAGAAGACTTGGAGATTTGCAATAATTAGATTAGGAATTTCTTTTTTGTAATTGTCAACTTGTAATATAACATGTAATTTTCCATTTGTTGAATTATGTAATAACTTTGTATTATTATATGATTATCAATAAAGTTTATTCTTTTGTAATTTCCTTTTATTGTAAATATGTTTGTAAAGACAATGTACTATTGTTTTAAATTTATAAAGTCTTTATTTTTGTTTTATTAACTCCTTGAATTGTATTCTATCCAATAAAGACTTGAATTAATGAATGACTATCATTTATTTTCTTATACTGTTATTTCTATAACTTTAAATATTTAGTTTGAATTCAAATTCAATTCCATGTCATTCAAAGTAAGATTTCATATCTCCCGTCGATTCACCAATTAGGTTCATGCCCAAATTCACCCACCTCCACTTTTCTAATCTAAACCCTAAGCTAGGAGGAGATCATATCGATATCCTTCCACCTTCCCTCTTCGACTCTAAAACCCCAATCAGATAGTCGATGAATCTCTGATTACTCAAGGGTTAAAGGTTTGCAAACATATCACTGGTTGCCACTCTCATTATGATATTGATTTTGAGTCAATTACCAATTTGTTCTTATATAACTTAACCTAATGAAAATCTAGTGTTTAATGTCCTCAGAAATAATCTGCTTACAAGATTGATCAGGTCCTGTACTCAAATTATTCTTGTATGACACCGAACACCAGGATTTCACACCCCTCAGTCTATGTCTCCTGATCTTAGCTCCCTCATGGTTTGCTTCTCTTGTAGCCTTGGTCATGCAGGAATGCAGACAAGAGTTTGGAAAGATCATAGACAGTGATCAGGGTTTAGTATTGATTTAAGAAGGTTTGTTTCCTAGTTCAGGTTCATCCTTCAGGACTGATAAGATCATCCAGTTATACATGACTAACTTACAGAAGTAAGATCCTCAACTGTGTGATTTGGCTACTCACCCCCCTTCGAGTTCTAGATACCAAGTTGATTTCTCTCAAGTCACTTATAGACTTGAGGTTAGGCTTGTTGAGAGTTAGTGTGGGTCACAACCAATTATGGTTTGTGTAACCAGATGATTTGGTTTCTTAAGATACTTCTTATAAAGATCACTCCAATTGTACTCTTGACCAGATGATCTAGTCCTATTTCATCATGTCAAGTGAAACATTGGTCACTTTGGTTTGTTTAAACTTTCGCGCCAAAATTTCCCGTACTTTTAGATGCATGCTTTGCAAATGCACATATTAAATTTAGATCCTTATAACTTCCCAAACACTGGGATGTTACAATTTTATAACAGTGCACGTAGAAGCTTGTATAGACTGTGGCTAGAACTTTTTCATGCCATGCTAGATGTTATTTTAGTTTTAAAACCTTGTGGTTATTGAGTAGCATGAATAGCCTCAAATATCCTAGAGTGTTTAATGTGCCATCGAAAGAATCATGAGTTGTTCTTATCATATTAAAACATAAATTTGCGGTATTCTCTTTTGAATGTTTTATTTGGTTGACTTGGCGCATGCTCACACCATGTTTATGACTATGAACCAGTCAAGAATAGTCTCCATGATCAAATAGTTTTGGAACTTGTGATGCCACCTATGCTTTGATTAATGATGTTTATGTCGCTATGCAAGATTATGGCTGTTACGCTCTCTTGATTTGTCGCTCCCAGTCTTTTGCTAGCCTCCACCTGTACTGAGTATGATCTCTACTCGTGCATCCAACTCCCTAAAAACAAAGTTTTCCCATTGTGTCGACCATACCTACCTACATTTGGTATTTCACTGCCACTCCAAGTAAATTGCTCATGTGCTACCTTTAAAAATTTCAAAATTACTCATGTTTTCTGTTCCTGCTTTTGCTCCTGAGGACGTCAATAGAGAATCTTTATCTAACTTGTTGAGTGGATTTCACACCCTGGACTAGTGGCTTCATCCTCTTATCCAATTGATAGAATAGCTGGCAGCGGGGTGCCCAACCCCAAATTAATGCAAACAAATTCTCTTCACTATTTTTGCCCCTGAATTATCAGTCAAAGCGTAATTGTGTCAACAAAGAGAAAGAGGGATGACCTTCTACCCAGATGAGTCCTTCACATGGGAGCCGCTCTTGCGAAATCTAGTTGGCTTGTGACATACTGTGTTTTCTGTTTACCATTCGTTGACACTAGCATACACTTCTCTTAAAATATAGACACTCCTCCATGGTATGTGATTGTTGGCAGGAACCCGAGGATTCGGTTAGCCATGGTTTGTGTAAGATGGATGGAAGGAGTGTCAAACTTTTAATACCTCTGTTTAATGTAATAAAAGCTCTAGCACATGAGTTGATCCCTGCTTCCCTCCGCCAAAGGCCTTTCTTTTACTTTTATGTTGATTCTCCATCTTCTAACTTTATGCACAGTTGAGAGAGGGCATTTTTGCCATTCTGAGTATTATGTGTATTTGTCCCATAAACATCATTAGTTGATTCATGAAGTGTTATTGCTTGTTCTTCAACTAGTTGTTCTAGTCTTCCTCATGAACTTTGAAGGTGTCCTGGCATTTATGTTTTGTCCCACTCTTAATGACTTGCGAAATACCACCTTGCCATGCGTTCCTTATACTTGAAACAAACGTATAACTTTCAATGCATGGTTATTCATGATATTTTATTTGAGTTACTTCTCATGATGCAAAGTGATTGCTATGCTTTATTATTAAAGTTCTATTTATCATGTTTGTGTTTAAAGTTCTATGATCTCAGCTTACATATGCTTTTACATTATAATGATCAAGTTTATGTTAGTAGCATGTCACCTCAGAAATTATTGTGTTTTTATCGTTTACCTACTCGAGGACGAGTAGGAACTAAGATTGGGGATGCTTGATACGTCTCCAACGTATCTATAATTTCTGATGTTCCATGATAATATTATGCCGATTGCTACATGTTTTCTCCCTTCTTTATGTCATTTTTATCAATTTTCCGACTAACCTATTGACAAGATGCCGTAGAGCCAGTTCCCTGTTTTCTGCTGTTTTTAGTTTCAGAAAAGTTGTTCTCGAAATATTCTCGGAATTGGAAAATTCGAATCCCGAAAGTCGTAGAATTCCCGAAGGTTCCAGGGAGTCCCGAAGAGACCCGGAGGGGGGCCTCAAGGGGTCCAGGGCGGCGCACCGCCCCCTTGACCGCTCCGAGGGGTGGTGTGGGGCCCCAGGGCTCCACCGCCTTTGCCATTTTGCCTGTTTATTCCCCTCCAAAGGAAAACCCTAAGCACCCGATCAAATATCCCCGAAAAGTTCCGCAGTCGCCGTCTTCGTCAACCCTAGACCAAGGGGGTTCTGAAGCTGTCTCCCGGCACCCTGCCGAAGAGGAGATCATCACCAGAGGCCTCTTCATCACCATGCCTGCCTCTGAAGTGATGCGTCAGTAGTTCATCCTTGGACTACGGGTCCATAGCAGTAGCTAGATGGTTGTCTTCTCCTCCTATGCCTCAATGTTTAGATCTCGTGAGCTGCCTAACATGATCGAGATTGTTCTTATGTAATTCTATGTGCTGTGTAGCTGGGATCCGATAAATATTTAACTTATGCCAAATTGATTATAGTCCTTATTGCATATGTTATTTGTGATCTTGCATGCTTTCCGTTGCTAGTGGTTGCTCTGGCCAAGTAGTTGCTAGTGACTCCAAGAGGGAGTATTTATGCTCGATAGTGGGTTCATGCCTCCTTTTCTCATGTGCTCGAGTGACAGAAATGTGACGGGGGAGGATGTGTTGTTGCCACTAGGGAACAAACAGCGGTGTGAGTGCCCGCGTGTACAATCATTGCTTACATTACACACATTGCTTAATGCGATTATCTGTTGCTTGCAACTTAATACCTAAGAGGGTTCAGATGATAACCTCAGGGTGGATTATTAGTCATAGATGAAGTTGGATTATGGTCTATGTATATTGTTGTAATGCCCGCACTAAATATCATAGTAGTCATCATGTCATGAATGTGCACTACGGTGCAACCTCTAGTTGTCAATTGCCCAGTTGTAGTTTGTTCACCTCGCATGCTATCTTTTTTGGAGAGACACCACTAGTGAACCTATGAACCCCGGTCCTTTCTTACACTGTTAAACAAACCACTACAATTTCCTGCTTTCTTTACTTACTGCAAGCATACACCATTTTCCACACTATACATCTAATCTTTGTTTTCAGCAAGACCGATGAGATTGACAACCTCACTGTACCGTTGGGACAAAGTATTTTGGTTCTGTTATGTGCAGGTTCCGCGTTGTTGCTGACACCGGTGAGTTGCCATCACCACCGACACTGGCATCAACCTTCCGAAGATCCTTTTTCTCCTACTGGATTGATAACCTTGGTTCTTAACTGGGGGAAATTCTTACCACTACACTCATCACACCCTCCTCTTTGGGTTCCCAACACTCCATCCATAGCCACAAGAATTCCTGGCACCATCGTGGCGTAGCAGCAGCCTTCTTCCCCATTAGTTCCCCATTTCTCAAGCAAGTTTCCCCCACCACTGTTTACCTCTTGAAGCTTGCTTTCTCTCTATTCCTCCATGATTCTTGCCTTCAATTAGAGGGAAAGAGAGAGGATATCTAGATCTATCTTTTCCATCAATCCATCTCTCCTCTTAGTGAGCGGAATCCTTTGAGATCTAGATCTTATGGATTCATTTGTTGAGTTCTTCCTTGTTCTTCATCTCTTCTCCCCCATAGCATTTGTTGCTTTGGTGGGATTTGAGAGTGAAGGATTTGAGCTCCTCTTGTATTCTTGCCATTGCATAGGTTGCATCGCTTTGAGTTCTCCACGAGGATTCGTTCGAGTGAAAGGTTGAGAAGCTTGTTACACTTGGGTGCTTGGAGTGCCCTTGAGCTTGTCCTCTAGGTACTTTGAGTACCCTAGACGGTTGTTGTTGTCTCAGAGTTTTGGTGGCTCCGGACCTTGTTGTCACGGAGTTTTGATGGCTCGGGACCTTATTGCCATCTCGGAGCTTTAGTGGCTCGCGGGATATTGTTGGGAGCCTCCAATTTAGTTGACAAGATTTCGCCAACCTTGTACGGGATCAGTGACTACGCTCAAAGGTACCATAGTGGATCGTGGCACTCGACATTGGTGGAGGCACGAGGAGAATAAGGCGAGCCATTGGGCACTTGGAGTAATCGTGACTCCGCACCTCTTCAACGGAGAATAACTTTCATTGGGAAGTGAACTTCGGGATAAATCATCGTCTCCATGTCTCTCGGTTATTTATATACCCGATCTCTTTACTTATGCAATTTACTTTGTTATAGCCATCAAGCTTGAAGTAACATATTTTGCAATAACATAGTTGCTTGAATTGTTTAGCATAAGTTGTTGGTGCACATAGGTGAACCTAGTTTCTTTAGGTTTTGGCTTGATAAATTAAACGCTAGTTTTATTCTGCATTTATTCAAGTCTTAACCGTAATTATTTTTAAACGCCTATTCACCCCCTCTAGGAGACATCAGTGTCCTTTCAATTGCTATCAGAGTCGGGTCTCTCTTCATAGGCTTTCAAAACCTAGAGAGTAAATATGTCGGCTAGGGGAATAATAACTCTTTTATATTCGATGACACATATTATGATACTTGGAAAATTAGTATGCTTAATATTTTTAGGGACATGGGTCCAAATATAGAGAAAATTGTAGATATGGGTTTTTCTTGTCCAAAGGGCCTTGGTTGTTCTTTAGAGGATGAGAAAAACTTATATCTCAATACTCAATCTACTAATGTTTTTTTTCAAATATTTGAGCAGTGTAGTTCTTGAGTCAATTAGGCCATCTTGGAAATCTCATGAGATATGGACCAAGCTTCAAGATAAATATGATGTGTACAAAAATTGTGTGATTGATTATTATCCCTCCACCTACGGGCGTGATGAGTTCTCAACTTCTTATACTTCACCAACATGTGACAAGCCACAACATAATGAGATGATGAATATTGACAATTATTGCAATCTTGATAGTAAGCTTATTGTTGATGATTCTTCATCTCTATCTTATTGCAGTACTTTGTCTATGGACTTAAACACATCTAGCACCCAAAATAATTTACATGCTTGTGTTGATAGTCCATGCATATCATGTAGAAATTCCTTGACTAAATCCTATGATGATATCCTTGATACATCTTGTTGCCATAATAAAAATGGTTGTATTTCCTCTAGTCCTTGTGTTACTAACCATGTAGAAGAAACTCAACATTCCATGGAACAATACGGGGATTTAAGTGGTGCTTCAAGTAATGGTTCATCATCATCTACCATATCTCAGTTATGACTTATGGCTAAAGGTTTAAAGGTAGCTCCTACTTTGAAAACCATTGTATCTAGTGATGATGATGATTATTATGATGGTGATGATGATGATGATGACGATGACAATAATTCGTTAATGGAGAAAGGTAAAATGATTGACAAAATCCTTTATGAGGATAAAGATGCTTGTGTCAATTTCCTAGAAATCAATAGAGCATTTGATAGACGCAATATCACCATTAAGGATTTGGAAGCATGCATTGACGAGTGTTATAGCCGCGAGCGTGATTACACCTCAACGCAACGCCACAAAGGCAAAATCGGAGCTGCCGCTCCGGCATCCATGCCGGACCCAGGGCCACACACAACCTAGCCGATAACGGGAAAACAAAGCAACGCCACCCACGACTAGAACAACCGGCAAGGGTGGTGAAGGGGATCCACGACGATACCTGCAAGGAGGGGAGCGACGACACAGAGCGTCGCTATCGCTGGCTTCAACCGAGGCCAAAGTAGGGTTTTCACCCGGAGCACACCAAACCCAAAGACACGACTGTTTGACCGACGTAGTCAAAGTTGCCGAGTAAATCGTCGTCGCTCACCATCAAACTCTCTCAACGGGTCCCTCTGGGTGCACGAAAACTCGAGCCCGGCGACACCAACGGGGAAGCCCGAGCCCGCTAGAGCAGAACCCAGATCCTAATGTGCTGGCCAACGGGCCTAGCCTCCAAGGCACCCTCCGCCTACGCCGGGACAGATCAAGCCGTGCCGCCACCGCCGCATTGAGAAAGGGGCCAAGCGTCACCACCCCTGTAGGGGTCGTGGTCAATCTCCTCTCGACCGCATCTTCGTCGTCGCAAGAGGACCCGTTCCTCTGCGACTCGACGTCCACGCCGCGGCCGCCGCCTTCGCAGCCGCCCGACGCCACTTGCGCCGCTGCTGCCTATGCGCCGACCGTCGTGAACTCGGGGCAGCGGTCCTATCGCCCGCCGGGTCGCCTTCCGCATCGCCCGAGCAGGCGTACCGCTTCGTGAGACACATCCCTCCTCCATTTCAAATGAACTGAATTTTTATCTTTATCTTCAAATTAAATTTCTCTAAGTTTGATCAAGTCTATAGAAACTTTGTTGGGCGCAGCACTCGGCCAGAACTTTCGCCGAGTAAATATATTTGCCGAGTGCGTTTGTGTATACTTTGCCGACGGTGGATGCTTCGCCGAGATCGTTTTCGGAGACGGCTCGGCGAGGAGGCTCTTTGCCGGGATGGCTCTCTTTCGCCGAACGTTTTCGCTATTCTCTCGGCGTATATTGTCTTTGTCGGGTGGCCCCGAGATTTTGCACTCAGCGAAGCCGAGACCACCCAGTAGAGATTGATTTTCCAGTAGTGTGCGTAGTAAATTAACATCGCGTTTTCCGAATTAGGACTACTTACATATGATGGCGCCCTCGTGCTAGAAGAAATATGATGTAGGCTTATGAGTTTTGCCAATAATATGTAGTGAAAAGCAACCTTTCTGAGGAAATTGTTGATAGCACAAACCATGCATGAGCACAACTTTTGAAATACTTTTCGAGAAAAAGGAAATTGTGAGATCAACACTTCTTTTTGTATACATCAATATAATCATACATCTGTATTATTCATATATATATACTGTACATGTACATGGCATCTAAGTAGGCGTCGTAGATAGGCGCTTCACTGTATCACTCATGAATCACGAGACTCATTGAACGAAACCCAGACTAAACAATCACACTAAAGACACAACACTTGCAAGCAGAGAATAGAGGTGAAGACAATCCTCATGGTTTAGCCTCTGGCTCTGGGAAGTAGAACTCGGGGATGGTGGGCAACTCGGGCTTGGGCGGCAGCTCCACCTTGGGCAGATCCGGCTTTTTTTTTTTTTTTTGATAAAGGGCTTTATTACTCAAAAATTTAAGTATTACACCCGGCCTCTGCATCGTGAAATGCACACAGCCGAAATCCATAACTGAAAAAACATGGCGACAATACTACAAAACATCTGTTGTAGACTGTCAATGCTATGGAGCCGCTATCCGTAGATCAAGCGGCCATCCATGTGGGATAAAAATATCCCTCGCCATCTGCTCCAGTCGTGCACATGCCTCCGTAAAAAGGCCTCGTAACTCCCCTCGCTGTAATGTGGACCACGAACGGAGAATACCTGTGCTCCTGAATAGAACCTGCATACGAGTAAAAATTTTTATCATTGAAAATCTTGTCATTTCTACATAGCCAGAGCGACCAAATAACGGCAAGCGCTCCTACCCTAATAATAGTCTTAAAACGTTTATCTACCCCATTTAACCAGTTGCCGAATATGTTCGCAACGGAAATAGGTTGATAAAGATTCGAAGCCATTTGGATAGCGGACCATATAGAACGCGCAAATGTGCAATCGAAGAATAAGTGTTTAATTGTCTCATTGTGAGAACAAGAAACACACTTATAGCTCCCATGCCAATTACGTTTGACAAGATTATCCTTTGTAAGTATGACCCTCTTACGAAGGTACCACGCGAAGATCTTAATCTTCAGTGGTACTTTCATACGCCATACATTTTTAAAGATATCGACTGGCATGTCCGATTGGATCAGAGCCCTATACATGGAGTCCACCGAGAACAGTCCATTCTTGGTGATCTTCCAACGAAACTCATCGGTTCCTGGTGTAAGAGTAACCATAGTTAATCTATCAACCAGGTTTTGCCAAGACATAAGTCGAGGCCCAATTAAATCTCGTCTGAACGCAACATTAGGAGGTGATGTTTGCATGACCGTAGCCAGCGTAGCATCCTTATGTCGCGCTATCGTGTACAAGGCCGGATACTGTTCTCTGAGTGTGGTATTACCTAACCACTTGTCCTCCCA
The DNA here is from genome assembly GCA_028641055.1 of Alopecurus myosuroides. NCBI lineage: Eukaryota > Viridiplantae > Streptophyta > Magnoliopsida > Poales > Poaceae > Alopecurus > Alopecurus myosuroides. The sequence goes on from CM054059.1 coordinate 418,073,750, forward strand.
GAAACGTATCTGCGATCCATCCTTAATCTTAAATACTCCATAGCGAAAAAAATTATTTTTGTTCGCCATAAGTCCAGCCCAAAAGTGTGAATCACCTGGTTTCCACATAACCTGTGATACTGCTTTCGAGCCTATGTATTTACGTTTCAGGAGGGTTTGCCATACGCCATCTTCGGTCAGGAGTCTAAACATCCATTTACCAAGTAGGGCTGAATTCTTGACTTGGAGGTCATGAATACCGAGCCCCCCTGATCTCGTGGACGACAAACTACATCCCATCTGGCCAATCGATATTTCTTTTTCTCGTTGTCACCCTGCCAAAAGAATCTTGATCGGAAATAATCCAATTTTTTTAAGACTCCTTTGGGTAACTGGAAGAATGATATCATATACAGTACCATATTAGTTAGGACTGAATTAATGAGTACCAGCCGTCCACCAAGTGACACCAATTTTCCTTTCCAACTAGCAAGCCTTTTCTGCAGACGCTCTTCAACTTGACCCCATTCTGCATTAGTCAATCTCCTGTAATGTATTGGTATTCCCAAATACTTAATAGGAAATTGGCCTTGCTCGCACCCGAATAGCTCGGTGTACTGTGCAACTGCATCTTGGGCCTCGCCAAAGCAAAACAATTCACTTTTATGGAAATTGATTTTTAATCCGGATAGTTGCTCGAACGCTGAAAGAATTAATTTCAGATTCGCTGCTTTCTCCAAATCGTGTTCCATAAAGAGGATTGTATCATCTGCATATTGAAGGATAGACAATCCCCCATCAACGAGATGTGGAATTACTCCCTCAATTAGGCCACTTTCCTTGGCTCTATCGATCATGATCGCTAACATATCAACCACAATATTAAACAATACGGGTGATAACGGATCACCTTGTCTCAAGCCTTTCTTAGTTTGAAAGTAACGGCCAACATCATCATTGACTTTGATAGCCACGCTACCTCCAACTACAAAACTGCGAACTAGGGAGCACCACTTCTCTGAAAATCCTTTCATCCTCAGAGTCTGTTGTAGAAACTCACAGTTCACTTTATCATAGGCCTTTTCAAAGTCTATTTTAAGAATTACCCCATTAAGCTTTTTCGTGTGCATCTCATGTACGGTTTCGTGTAAAGTCACGATCCTATCTAGGATATTCCTACCCTGCATAAAAGCAGTCTGTGTAGGTTTTACCACATGGTCTGCCACTGAATTCAGCCTAATAGTTGCAACCTTAGTAAAGATTTTGAAAGTAACGTTAAGAAGGCAGATTGGTCGGTACTGTTGTATCCTTTCTGCGTTCAAAACCTTAGGTAACAAAACGATTTCCCCAAAATTAAGGCGATACAACTCCAGATGTCCACTTTGTAAGCAACCAAACATCTCGATGAGATCATGTTTAATGATCTCCCAAAAATGCTGATAGAACTCCGCCGGACAACCATCTGGGCCAGGTGCCTTATTATGTTCCATTTGGAATATCGCCTTCTTTATCTCCTCTTCAGAGAAGGGAGCATTAAGGAAAGCGTTTTCTTCCATTGAAACTTGGGGAATATCATCTGTGCGGCTTTCATCCATGGTAATATTACCAACTTCAGGAGCCCCAAACAGATCTTTATAGAACTTTGTGATATAGGCCTTGAGATACTCTTGCCCCTCAACGAGACCTTCATCCTGATGGAGACAGTGAATCCGTTTTTTCCTATGTCTGCCATTGGCAACATTATGAAAATACCGGGTATTTGAATCTCCTTCGAGAATGAATTGAGCTTTCGATCTCTGATACCATTTGAGTTCCTCTTCTCGCAACAATTGTGCTACTTTCGCATTGGATTGACTTTTAAGTTCAACCTCTTGCGGAGATAGCAACCTAGTTTCAGCGAGTCGGTCTAACTCATCGATAATGGAACAAAGGCGCTCTTTCTCCGTCTTTAGCATCCCGGTCGTATGTCTCGCCCAACCACGGAGATATTTACGCACATTGCGCATTTTATTATTCCATCTCCGTATTGGGTTATCCCCTAAGACTGGTTTGTGCCAGATCTTCTTAACTAGTTCATCAAAGCCATCACGCAAAAACCAACCTAGTTCAAATTTGAACTGTGTCTGGCCTTGTGACCTTGATGTGCCAGTTGAAAGAAGAAGGGGGGCATGGTCCGAAAGAGACTCAATACGTTCTAGAGCACGTACCGTTACCAAAGGGAACTTATCTTCCCAATCGGTACTCATTAATACGCGATCTAACTTTTCGTATGTAGGCTCCGGCAGACTATTTGCCCAGGTGAACTGTCGTCCGGTCATGTACACCTCTCTCAAATCCAGGCTATCAATGACAGCGTTGAACAAGAAAGGCCAATGACCATCCGGCTTGGCTGGAAGGTGCACCTCTGGGAATGTTGGCAGCGTGGGCTTAGGTGGCAGGTGCACCTCGGGGAACGGGGGCAGCTCGACAATGGGCAGCTCGGGCTTAGGTGGCAGGTGTACCTCCGGGAATGGCGGCAGCTCGACCCTGGGCAGCTCAGGCTTAGGTGGCAGGTGCACCTCCGGGAATGGCGGCAGCTCGACCTTGGGCAGCGGTGACAGCTGGGTCTTGTGCTCCTCGTCCTTGGACGGAATGGTCTCGTCCTGCAATGTCCTCACAGCAGCGCTCATGGCGATACTTGAGATAAACATCCCGAGGAGGAAGACAGCCGTGTTTCTCGAAGCCATATTGCACTGTATGGCTGTGGCTGGGAGCGGTGTTGTTTAGATGTGGGAGATAGAGGTGTTGCATCCTACTTGTAGAGTTCCAAAAGGCTTGTTTAGTACGTGTACTAGCTAGTATCTCGCCAGAGTCCAGTGCTTAGGTCACCTACTTGCCTGCACTTTGGGTTCATCTGTGCCTCCTGCGATCTAGCATCCCTTCGTCGATCCGCCTACTAGTACTTAGAGGCCAAGCCATTTCTTCTTAACAGTTGGCCTAATTACAACAGCACTGTATGTGGTCGTAGTCGTACCTACTTCCTCCGACATGCACGGTGCAGGGTGCACACACCCATGGCATCGAGACCACAACTCAAAAAGAGCACAGCGGATGGTCTAAACCAACTGCACCCACACGTCCACCTTCTCGTGCAGATGACCAACCTGGTTCCAAAGCACAGCGGATGACTCGCCCGCGGCACGCTCAGTCGCTGCTCGCTACAAGTACCACGCACACGGCACACCTGCTCCGCATCACACATCCGAAGCTAACCATACCGACTGGCCGGCCGAGATAGCTAGCCGCGCGCGCACCAGCATGGTTTCGAAGAACGTCGCGCTCGTGTTCCTCCTCGCGCTGCTCCTCTCATGCGTCTCCATGAGCAGCGCGGCGAGGAACCTGCAGGAGGTGGAGGCCACTCCTCCCAACAAGGAAGAAGACTCGTCCGGGGGCGCCATGCCCATGCCGTTTCCAGTTCCACACCTGACCGTGCCGGGGCTGCCTGCGGTGCCGGAGCTGCCGCCGTTGCTGCCCAAGTTTCAGATGCCGCTGTTCCCGGAGATGCACCTGCCGTCGTTCCCAGGTATGCCGTGGAAGCCCGCGGTGCATATGCCCACCATTCCCGGGTTCAACTTCCCGGACCTCCCGGGTATGCCTAGGCCATGACAACTCGACACTTTCCTTGTCCTCTCGTATGTGCATGCTCGGTCCAGTTGTGCACTTGTGCTTCAGTTTCGAGCGTAATAACACGTACGGGCGGCGATATCTCGTGAGTGATGGCATGAGCCATGGTCTACGGCTGTCCTTGTATGAGACACTGCATTGGTCGTGCTATGTACTGCTGGACCTTGTACGACCGACGAACATATATGAGTACGTATACAGTATATCATTTGTGTTTAAAACGTACGACCCCGGCCTGTGCGTGTATAATTCCTTGCACCCTCACAAAATCTTGCCACGGTTCCAGCAGAACAGAACTCGGACTCGTTGTGTGGTTAACACACACGACGCAGTTAAGACGCGCGCCGGAGCTCGGATTCCGCGTACCCGGTTAATCCACGGCAGTTCGGTCCCATCCGAGGGACGACGCGCTTCCTATATCGATTACCGACTCCGACTTGAACTCGAGGCCCCTCCGGTTTCCCTTCTTCTATAAACTTGGCTCCGGCCACACACCGTGATTGTCCCTCGCAAGTCGGGCCGCATTTACGAATTTTTGGCCTCGACCCGCTTGACCACCATGCCTTCCATGATGGTCACTACCGCCGCAATGCGCGTGCTCCGCCGCAAGCTCCAGAGCAGCAGGATCGCGCCGGCAGGAGCGATCGCCAAGATGCGCCCAGAATCCGTGCCCAACGGAACGAAGGTACGGGTGCGCACGTCGGCGGGTCAGCTGTGCACAGGGCAGCGTCTCGTGCTTGTCCTCGACGCGGTCGTCTTCTCCGCCACCGACGACGGCTACGTCGTTTACAACGGCAACCCGCTCAAGACGTTGAGCGTCGCCAAGGACGAAGTCAAGGTGATCTGATGCCGCCGGCCGACGCCACATCGATGGATCCGCTGCTTTCAACATTCAAGTATCTGCCGTGTTAGCTAAAGATTCAAGAAGCTGGCAGCGACGACGCCGCACGGTCTGCTGTGGATGCAGCGGCCCTTTTCTTTGGGTTTGTTGGACACGGAAGAACATCGATTTGCTAGTTCACGAAATCGCTGTTTGAGCAAGCTCTGTTTTTTTCCTTTCAATTTGAGGAAAGAACTACGCTTGATGTATCTCGTCGTGGGGTTCTGCTTCAGTACACCCCCCTCACCAAACTCAAAATTAGGAACGGCTAAGATTTCTCCATACCCCTTCGTAATTAAGGGCATGATGGCCATAAACGAAATATTAAATTTCTCTAATGAATAATTAAGACTTGTATATCCAATAGAAGCCCGTATGGCCAAGTTAAACATGTATAGATAGTACGCATCCGTATACATGTGAAATCTGTATAGGAATAAAATGACTCCACCTCCTGATTCGGCCACCTCGACAATGAGCTTATCAGCCGCATTGTGGCAGCACAAAACTAAAACATCCGGCTGATTCAGGCATCGGACAGAAACATGGTACGCCAGAAGTTCCGTTGCGTCCCCGCCTTCGTATCGAATGAGCTCACTAAATATGCTAGCAACGGCTCGTCATGTCGTCAGTTGACTCTAGCACCGTCCACGGGCGGCGGCGCCATGACGGCCTCATCGGATAACTTCTCGAGCAAGGCGATGACGGCTTGCTTTGTCGAGGTCCTGGGCGCACGGCGGCGACCTCTTGCGTGAACTTCTCGGCCTTGTGCCGGCACAACGCCTTGTCTCACACTGCTCGCTACCGCTCTAGCCGTTCTACCGCATGAGGAACTAGCTGTGGAGGCCCTCCTGGTGCTCCGTGAGCCGCTGCAACAGCCGCTCAAAGATTGGCAAGGAGTCAAGGACGCGTTCAGCTGCTGCTGGACCTCGTGCGGACGCGCACATCTGCTGCTGGACCTCGTGACGCTGCATTTCCGCTTCTTGCGCTCGGCCTCCCCTGCTCCTGCGGACGCACAACGGCCGCCGCGCCCCGGCCGCGACAGCCTCGCTTAGAAGCTCCGGCATGGACAGCAGGAGCATCCCGTTGAGCTGCACGCAGCATGGACGGCGAAGCAGCCGGAGCCAACGTCTCTGATGTGGCCTCCTTCTCCTTCGCTTCGTTGCGATTGGGAGGTGCACACTAGGCGGGGGCACGGTTTGATCGTTCGTGGTACAGGAATACGTGGGTAATAAGGGCTTGCGTGTTGGATCTCTCTTATCCAATCTAATTAAAACGATTAGGAATTAATAAATGAGTATAGACAAAAATACCCTTTTGAGTTTTGGGAGGGGGGGGGGGGTGTACCGAAGCACAGCCCCTCGTCGTGATAGAAGTTAGCATAAAACTACCGGGCTAAATTTCGAACAACTACCACTTCATGTTTCAACTAGAAAACCTACCATATTGAATTTTCAATTTCGTATAAAGCACAAATCTTCGTCCGACGGCGAATTGACGCCGAAACCGACAAGATAGGCCCACAACTCTAATGACGTGGCGCTTCCAATTAATAGCCATAGGGCCCACCTATCATACTGAAAGTTAATTATCACTACAAAAGATTTTAGAAAAAGTTAAAAATAATAATTATCAATAAAAAATCAAAAAAGAAAAAAGTCACATCAGGCCGTGGGGCCCTCCTAATTCATGAGTCTTCTTCCTAGCGCGCGTCCGGCACCCGGATGATGCAGCACACCCCATTCAACCAAGTGGACCAATGACAAGATCATGATAAGGTGAACTCAATCATCTCTCAATGTCTTCGATGACTTGGTGATTGGTGCGCTACCTCATGGATCCACTCTATGCGTGCTCAGGTGTGACCCCACATTGGAGCCCCAAGACTATGCGCAAGAAGCTCAAGAACATACCCAACATGGTGCCCAAGAAGCTAGCAAGGAAGATAAAAAAGAAGTCACCGATGAAGAAGAAGAGAAGAGGGAGGAGGAGGTGTGTAGGAAACCTGGCCTGCACCCCGGCCAGGCCGGCCTCCAGCCCGGCGTAGGACGGTCTCCCTACGCACCCCAAGCCGGCTCCCTACCCGAGCGTCCCGGCCTCCCACCCGACCTGAGCCGGCCTTCATGCGTGCCCCCAGGCCGGCCACCTGCCCGAGCCGCCCCGGCCTCAGCCCCGGCCTAGGTCGACCTCCCCGGGCCTCAGGCCGGCCACCCACCCGAGCAGCCGGGCCTCCAGCCCGGCCTTCCTGCCAGCTCGCAGAAGTGGGGAAAAGCTCCCCTTTTCAACCCCACCTACCCCCTAGGCTATATAAGGGTACCCCTTGGACCTGATCTAGGTTAGAGATGATTTGAGACTTGTGAGCATAGCTCCGTACCCCTTCTTGTGAGGCTACTCCTATGATTTGTATCTAGAACCGCATCAAGGCTATTCCTATGATGTGTACCTAGGATCTATCAAGATTCACCAAGTTACCTATCCTTTCCCCTTGGGATTTAGTTAGTGACTTCCTAATCTTCCTCAACTATCCTTGAGGTTCTATTGACGTGGTGGACCGGCCACGGGTGTGAAGAGGTTTTCAAAAAGGTGAGTTCGGTTGGGTCGATCGTCCCGTAGGCCGCCGTTGCGGCTTAGTTGACGGGATATTTGGGTTCTTCAGTTCTGACTAGTTATCTCCTCTCGATTTCGCATGTTTTCCCCTCGATTCCCCTCTCGTGTTCATCGTGTTCATCGTCCGTTCATTGTATTCTTGGTCCATTCGTGAAGATTGGGTCACCCACGAGGTTAATCCATCCATCATATAGTATCGGCAGCTAGATTGACACGAATTCGACCCTCACAATCCCCCTTCCACCCAATTTTTTTCCCCCACCTTAATGTCAAAAAAATTCACCAAAAATAGCCGCAAAAGGGATTTCGACCAATTTGTGGATACGTTGAGTTTTTTGTGGATTTGTTCCATGGATTTGTTGCCAAAAACCATTCCTATTTGAATTTCAAGGAATTTCGAATTTAAGCAAAAATCACAGAAAATTTCAGCTCTTCGATTTCTGGACAGATTTTGTAACTTGTTTTTCTTTGTCGTTGTTGATCCTATTTGAGTGATTCAAGTTTTCACGCGAAGCCTACAACATCATCTACGTAACCACATCAATGGATATACACGACATTGACGACCCCCGGCCGCAAGTCCGTGATCATCCACAAGATAGGTATAACTTGCTTCCGCTTGAACAAACCGATTGTTCGTGTACATTTCCCATTTGGATTATCTCTTTTACATCTTTTGACATTGCACTAGTGGCACCGAGAGTGCATGTTTGACCCTTGTGAGAGCGTAGTTCGACTAGGCTTGGAATTTGTATCCCCATATAGCAAAAAGTGAAAAGACAAAATAAAAAAAAGAAGAAAAAGATCGATGCCAAGTGTTATCCCTTGTAGGAACATGTAGCTTCGCGTCGCAAAAGAGGAGAGAGTTACCGGTTGCCGCAGTGCGAATCATGTTGCCTCTTATAGTTTGCGGTTTGAGCTAGCGTCCTCCTTGTGTTGGTGTGACATTGAGCTTAGTCTTCGATATGTAAATTTTGTCTCCGCTCGTCCATTGGCCGCACTAACCCCATTATTCATTTGTGTGCGTGTGTTCCATTTTTGGTTCCTCCACTAGGCTTGGTTCTTGTGCCTACATTTCATTTCGGTTCTTTTCCACGTTTTACAACACACTTTTCTTCCGATTTGTTGATTTTCCTTGCCACTTTTCCTCACCCATTTTCCTTCCACATAAAGCATGTGTGTTGTCATTCGCGGTTTTCTTTCGATCTTTTTGGACTCATTTTGGACATACCGTCCTACACCTAGGCTCGTCCACTAGCCTCAATACAACAAAAAAAGGTAACATTGGGTAAGTGAGACATCCATTTCTTCCCTTCTGTGCTTTTGAGATGGCTAGGAAAGGAGTGTTCACAAGTCCGAGCTCGGAAGATGAAGGAACCCCGTTCTTCAACGACAACGCCCACCTCAACTACATGACCATCAAGGACCATTTCCATCTGCGCCAACTCGTCAAGAACAGATTGGAGTGCTATGAGCACCGTCTTCAAGCGCAAGAGGCCTGATTGAATGATAAAATGATACGCATCAACATCAACTTGGTTAATCTTGCCAAACGTCGTGGATCATCATCATCCTCAAAGTCGCGCCGCTCAAGCCACCAAACTCAAGATCATCACTAAGCTCGTCGCCATGATCGCAACCCCAACATGGAGGATGGTGGAACCACCACTGCCTCCTCCACCACAAGCTCCTCGACGACATTGGTGTGCCGATAGATCGCCATCACCACCTCCTCGACACCGACAAGGCCGTGGTGACCCTCTTCAACATCAACCTCAACGACCGGACCTTAGACAACATTATCCACCACCTCCACAAGGCCTTGCTCATGACTATGGTCACAATGACTTCGTGGAAGGTGCTCATCAACATCGAAGCCCACCAAGGCGCAATGCGCGTCCCCACCACAATGACCGCCAAGAACAAGAGCGTTCTCAACACCCTTGCCAAGAACAAGAACTTCCTCAACACCCTCGCCGTGAAGAAGAGCGTCCTCAACAATAGACCGGCCTCCAGGCCGGCGCCCTAACTGAGCCGGCCGGCCTCAAGCCCGGCCTAGGACGGTCTCCTTGTGCACCCCAGGCTGGGTCCCTACCCGAGCGTGAAAATGCATTCTCGATATCTCGCTGTTTTGTGTATTTGTTAACAACATAAAGAAGTTACTAATTGTATGTTCTACTTTGTCAAAGGATTTGGTCTTAAATCGGCATGTATACGGTGTCTAAGAAATGGTGAAGAAATCGAAGATCAACGAACTTTTCCAGGCCAGAAAAAGGGTTTTCAGAGTGCAATCCGGATTATTCCGGAGGATTCCGGGATCCGGATTCAGTACGGATGATTCCGACTGCAACGGGATTTTCTCTGTTGCAATCCCGATTCAGTCCGGATGAATCCGACTGCAACAGGTTTTCTCTGTCGCAATCCGGATTATTCCGGGTGATTCCGGGATCCGGATTCAGTCCGGATGATTCGGACTTCAGCGGTATTTTCTCTGTTGCAATCCGGATTCACTCCGGATGAATCCGACTACAACGTGAATTTCTCTGTTGCAATCCGGATTCAGTCCGGATGATTCCGGGATCCGAAAAATTCTGGAGCAATCCGGGCTGGTCGCAGTTTGGGCTGAAAAAACGGCTAGTTTGAGTGGGGGCTATAAATAGCCCCTCTCTTTCTTCCCCAAGGGTTAGGTCCACCAGCATTGAAGACTCCATTGATTGAGCTCACCCACCAAGCTAGATCTCCCTTCTCCTCCACCCAAACTTGTTGATTCTTTGAGGATTGAAGGAGGACCACCGGGTCTACATCTTCACCAACCGGATTTCATTTCCCCTCTCATTCTCTTGAGAGATCTTGGCCTAGGGTTTCCTCATGTGGAGAACCTAGGCTTCTTGTTACTAGTGGTGATTCAAGAAGTGTTGGGAGCCCCCAATTGAGTTGTGGGTGTGTGCCCCAAGTGTTTGTAAAGGATTCGATCCCCGCCTCAAAGGGGTTCAATAGTGAGAGGTGAACTAGGCCTTCGTGCCGCAAGTTCATCGGAGAATAGGGTGAGGCCTTAGTGGCATTGAGTAGGCCTTCGTGGCGAGCTCACACCCCTCCAACGAGACGTACTCCCTTAACAAGGAGGAACTCGGGAATACATCGTGTCTCCGTGCGCTTCCATCGGTTACCTCGTTCCTCCCTCTTTACTTACTCGTACTTGTAGCTTTTATTGTAGTACTTGTTGTATTAAGTGTTGTCCTAGTTGCATTAATTGCTTGCCTTGCCATATAGGTAAATTCACCATTAGTTGCACTATCTAGAGAATTTACCTTTGAGTTAAGCCTAAACCTTGTTAAAAATTAAAATTGGTCGTAGCACCTATTCACCCCCCCTCTAGGTGCCCATACTTTACTTTCAATTGGTATCAGAGCGTCGGCTCTTGTATCGGGCTTAACTGCCTAAGAGTTTTAGTATGGGAGAAGATTTGGATACCGAACCGTCCGTTGGCAAGGTGACCATGGATGATCTCAATGCTTTGAGAACTTCATTGACATCATCCATAGACACCAAATTTGATGAGTTGTGTCAACTCATGGCACAACTCCTCAAAGCCAAAGGACCGGAGGTAGTCGAATCATCTCTTCCGGAAAATGATCCGGAGGGTGCCAAGAAAGGGGTTGATGGTGATCCACATAAAAATGCTTCCACTGAACAATCCGCTAAATCGGGTACAGAAGGTAGTGGAGGATTTCATGTCGTTCCCTTAAGTTATTCTCCCGATCCTCCCGTACCTCATCCTCATATAATCCATAGAGGAGATCCACCTAAAATTGATGCTTTTTCTTTTCGTGAATGGCAATACTACATGGAGACTCACTTGAATTCTTCTTGTATAGATCTTTGGAGGATCACTCGTGACAGATACAAACCATTTGATCCCAAGAATCTCACAAGAAGAGAAGCCATAGATTGCCAACTAAATTACACCGCTTTGTCCATTCTCCAACAAGCCATGGGTCCAAACCACATGCCACATCTTCAACATTTCTCCACCTCTAAAGAAACATGGGATGCACTAGTCATCATGTTCGTTGGGAATGAGAGCATGCAAAGAAATCATTATGACGCCTTGACCAATGAGGCCGAAGGATTTTTCATGCGTGATGGAGAAGATCATGTTGACATGTAGCGAAGACTCAAAACTCTTGCCACCGCCTTCTCTAGTGCGGGTGCCAAGTATATTGACGATGCTTGGAACAAGAGAAAGTACATGATTGTCGTGATGCCATTTGAGGGCGCGGACTTGAAGAGCATTCAAGGAAGACATGATTTCTCCTCCATGACCTCGACTCAAGTGATGCAAGAATTGTGCTCCTACAAGGTGCAAACCAAGAATGCTCTTGACAACCGTGCTAGGGCCATTGGAATGCACCAAGGAGCATCCGTTGCTTTGAAGGCCAAGGCTTTGACAAGAGAGGTTGAGAATGAAGAAGATGGAGATGAGGCATTGCTTCCTTTGAAAGAACAAGACTATGATCCCGTTCTAAAGGATCTCATTGCTCTTACCGTGCAAAAGTTTTGGAACAATCCCCCAAGGCAAGAAATTTGTTGAGGAGAAGACTAAGTCTCGTTATGGAAATGATGGAGCTCAAAAAGTTATATCTTGCTTCAATTGCCAAGACAAGCATCACTTCATTGCGGAGTGCCCCTACGAGAATAGAGAGCTCCATAGTGGCAAGCTCATTCGCAAGGACAAGTCCAAGGTTGAGTACAAGAAACCTCATTTCAAGAAGAAACCTTTCAACAAGAAATCTCCCACCAAGTTTGTGCTCTTGACTCAAGAGGAGTATGATTCCGAGAGTGATGAAGAAGAAGAAACCACTAGTGAAGTGGTCGCTCTAGCTATTGCTACCGTTTCATCATCTTCATCCCTCTTTGAATCCCCCAATGATGATCTTCCTCAACGCAATGCCAAGTGCTTCATGGCTAAGGCCACGGAGGTATCATCTTCTCCCAACTCTAAGACCCCTAGTGAACTAGAACATATTGCTAGTCTTAGAGAACAAGATGAAAGAGTCTCTTTGGACCGTTTTATGTCTAACATGCAAGGGGAGACCAAGAAGTACTTTGAGCATCTCATGAGGCAATTGGGAGATGCCCAAGAGGCCCTTGAGAAGAAAGGTGAGGTTGAGAGAAGGGATGCGGATGAAATTGCATCCCTCTCGATGACTCTTGAAGAAGAGCATGATGGTAGAATTTCTCTAGAGGATGAACTTGAATCTATTGAATTAAGTCATAATGAACTTGTCTCTAAAATCACTAAGGAACTTGATCTTGCTATTGCTAAATATAAAAAGGCTAAAAAGGATAAGGTCGAGTTTGGGGTTAGTCATGGTAAACTAACCGAGGAGTTTGAAAAGCTTACCAAGGCTCACAAAGCTTTGGAAAGCCAACACTCATCCCTCAAAGAGTTGCATGAACAACTCCAAACTCAACTTAATCAACCTAACAATCATAGCACCTCTACTTCTTCTTGAGATCATGCAAATATTATTGAGGAAAATTCTAGGTTGAAGGAAGAGCTAGCAAGGCTCAAGGGCAAAGGCCCTCAAGTTGATAAGGTAGTGATACCTTTCCCACAAGTAGTTGCCCCTAACTCTAATGCGGTCATTGCTAGACCACAATTGAGTGCACCAAGGCAACAAGTGGGCAAGCGAGGTCTAGGCTATGTAGCCAAGAACAAGAACAAGAAGAAGAAGAGCAAGAGGAAGACCAACAATGGTGCTTCGAGTGGTGTTGTCATTAGGGACAACACTACTCCTAGTACACCCGCTCAAGCAAACAACATTGCCTCGAGTAGTAGTGTCATTAGGGACAACACTACTCGTAGCACCTCCGCGGGAACTAACAATCCACACCATTTCTTATATGTTGATTATTATGGTGTTGTGCAAGCTAAATATGTTGGTCCTATTGAGGGTTTCATTGACTATATTATTTGGGTTCCAAAGACCCTTGTTGCTAACATGAAGGGACCCATCTCGGGTCCTAACTCTAGTCAATGATCTCTTGCAGGGCTATGCTTCCGGTGGGACTAAATGGATTCTCGATAGTGGATGCACTAATCATATGACCGGAAGCAAAGAGATTGTGACGGAGTTGCGACCAAATGACATCCAAGCAACCGTAACTTATGGAGACTCTTCCAGGTCTAAGGTATCCGGGTTCGGCAAGGTTGTGGTGGCTCCCGATATAACTATCGTGAACGTCATGCTTGTCGAATCCCTTGGTTACAATTTACTTTATGTCCGCTCTCTTGGAAAGATGGGTTTTTCCGTCTTTTTCGATGGTGATATTGTGGTCCTTTTGAGGAGCAAGACTCTTGATGTTGCTCACGTGGGACATGTTGAAAATGAGTTGTTCGTGGTGGACTTTTCGAACTCAACCAACTCTCAAGCAATGTGTCTTTTCGGGAAGGCGGACGTGGGATGGTTGTGGCATCGCCGCTTGTCCCATGTTAACATGAGAACTTTGCAAAGTCTTCACAAAGGTGGCCTTATTGTCGGACTAAAAGAAAATGTTTCCTTTTTAAAGGATCGCGTTTGTAGGTCGTGTGTTGAAGGAAAGATGCATGACACGGTGCACAAGGCCAAGACCATTATTTCATCAAATAGGATCTTGGAGCTTCTCCATGTTGATCTCTTTGGTGCCGTGCCCGAGGCAAGTCTTGGCGGCAAGAAGTATTGCTTGGTGATTGTCGATGATTATTCAAGATACACTTGGGTTTATTTCTTGAAGTGCAAGAGTGAGACTCAACAAACCATCATCGACTTCTCCAACCAAGTTCAACGTCAACACAATGTGCAAATCATGGATATTAGGAGTGATAATGGTTTGAAGTTCAAGAATTATACATTGAATGAATTCCTTAGTGAAGAAGGCATTCGTCATCAATACTCCACCACTTACACTCCTCAACAAAATGGTGTTGCCGAAAGGAAGAATCGCACCCTCTTGGATATGGCAAGGACCATGTTGGCGGAGTACACTTCTCCCCAATATTTATGTGCCAAGGCCATATCCACCGCATGCCACTCCTCCAACCGCCTCTACATACGCAAAGGCTTGGAAAAGACTCCGTATGAGATCCTCACCGGCAACAAGCCCAACGCATCCTACTTCCGAGTATTCGGTTGTAAGTGCTTTTATTTGATCAAGGGTGTTAGGTTGTCTAAATTTCAATCCAAAACTATTGAGGGTATATTTGTTGGTTACGGTGCCGAATCCCACACTTATAGAGTCTATGACAAAACTTCTCGGATTGTCATAGAATCTTGTAGTGTGGCTTTCGAGGAAAATGATGGCTCCCAAGTGGTGCAATTGCATGTTTCTAATGTAGATGTTGAAATACCTCAAGAAGCCATAGGAAGGATGGGTGTGGGATTTTTCTGCCCCATTGAGGGACACCTTATGGCGACTCGAGAAGGACTATGCTCTACACAAGTGGAGCCCTCCTCTACAATAGAAGAACAAGCCAATGAGCCAACTATTACACCTAACCAAGAACATGTTCAAGACCCTCCTCTCATTGACCAAGTGACTCCGCAAGTCGTACCCACTCCTCTCACTAATGCGAGTCAAGTTCAAGGCCAAGATCAACCATCCTCTTCATCCTCTCCTCCAGTTGAAGTAAGTGTTGAAGATATTGTTGTTGATGATGATGATCATCAAGGCCAAATTGGTCAAGATGGGGACCCAAATGATCAAGATGATCAAGTGATCCCTCCTCGCAATAATGAGAAGATCGAAGCCCGTCGCATCAGAAGGATAAGAAGAGCTTTGAAGCATATTGATGCCCAAGACAACAAGGTCTTGGAGGATGTTCAAACTAGAAGATCCACAAGAAAGCAATTGGCTCACTTTTGTGAGCATCAAGCTCATATCTCTATGGTGGAACCGAAGAAAGTTTTTGAAGCTCTTGAGGACTCCGATTGGGTTGAAGCTATGCATGATGAGCTCAATAACTTTGAGCGCAACAAAGTTTGGAGATTGGTTGAGAAGCCCAAAGATTGCCACAATGTTATTGGCACTAAGTGCATTTTCAAGAACAAGCAAGATGAGCATGGAATTGTCATAATGAACAACACTAGATTGGTTGCTCAAGGATACACTCAAGTTGAAGGCATTGACTTTGATGAAACCTACGCACCCGTGGCTCGCCTTGAGTCCATCCGTATCCTCCTTGCTTATGCTTCCTCTCACAATTTCAAATTGCAACAAAAGGATGTGAAAAGTTCTTTCTTGAATGGTCCACTAAAAGAGGAGGTATATGTGAAGCAACCTCCCGGGTTCGAGAATCTCAACTTTCCTAACCATGTCTAAAAGCTTGACAAATCTCTCTATTGTCTCAAACAAGCACCTCGTGCTTGGTACGAGCACCTTAGAAAATTGTTAGATGACCGTGGTTTCGAAGTTGGGAAGATCGACCCCACTCTCTTCACCAAGAGAGTAAAAGGAGAGCTTTTCATATGCCAACTCTATGTGGACGATATCATATTTGGCTCAACTAACCAAGCTTTCAATAATGAGTTCTCTAAGCTTATGACTGACAGGTTCGATATATCTATGATGGGAGAGCTTAAATTCTTCCTTGGCTTTGAGATCAAGCAATTGACCCGTGGGACTTTCATTTCTCAAGCCAAGTATACCCAAGACATGATCAAGAGGTTTAATTTCCAAGATGCTAAGATCAAGACATCTCCTATGCAAGTCAAGTGCCACCTATCTCGTAATCCAAAAGGGAGTAAGGATGTGGATCAAAATCTTTATCGTTCTATGATTGGTTCTTTGCTCTATCTTTGTGCATCTAGGCCTGATATCGTTTTGAGTGAAGGTGTGTGTGCAAGGTATCAAGCGGCTCCTAAGTATAGCCATTTAATGGCGGTCCATAGGATCTTTCGTTATTTGGTTCATACCCCAAGATTTGGTTTGTGGTACCCAAAGGGGGCACAAATTTCTCTCAATGGCTACACGGATTCCGATTGGGCGGGTGATCAAGATGATAGGAAGTCTACTTCCGAGGCTTGCCAATTTCTTGGTAGGTCCCTAGTGAGTTGGTCCTCCAAAAAGAAAAATTGCATATCACTCTCCACCGCCAAAGCCGAGTATGCCGCCGCAAGTGCATGCACTCAATTGTTATGGATGAGGCAAACTCTCAAGGAGTATGGAGTTCATTTGGATAAGGTGCCTCTTTTGTGTGACAATGAAAGTGCCATCAAGATTGCATACAATCCCGTGCAACACACAAGGACCAAACACATTGAGATTCGCCATCACTTCATCCGAGACCATGTGGCAAGAGGGGATATTGCACTATCTTATGTGCCCACCAAGGACAATCTCGCGGATTGTCGTGGGATAATCACGGCAGATGTTACCGGGGGTAACTGATCTTGGGGCAAGTCGACACAGGTATTCGGGAGAGGGTTTAGCTCGAAGGAAGACATGGCGGAAAGCAATCTAAGAACCGGAAAATAACTCGCCGGATCTCAATATGAATTATACTGGATACTCGATAACAGGTGTTACAACTATGACTTGAATCTCTGGCAAACTAAACCTAGGGGCCGGTTTATAAAGCACCCGTACACCCCTAACTTGCCCTTCAAGGCACATCTTGAGTCCTACTCGAACTCCGCATACAAACCCTAACTTCCCTTACCGCAGCCCACAATCCGGGTTACGAATCTTACAAGCCCTTGGGCCTTCCGGTAATCTCTTTACCCCTAGCCGGATATCGCTCAGCACACCTCGGGCCGGATCATATCTTGAAGTGGGCCTACCGGGTTACTATCCCCCCATCAGTAGTCCCCAGGATAGCGCGGGTTTCACGGATTCATCCCTGAAGCGCTCGCTATTCCCTGAAAAAGATACGAAACACCCAAGTTCATGGGGACCGAGTTAAATTGCTTCGATAGATGGCTAGGCACAGCTCCATGACGGCCATACGATAACTCGATTCCCCCCGCCGAATGCCTAACATGCCTTTCCAAATTTGAACCCTGAAATGCCAAGATTCCACTCACGATACCGGTCCCTGATATCTCGGGGTAGGTTACACTTCCTCCGCCAACGGAACATTTTATTCCATTCCGGGCGCATGCACCACCAAATCCGCACGGATAATTACTGTCCCGTAGCTTCCGATTTTTCAGTCGCGGGGGTGAGCTCACCACCTCCCTTATAAATACCAATCGAAGGTAACCCTAGGCCTTTTACCTCACCTCATCATACCCTTTCTCCTCGCTCCCTTGCAACTTCCGCCGCCGGAGCTCGCGCACACTACAACAGACAAGACCACTGCCGGCCGCGCTCGACCTCGAGCTATCCCGCGCCGCCATCACGCATTGTCGTTGCATCTTCGTTTCTCTCATTGAGGGCCGTGGAACAATACTCAAGCCGCACCTCACATCACCCTCATTTCGGACATCAATCTCTTCGGTAAGCCTCTCTCAATCATCCGATTGAACCTCGCAATTTCTTCAATTTGACTTGGATCGGATCTGGATCAACCCGTAAATTACCTTTCCGGTATCGCCAAATCAAGCCGCTTCGGTAGTCCTCAGCTCCTTTAAACACCTGATGCGCAGTCGCAGTTCATCCCCGCACCTTTATTGACCATCAAACTTTATATAAGATCGCTCACAAGCCTTTTGATCGAGATCCGTTCCACCTTGTTTTTTCCGCTTGTCTCATTAACATCCGGAAAATCCTCTTTTTCCAGCTATTTCCTTCGCAATAAAGGTATGGGCAACCATCCATGTTCGCCCAACCCACCTCAATACGTAAGTAATTAACAATTTACTCAACCTCATCTGACACCCGGAAAATCCTCCACATTTAACATCGTAGCGCGCTATCCGGGTATTATTTTAGCCTTCGTATTGTCTTGATATTTCCAGACTCGGACTATCTGATACTCCGAATCTTACTCCATACATCTCTTGTCCCTTGCAGGTCAGCTCCATGGCTCCAAAAAGGCAGGGAAGGCACCCGGCTCCGACCAAGACCCCTCAAACCACTTCTGCCAACTGGGGTCGGTCTTCGACGA
The DNA here is from genome assembly GCA_028641055.1 of Alopecurus myosuroides. Classification (NCBI taxonomy): domain Eukaryota; kingdom Viridiplantae; phylum Streptophyta; class Magnoliopsida; order Poales; family Poaceae; genus Alopecurus; species Alopecurus myosuroides. The sequence goes on from CM054059.1 coordinate 418,091,968, forward strand.
CGAAGGCCAAGCTGGAAGGAATGGCCAAATTAGGAATCCTTCCCTCTCAAAAGGAGATACATTGGAGGGCTCCTGACGATGAGACCCGTCCTACTCCTGCCGGGAATGAGGTAATCTGTTTTACCGAGCACGTGACCCGGGGATTTCGTCCTCCGGGTCACCCTTTCTTCCGGGAAATCTTAAGCCACTACGGCCTCCGGGTGTTCGACATAGGGCCTAACTCTATGCTGAATATTACCCATTTCATAGTCTTGTCCGAGTCTTACTTATGCATTCCACCGAGCCTGGATCTTTTTATTGAGTTATTCCAATGCGAGCCGTGCCGCGAGAGCGGTGACGGAACTCTTCTTACTTGTGGCGGGGTATCTATCCAGCGCCGCAAGCACTCACTAATGCCAACTCTTAACTTGAACTCCCACGTCAACAACTGGCAACTATCTTTCTTCTATTGCCATGACACTTCTCCGGATGGTGAGAGGAAATTGCCGGGTTACTCGGAGAGCCTCCTTGAACCTTCCGAGTCTTTTAGCGCTTTTGCACCCGAGCCTGATAGGGAAGCAATTCAGCCCTTTTTGGCCAAACTAGCAGCCCTATCAGCCCATGGCCTTCTTGGGCTTAATCTAATAAAAACTTGGGTAGATTTCCGGGTTCAGCCCAACTCCATTCGTTCGAAGTTGCTACACGAGTACTCGGGTCACATCACGGACTCCCTCCGCTACTCCACCAAGAACTTCCCTGCTGGCAACACCAACAAGACCATCAAGGGCTTCCTGATGGAGAGGCTAGATGTTATAAAGAACGCTACCGGGCTACCCCCGTTTACTCGGGAGAATCCCGCCCCAGCGGTAAGACCTGACCCTCTTTTTCTTGTTTCAGCACTTTTATCCGCTATAGTCTCTAACCACTACTTGCATTTACTTGTTCACAGGCTGACGATCCCTTCTGGAAGGTCGAGAACTCTCCTCCCTCCCAAGACCCCGAAGGGGAAAACGAGTCCATTGATGACGACGAGGGTACTCTTTCATAACCTTTATACCTGCCTTTCATCTGTGCCACCTTTCTTACCACTCGTCCTTTCTTATCTGATACTTACTCGGCTTTCAGGGTCAGAGGACGAAGAGGAGGAAGAAGAAAATGACCCGGAAGCCACCGAGTCTGACCAAGAACCCCCAGTTGGAAACAAAAGGAAAGCTAGAGGGGTAGTTGAAAAGGTTCCCTTCTCTTCCATGTCTTGTGCGCCTTACTCCTTTGCCACTATGCGTGAACTTAATGTGCGATTATCACATTCACCCTTCTTGAAGGACCCTCTCCCGACTAAGCGTAGGGTGACCCGGAGTTCTCCGGGGGATGATCCCCTTAACCCGGGTATCTCCACCTCACCCGCTCATCGAGCCAGCACCCCTCCAGCTCAACCTTCCCAATCTCCTCAACGTCATCCATCTCCTAGTCATCCACTTGCCGGGCAATTTCGCGTACCGCAGCCAGTGCTTTTACCAACGTCATCCGCCTCCAGCTGCGAGCTTCCCCCGGACTATGCTGTGAACACCGGGTAAACTACCTTTACTTACATTCTCTCGCACTTGTTATCTTTCTTTTTTCCATACATTCCACTAATCAATGTCTCCTTTTTTCCTTTCAGCGCCACAGTTACGCTGAGTGACCCGGATATTCCTGAAGCAGAAAGGCAGGGAGAGGAGAAGCCGAGTAATAACATGGACATTGAGGTTGAGGACGAGGCCGAGGACGGAAATAAAGAAGACCCTTTTAAGGACCCACCTCCACCAAAAACTGCATCACCCCAGCCCTCTGAGGAGGTGGACGAAGATATCATTTTGGAGACCAAGTCGGGTTCTCCTAACCCGGACACTCAAACGGTCCGGGTTTCAACCCCCAGACTCGGAACAACCCTTCAACAGGAAGGCCAGTCTTCCGGCCCTTCTCGCCTTCGCCCTGAAGACATGACCTTTGCTCAAATGCTAGATGCCCTCCATACCTTGAAGGGTGATGAAGAAAACATACTAGACGCCTTAATAACCAAGCACGAGGTAATCCCGAGTAGTACCAATTGTTTCCACACATAGTCCCCAAGTTCCAAGTAAATTACTAAGTAACTTGGTTGGAACTTTGTATAATGTTTCTGGCTAATCCCTCTTCATGCTTCCTTATAGGACTATGTTTCACAGTTGGAGAAGAAGCTGGCCAAGTCCACCAAGCGTATTGAAAAAGAAACGGCCCTTCGTGAAGCTGCGGAGACTGAAGCTCGCAGGTGCCAAAAAATGACGAAAAGGTACAGGAAAAGAGCTCACAAGGCTAAGGATAAACTGACAACACTTTCCGTGCAAATTGCTGACGTTTATCGTACCGCGACTGGTAAGATTTTTAAATCTCACCTTTTTTTTATGACCCGGATTCCTTTGATATGAACCACTGTACTTGCTTACTTATTATCTTTGCTCCTTTGGCCTCTTTAGCAGGCCCAAGTGATGCTGCCCCCGAAGAAGATGACGCTGCTAAGCTAAAAACCATCAAAAATACTCTTCGCCAACTTTGCAGCGGAGTTAGCTGGATACTTGATGAGTTGCGACTGCCGGGTGTCAGGCCAGATAATATGAAGAGATTACCGGAATTCTGCTCCACGATCCCCGAGTGGATTTGGCACTGGAAACGGTCCTCCTGCCGATTTGGGGTAACCCGAGGGCTCGCGTTGGCTAAAGCCTACGCTCCCAAGCTAGAGCTGGCCAAACTTATGAGCGGATTTCCAGAGTTCAACTTGGATGGGTCCAAATTTTTGCCAAAGGACTTCAAGGCTATTCAGAAAGAAGTCCGTCATCCGGCTAGCGTTATCGCTGATAGCTTAGAGATTGATGTGATTCTCCCTGCTTATGATGCTAATGACAAGATTGTCCAGGCGAACCGCCCCCAGCCGTACGATATGCTTGCCCGTTGGAGGGAGGAGGCAATCAAGATGAGGGACGAAGCTGCCAAGAAGGCCGATGCCGACTCTGCTCCTGCAACTTCGCAACCCGGGACTGCTACTGATCCGAGTGGCGCTGCCACCACCAGTGGCAACAAGGGCAAGGCCAAGATGGATCCTGCAGCTTGAAATAATGAATATCGCCTATCATTCCATATGCGTCAGTCGGCAAAGCGTCGTTAAAACAGCTTTATTATTTGTTTAAGCGGAGCGCCTGTGCTCTTTTGATATTTTAGGGTTTTTGTAATATTTTTGTTTAAACTCCCGATGCACTTTGCGCCCCTTTGGGCTTTTGATTAATGTGTCTTTGCACCCGCTTGTTCTTGATATCCACTTACTTTATTCTTGATACCTTGTACCTTTACTTTTTTTTTTTATGCTTTCCTTGGCGAGACCCGACCTCCGGGTTTCGTTGGCATCTGGGGAACGGGTTTACACCCGGATCCCTAAGCCCCCGAGACCCGGATGCGTGGCTCGTTGGAATTTTATTGGCTGGATAATGCTGTTTCTTCTTCAGGGCTCACAAGTCCCCCAGTCCGGGTTTCCGCGTCTAGGACTCGTGATTGTTTCTTTTCAAGGAAACGAACCGCCTGTCGCTAAATGCCCAAGACTTCAGGACAGCTTTTTATGATGTTTGAAGTTATGCTTGATAATCGTTGAGTTTCCGGCTGCTAACCTTATACTCTGCATAACTTGTGGTTTAGATGACCCTTTCAACTACCTTGTACTATAAGCCGGCTTTCGCGTGGATACCATGTTGTTACATCAATACGAAAACGGGGTCAAGCAAGTCCCGTTTGGGTCTCATGACCGACAGTAATCGTAAGCGAACAAATCATGCCACTTTGTTGCGAGTCACATCGAGCTTAAGTAAGAATAGCCGAGAAATTTGGACTTCTTTGTCCGGTTATAAGATTGTAGCCGCACTCGTTTTTTCGAGTGACCGGCCCCTATAACTCATTGGCATCAAGGCCGGGTCTTTTTTGAGTTTGCAGCTGTGCTTATAGGAGCAACCAGCCCTCAAGACCTGAATATGCACACCGTATAAATGACAATTGCCTCTTTTCTTGATAATCCCCTTTTTATTTGATATGAGAAAATTAGGCCAGCAAGCCGCCTCATTAAAAACCCATCCAGTCCCCAAGGGTGCCCCGGATAGGAAAAGAGTGCGTCTGAAACCTGCTGCCTGTTACATCGTTTTCTGCTAAGTATAGTACGGACGTAGCTGAGCCACGTTCCATGGTCTATCTCTTTCTTGCATAGGTGCAGTAGTGTGAGCAGTGTCGTTGATTGTGGCCGATTCTTCTCTTGCATCTATCAAGTAATATGACCCATTATGCAGACTCCGGCTTACGATGAAAGGTCCTTCCCATGGTGGCGATAGTTTGTGCTTTCCCTCGTTTGTCTGAACCAAGCGCAGGACCAAGTCTCCCTCCTGGAAGACCCGGCTTTTCACCCGCCGGCTATGATATCTTCGCAAGTCCTGCTGATATATGGCTGACCTTTCCAAGGCTTGCTCCCTTTGTTCTTCTAACATATCCACGGCGTCTTGCCGGGTCTTCTCGTTCTCCACTTCGACATAGGCTGTCACTCTTGGTGAATCATGAATGATGTCGCTTGGTAATACTGCTTCTGCGCCGTAGACCATGAAGAAAGGTGTCATCTGGGTGGATCGGTTAGGTGTAGTGTTGATACCCCAGACCACGGAAGGAAGTTCTTCAACCCATGCCCCAGCGGCCCTGATACAAGGAACCCTCAGTCTTGGTTTCAATCCACGAAGTAGCTCTTGGTTCGCCCTCTCCACTTGCCCGTTGGCTTGCGGATGTGCCACTGATGCTACATCAAGCCTGATTCCATTGCTGCCACAAAATTTTTCCATCTCTCCAAGGGACATGTTGGTTCCATTGTCGGTAATTATGCTGTGGGGGTATCCAAACCGGTATATAATTCTTTTCAGGAACTTGACTGCTGTGGCCGCTTTGCAATTGGTGACCGGCATAACCTCCACCCATTTGGTAAACTTATCAACAGCCACTAAAAGGTGCGTCTTCTTGCAAGGTGACATATGGAAGGGGCCAACCATGTCCATACCCCAAACAGCGAATGGCCAAGTTAATGGGATGGTCCGTAACTCCATAGCCGGCACATGAGTTTGGCGAGCGTACCTTTGACATCCGTCGCACCTTGCCACTATCCGTTCCGCGTCTGCTAGAGCTGTGAGCCAGAAGAACCCATGCCGATAGGCCTTGGCCACAAGGGACCTCGTGGACGCATGATGCCCGCAATCACCTTCATGGATCTCCTTAAGGATCTGTCGGCCTTCTTCTGGTGTCACACAGCGCAAAAAGACTCCTGCCGCACTTCTCTTGTACAACTCCCCATTGATAATAGCATATCCTTTTGCCCGCCTCAGGATTTGTCTCGCTAGTACCTCCTGTTCTGGTAGTTCGCCCCGCAATAAGTAGGCCAGATATGGCTCTGTCCACTCGGGAACGTCACGTATTGTAGCCACGAGCTCCACATCCGGGTCTCGATTTGCTAGTTCTTCTTCAGACTCGGATTTAACTGACGGTCGCCATAGCTCGTCCAGGAAAACATTAGGTGGAACCGGCTCCCTGCGCGAGCCGAGTCTGGCGAGTGCGTCCGCTGCCTCGTTTTTTCTTCTGTCTATGTGCTCCACTTCATACCCGGAAAAACACCCGGCAACCCTATCAACCTCCCTGCGGTACGCTGCCATAGTGGCGTCCTTTCTATCACAGGTTCCTGATACCTGCTGCACCACGAGATCCGAATCTCCAAAGCATCGTATCCTTTTAATGTTCATCTCCTTGGCTACCTTTAAGCCATGCAACAGAGCCTCATACTCGGCCACGTTGTTTGAAAATTCGAAGTGAATCTGCAGCACGTAACTTAGTTTATCCCCCTTTGGTGATGTCAGCACCACTCCAGCTCCTGACCCTTCGTACTGCTTTGATCCATCGAAGTGCATGGTCCATGACTCGGAACTTGGAACTGCGGTAACCATTCCAGTGTGCGTCCAGTCGTTAACGAAATCAACCAAGGCCTGGGACTTGATTGCCGATCTGGGCTCGTAGCTGATATGATAATCTCCCATCTCTATTGCCCATTTGGCTATTCTTCCCGTTGCATCCGAGTTTCTGATGATATCCGACATTGGTATTGAACTAACCACTGTTATGGGATGTTCTTGGAAATACGGCTTCAACTTCCGGCTGGCCATAAAAACCCCAAACACCAATTTTTGCAAATGTGGGTAACGCTGCTTCGCTTCCGATAACACCTCGCTGACATAATAAACCGGCCTCTGGACCGGGTAACCTTTCCCATCCTCTTTACGTTCCACGACAACTACTGCGCTGACGGCTCGGGGACCGGCTGCCACGTATAATAACATAGGCTCTTTAGGACCCGGCGCCGCTAGTACTGGCGCTTCAGATAACTGCTTCTTTAGTGCTTCAAACGCCTCATCTGCCTCCTGATCCCATACGAACTTATCTGATTTCCGCAAAAGCCGGTACAAGGGTATTGCCTTTTCTCCAAGCCTGGATATGAACCGGCTCAAGGCTGCTACGCAGCCCGTGAGCTTTTGAACGTGCTTCAAATTTTCCGGTTTCTTCAAACTCTGGATGGCCTTGATTTTATCCGGGTTTGCCTCGATTCCTCTCTCGGAGACTATAAAGCCGAGTAACTTCCCGGCCGGAACTCCGAATACACACTTCGTTGGGTTAAGCTTCATCTGATACCTTCTCAAGTTTTTAAACGTTTCCTTTAAATCATCAATAAATGTCTCTGCCTTCCGGGTCTTAATGACCACATCATCCACATACGCGTGCACGTTGCGCCCAATTTGATCCTCGAAGCACTTCTGAATACACCGCTGGTAAGTTGCGCCCGCATTTTTTAATCCAAACGTCATGGTTTTATAGCAGAAGGCCCCAAAAGGGGTTATGAATGACGTTTTCTCCCAATCCTCCCTTTTGAGTTTAATCTGGTGGTACCCCGAATATGCGTCCAGGAAACACAGCAAGTCGCTTCCGGCTACCGCGTCTATGATTTGGTCTATCCTTGGTAGCGCGAACGGATCCTTTGGGCAATGCTTGTTGAGGCTCGTGAAATCGATGCACATCCTCCATTCATTTGTCTTTTTCATCACTAGAACCGGATTCGCTAACCAGTCCGGGTGAAATACTTCCATGATAAAGCCTGCGGTTAATAGTCGTGCGATTTCCTCACCTATAGCTCTTCTCCTTTCCTCGTTCATTTTTCTCAAACCTTGCTTCACAGGCCTGGCCCTGGGATCCACATGCAAACTGTGCTCTGCCAACTCGGTGGGGATACCCGGCATGTCGCTGGGTGTCCAGGCAAACACATCCGCATTTGAGCGTATGAACTCCACTAGAGCCTTTTCTTGCGCGCTTTCCAAATTGGACCCTATAGTGAACTGCTTGGTGGGGTCTCCTTCCACAAAATCTACTTTCTTGGTGTCTTGAGCCGCCTTAAATTTTACTCTTTCGTCCTCAGAATCTGGTCTTCTCAATGCTGTGCCATCATCCGGGTCCACCCGAGACCGGTAATATTTAAGTTCTTCCTTTCTGCAGGCTTGTTCAGCCATTACCGAATCTCCCTCATCGCATTCTGCTGCTATATCCCGGTTTCCATGGATAGTGATGGTCTGCTTGGGGCCTGGAATCTTTAACTGCAAATATACATAGCACGGCCTAGCCATGAACTTAGCATAAGCCGGCCTTCCGAACAATGCGTGGTAAGGACTGTGCAACCTGACCACCTCAAACGTGAGCCATTCCACCCGATAATTATCTACCGACTCTCCGAAGGCTACTTCCAATGTAATTTTTCCTTCGGGGCGCGCCGAATGACCCGGCACGATTCCATGAAAAACCGTCGAACTTTTCTGTAGCTGAGATTCTTTGAGGTTCATGCGCAAGAAGGTTTCCCAATATAGGATGTTGATGCTGCTCCCTCCGTCCATCAATACCTTTCTCAATTCATAACCATTGACCTGTGGCGAGACTACCAACGCCAGGGTTCCGGGGCGCTCTATTCCTTCCGGATGATCCCTTCTGCTCCACGTTACCTCTTGCTCTGCCCATCTCAGGTACCCCGGAGTGGCCGAGGAAACTGAATTCACTGTCTGTTTTAACGCCTTTTTGTCCCTGTTGGAAGTCCCTGTAACATGCACATGATATTGTCCTTTTAAATTGAGCGTACGTACCATACCGATGAAGATACTGATTTGGCCAATCGACACCGTGGATCTGGATTCGAGGTGATCCGGCTCCAACTCCCACCCGGAATTGTCCACTATCCTCTTTCCTTCGTCATTGGAGTAGATCTCGCCGACGACAAAGTTCTTCATGTTCTTCCGAGCTTCTCCCGTGATGTAAACACCTTTGGACGCAGGCCCCACGGTGGGCGCCAACTGTCGTGGGATAATCACGGCAGATGTTACCGGGGGTAACTGATCTTGGGGCAAGTCGACACAGGTATTCGGGAGAGGGTTTAGCTCGAAGGAAGACATGGCGGAAAGCAATCTAAGAACCGGAAAATAACTCGCCGGATCTCAATATGAATTATACTGGATACTCGATAACAGGTGTTACAACTATGACTTGAATCTCTGGCAAACTAAACCTAGGGGCCGGTTTATAAAGCACCCGTACACCCCTAACTTGCCCTTCAAGGCACATCTTGAGTCCTACTCGAACTCCGCATACAAACCCTAACTTCCCTTACCGCAGCCCACAATCCGGGTTACGAATCTTACAAGCCCTTGGGCCTTCCGGTAATCTCTTTACCCCTAGCCGGATATCGCTCAGCACACCTCGGGCCGGATCATATCTTGAAGTGGGCCTACCGGGTTACTATCCCCCCATCACGGATATTTTCACAAAGCCACTTGATGATGCAAGATTCTTGTTCTTGAGGAATAAACTAAATGTGATTGATTCAAGGAGTTTGACTTGAAGATCTTGCACACACCCCTATAGATGAAACGTGTTTGAGCTTAGGTGTAGGCATGGACATAGGGGGAGTGTTATCCTAACACATTGGGTTCTCCCTCCCCCATTATGCCCAAAGCAAAATTTTCATTGTTATCTCTCTATTTCTAATGTTGATTTGTGAGCTTCAATGTCGAGTAATGGCAATGCCCCCAAGATATATCTTCGCGGTTGCATACCATGAACTCTTACATGGTGGCTTAGGCCACCAACCTCTTCACTTTTGAAGAGTTGGTTCTTAGTTGGATATCTTTTGGGTTAATTGTGTTATTCTTCCGAATACTACTTCTCGTTGCTATTTCGATCTTATTTGCTTTTTCCCCGAGAAGTAAGACTAGGAAATCTAACCTCTTGTGTTTTTGTCCTCTCTCATGTTCATCTATGCATATGCCTTACTCCACAAAACATCTGTCGTGGTGGTGTCACGGCAGATGCCATGGGATGGCTAAAGATGTGGGGATAAAGGACGCTGGAGGTGCTCGGGGAGGGATCACGCGACGAGTAGCCGCGTGAGGTACGAAGTAAACACTGCAAACAACACGATCTACCCAGGTTCAGGGCCCTCGTGAGGAGGTAAAACCCCTACTCCTGCCTTTCTCTATGTATTCTGGTGTCTCACCGAGTAGCCACAGTACAATGTTCTTGCTACCGAGTAGCCACTCTCCTCTCTACGTGATGAACTAGGTCAAGAATTAGGTCACAAGGTGTTCTAGCATGCGATCCCTCACGCAGGAGGCGGCGGGGCACCTTATATACCCGGTGCCCAGCCGGATACGTCCAAACATGGACAAGTGTCGACATAGTGTGCACATCGTCCTTCTTCCGGGTTCCCGCTGACAGCTTTGGTTCCTAACCTTGGCTGCATCCGGAAAGTCGTTGGGCAAAACCAAGGGGACAGACTGATATCACTGTGCCAAACACAGACTGGGGCCCCCTTATCCTGCGACCGCCTGCTTCCATGTTGACACTGTCAGGCAGGCCGGTCCCAGGTGAACAGTAGTTCGAATAGTGCCAAGTACGGACCCGGGATACGCGGGATCCTGTGTCAGAACGGCTCCTTTGACTTTCTGGCCCGAGTAGGTTCCCGCCAGTTTTACTCGGGCCAACTCTTCTACTCGAATAGACAGAACTTGACTGATTCTTTCTTCTGGTCATCTTGAGGTGAGACCGAGTAGCAGTCGACCGGGTAGCGAGTACCGGGTAGGCGGCTACTCGACCAAACCTCTCTTCTGAGAGCTGCCTTTACCACTTGCCTTTACCCTACTCGGGGGTAACCCCCCGACAGCAGTCCCCGAAGCTGGTAGAGTCTTGCGAACTTGTTCACTAGGCTCTGCCAGCTTAAAACCAATCTTTGCAACACAGCCCTTGAACCTCAACATGCCGAGTAAGAAACTCCGAGTAGTACTCTAGAAAGTACCTTGAGTCTCCTGTCTTCCGAGTAGCACCAGCTTTCTACTCTGTAACCGAGTAAAAAGACTTAGAGAATTTCTCCTCCAGCGTCTCTGCAGCGCAGAGCACAATCCAGCCTTCCGTGTCACAACTGGACACGTGTCAAGCATCCGCGACCCCGACGTCTCGCTGCCCAGGACACGACGTGCCACGCGCCCAGTTTTCACGGGGTGGTCCCCCCGGCTCGTCATGTCCCATCAAGCGCAGTAATAGGCCACGATCTGGTCGTGGGATCAACTGTGGCCGTTACGCGCGCGTTCCGCGCTCGCGTGCGTTTCTATCCGGCCACAGGCCCCACCACACGAGAATTATGGCCACGATCGATCCCACTACCCCGATGGTAACGGTAGCCTGAGGCGAGGGTATAAATACCCCCACCGGTAACTTCCCCTTCTTCCTCCTCCACACTTTCCTTTTTCTCTGCCCTGTTTCCTCTCCGCCACTGAGCTCTCCGCCGCCGCGCAACTCTTTGCGTCGCTGCGGATTCGTTCTCTCCACCCAATTCTTCCACCTTCCACCACCTTCTCGCTCGCTGCCATGGCTGCTCGCGCCGGCTAGGCTGGTTCCGATGTTACCGTCGATGACTGTTCCTGGCTCGTGAACACCCAGAGGGTTCCTCCCGGTGTTCAGTGCCGGCCGTCCGACGGCGAACTCGTTCCGGCCCCGCGGGAGGGCGAGCATGTCGTCTTCCTCGCGCACTTCGCGCGAGGATTCGGCCTGCCAGCGTCCGATTTTCTCCGCTCTTTCCTGGATCACTTCGGTGTCCAGATGTATCACCTCCCTCCGAATGCGGTCGTCTTCCTCGCCTATCATACCGTGGTGTGCGAGGCCTTTCTCGGCACCCGCCCCACGGTACAGACATGGCTGAAGTACTTCCACCTTCTTCTGCAGAGCAAGGGGAAGAAGGATGGCGCGGCCACTGGCAGTCGGGTAACCGACACCGGCAGCGCCATGATGCTGCAGCGGGCGGGAACCAACCACCCTCGCATCAAGGGGTTGGATTCCGTCCGTATGTGGCAGAAATCCTTCCTTTATGTGAAGAACATCCCCGCCACGAAGGGGGGACCAGTGACTGACCGCATCAACCTGCCCGCCTGGAGCAACCGGGCTCCGTCTGGGCAGAACTGGAAGACGAAGCCCTCCAACGACCGCAACGCCGTGCAGATGGAGGAGCGGCTCGCTGCGCTAATCGGAGAGGGCCTCAGGAGCGATGACCCCGTCGCCTGCTGGATCAAGAACCGAGTGCTGCCTCTGCAGCAGCGCTGCCATCCAATGTGCTACCTGGGAGGCCCCCGTGATTGCACTCGAACGACCACGTTCGAGCTCAGCAACGCGGACGTTGCCGAGCACGCGAGGTCCATCCTGACCACGGGCCTCCGCGACGATTGGGAGTATGGGTTTACCCCCTTCAGCCGCACGAAGCCGATTCCACGGGTATGTTCCCCTGTCTCTGCTTCCAGTTTATGCAATCCGAGTAGATATTCTCCTCTTCCTACTGCGACTAGCGATTGCATCCCGCACCGAGTAGAGCACTCTGCAGAACTGCCTAGGCTTAGTATGCTTGGTGTTTGCACGCCTTGCCGAGTAGCATACTCAGGAGAAATGCTTAGGCTTAACGTGCTTGTTGCCTGCACGCCTCGCCGGGTAGAATACTTAGCAAATTTCCCTGGGCTCCGTGTGCTTTGTGTTTGCACGCCCATCCGGGTAGAATGCCTTCTCGCTACTCGGCTAATTTGCAATGTTTCTCTGTCTTTCAGGTCCTTGACCGCCAGCTATCTGAAAGCTGTGAGCGCTTCGAGGGCAATTGGTCAGAGGACCGAGAAGAAGATGACCAGGCCTCCCTCGAGACCGCGGATCAGATCAATCTTCCTCATTCCCCCTCGACAGAGAAGCAGCCTGCCGAAACGTCTCTCCGCGATTGGTCTGATGACGAGTTAGAAGGTAACTGAATTCACGCTTTCTCTCTGCGAGAAACACTAGCCCGTTGCCTGCTATTTCTGAAGTGTCTTTCTTCCTCTCTATTTCTCAGATGCTGCTAATGCTGAGGATGATGACGAGGATGAGGACGAGAGAGCCCTTGAGGCCAATCCTCTATCAGTTGCTGCACCTGCTACCCGCAAGCGGACCGGCAGCGGCGCCCTAGAGCCCCCCGCCAAGAAGAAGAAGGCGACCGAGAAGGCGACCAAGAAGGTCGTGAAGAGAACAAGGCGAACAATTCCCTCCACCACAGCGTAAGTTTCTTCTCGGTTGCATGTTTCAGTTTACCTTGTTCTTCTCGGTTGACTCCCAATCCTTTTGCTTCACTGTTTTCTCTTGATTTCCTCTGCCCTTTTCTAATTTCTGATTTTACCTCCCTTATCAGAGCTCCCTTAGATGCGAGTGCTGCTCTTGCATCCACCGAGACCCAGAAGAAGGCTGCCATCGATGTCGACAATCTAATCGACCTCGATGGCGACGAGAACAATGCCGCCAATGCATCAACAGAGGGCACTGATGCCCAGAACGCCGAGCCAGAGCCGCAGTTCCGCGCCGAGCAGGAGGCGCAGGATGCTGCTCATCAGGAGAAGCCACCTTCCCCTCCGACCGACACCGCCGAGGGGAACCAAGGTCAAGATACAGAGATGCACCACGACGCCGCCCTTGAGCGGCCAGAAGCAGAACAGGAGCAGCCAGCCACAGGGGGTGCTGCGCAAGAAGATCCTGCGTCCCAGGCGCGGGTGGAAGCAATGGATATCTCCCAGCCAGATCCTGCTGCTGAACAGCGGGTAGAGGACGCGACTGGGCGTTACCCTCTGAGCGACGTGCAACCAGACGCCGCGCAGAGTAGCGCCCAGCCAGATGGCGCATCAGACAGCGCGTCCCTGGCTCCACCAACTGACCAAGGTGGCGCCCAGCCAGACTCCTCCCTGGTGCCACAACCCACAGCTGCAACCGGCCCTTCCGCCAAGCCGGTTACTAGGAAGAGTGCCCAAGATGCTGCCGAGAAGGAGGCAGCCGAGAAGGAGAGAGCTGAGAAGAAGACGGCTGAGAAGAAAGACACCGAGAAAAAGAAGGCCGAGAAGCCGATCTCCGAGAAGCCAACTGCTCAGAAGGAGAAAGCAAAGAAAAGAGCTGCCGACATGCCGCCGCCAACATCAACTGGCCAGTCTAGGCAGCTGGTTATCCGCAATCCCAATGCGATTCCTGCCGCCGCTACTATAGCTGATCAGCCCCTCTATCCTGATTACATGGTGAAGGTCAGCCAACAGCACCAGATCGGCTTCTCCCCCACAGACCGGACTCTTGCTCTTCAGAAAGGGAGTAAAGCCGTGGCGGTGGACTCCAGGCCCCCGGCCCCAAATCAAGACAGATCCGTCTCCGTTGCTTCTCGGGGAACTCAAGACCAGGCGGTAACGTCCCAGAGCCTCGAGCAAGTGCTCGACCTGATCGGCTTCATCGACGCCAAGTGGGACAGCAAGGTTCTCGGCAACCTCAACTGGAATGGCATCGATCTGGGCGACATCGACCATATGCGCCAGGATTGGAACAAGGTGGACTTGGGTTGCAAACCCATGACCGTCTCGACCACCTCTGCTACGCTTGCTGCCAAGATGTTTGTCCACCGCAAGAACGCCGAGGACCTCGAGCAATCCTTCGCAGTAAGTCTTTAATCATTCTTTCCGAGTTGCATTTTTCTTCTTTTCTAATCGTCTTCCTCTTTTCCTTATCCATCACCCAGTCCCCGAGATTCTGGCCGAGTAGGCGGACACTCTCCCGAGTAGCCGCCTTCTCGGGTTGAATCTCAAATACTTTGCCTGACTCTTGTTTCTTTTGCTTCTCAGAATAGTGTACTGAAGCGGACCAACTTGCACCGTCAACTTCTCTGGAACCATGCCATTGCCAAGAGGCGTATTGCTGCCCTTGAGAAGGAGAAGGTGAGCGCCGAGGAAGCCGACAAGGAAGTTATGAACAGTACCATGAGGCTGTCTGAGGTGGAAGGTACGCTTCTCGCTACGCGGTTCTTGCGTGTTTTGTTTACGCCCGCTTCTGCTTTTTTGCGTTAACCATTTCTACTCCGCAGGGAAACTGAAAGCCTTGGTTGACGAGCACTCGAACTGCCGTGCCTTTGTTGAGAATGGCGAGGCCACCATCAAGAAGCTTGAAGGTAAACCACTGTCTACTCGGTTCGCCCTTGTGTCTGTTTCTTTCTTTCGCTTCTCTGCTAACCGTGCTTTGCTCTTTTCAGAAGATCATAAGAAGTTTGTTGTAGAACATCAGGATTGCCTCAAACCGGCTGAGGTGCAGGTGCAACTGGCAAGCCAATCTGCTGCTCTGCAGAGCGAGCACGCTACCGAGATGGAGAAACTGCAACTCCAGCTGCAGAAGGCACTCCAGGATGCTGTCAAGCTTGGTGCCGAGAGGGACAGAGTCATTGCCGAGAAGGCCAAGGCCGAGACAACAGCCAATGCCAAGGTGAAAGCCCTCAAGCAGGAGTGCGAGGTGCTGACAAAAGCCAATGATGGGCTCTTTACTCAGCTAGAGGGGCTCCGTTTGCTCCAGGAGAAGCATGAATCCAATGAGGAAGCATGGAAGAACCAGCTGCAGGGGCTGCGCCACGAGTTGAATCGTAAGTTTTCTCCTTTCTGCATCTCTCCTTCTCGGTCCTACCTCCTCTCTAACTCTGTTACTGAATTTCTCACTTGCTTCTTGCAGAAATCTTCCCTGACATCGTGTCCTCCTGCGCGCCTGCTCTGGCCAAAGCCCAAGAAGCTCGTATTGAGAAGGGCGAGGCTGCAGACACCAGAGCCGAGATCGAGGATAGCATGCTGGTGATGCGAGGGCATTTCGAACGCCTAGCCGGCGTGGGAACTGACCTGGTGCGCACCGCCTTCCAGCTCCACAAGCTCTTCTGGCCTCAGGACCCTGCGCCAACAACTATTTGTGGCCTTGCTCTGAAGCTGCGCAACGTGAAGGCCGAATTGAAGAAGTGGCGCGCCTCGGGAGCTCGGGCGGGTGCTGATCTGATGCTGCTCTGCGTCGCCTCCTGGTATGAGAACTTGAACATGCAGATTATCCGCGGGAAGCGTGCCAATTCCAAGTGGGAGATGGATCCCAGCTGCGTGACCATGCGCAAGCTGATTGCGCATGAGGTTGCGGAGTGCGCTGACACGGCAACCTTCATCGATGGCCTCACTGAACCCGACACCGAGGTGGAGGAGGACGAGGAGGAGGATGAAGAATCAGATCCCGAGTTGGGCTTCTTCGATTCTCCCAGGGGCTCGGCCGGGAAAGGGAAGGCCGCGGTCGTCGCGAGTAGCGATGAAGAGGTCGAGGAGATCGACACAGCTGCCCTCGAGTTTGGCACCTCGTCAGGGGCCGCCCTTGACGACACCGTCAACCTCCGCGCCCCCGACACCGGCTCCGCCTCCGCGACAACGCCCATCTCGGTGGCCACTGCAACTTCTGAGCAGCTCACCACCGAGCCTGACGCCGAGCAAGCGAGGACTGTTGATGCCAGCACAGAGGCGGACGCCACCAAGGCCACTGAGGAAGACGAAGCAAACAAGGCGAGCACCGAGAACACCCCGTCGACCTGAATTTGATTTTATCCTGCAAACTTTTTACTCAAACACTTATCAGATCCCCGGGATGCCGGGAGCAAATGTATCAGACTATTTTATTCCGTTGCTACTCATTTTTATTCCCACTTTGTTATTTTCAACTTAATCAATTTGTTCAGCCTGGGCTGGATGCCGAGTTGCGTTATCATGCGAGTCCCCGAGTTGCATTTCTTATTCACTCTCCCTTTTCGTCTCAGCTCTACCCGCAACTTGTTGCTTTTTTGGTATTCGAGTCACAAGAGTTAAAGAGTAGAGCTGCAAATACTTAGCCGCTTAGAAACAATCATAGTAACGCAGCCCACCACTTAGCCGAAAAGACAAGACACAGAACAGTAATAAAAGCACCCTACTCGGTTCCTGCACTCTTCTTTTCCTTAGTAATTTTTCTTGTGCTCATGGACCTTTTGCTTGTTCTCTTGCTTGCCATGAAGCCGGGTTTCGGACAGCAGCAAAGTCGAAGAGTTGGCATGTAGGTTTAAACACAGTACTCAATGTACCTTTGAATTTTGAAGTAGAGCAACCGAATAGTCAAAAGGTAAAGCCGAGTAAAAACACTTAGAGCAATTTTGGACGAGGGCAGTCCCCGAGATCAATTTCAGATTGCATAGTAGAATTTCAACTCGGATAAGAGGGTACATACACATCTTTGCTCACGAATGAAAACGACGGAGTAGAGCTACATTCCAAGGGCGCTTGGTTTCCTCTCCAGCTTTATCTGGCCTGTTCGCCTGTGGTGGGCGCGCATCTATAAGATAGTAAGCATCGTTGTGCAGCGCTTTGCTCACAATGAAAGGCCCTTCCCATGGAGGAGACAATTTGTGCATCCCGGCTGTGCGCTGCACCAGCCTAAGGACCATGTCTCCTTCTCGGAAAACCCTTGGGTTCACCTTTCGGCTATGATAACGCCGCAGGTTTTGCTGGTAGATAGCCGAACGTGACAGAGTCAGCTCTCTTACTTCTTCAAGCAGGTCAACGTCGTCTTCTCGAGCTTCTCTCGCCTCCACCTCAGTGTAGAGGGTTACTCGGGGGGAGTCATGCTCTAGGTCTATTGGAAACACGGCCTCAGCCCCGTATACCAAGAAGAATGGCGTGTAGCCGGTTGACCGGTTAGGGGTAGTCCTTAGACTCCACAACACCGCTGGCAACTCGTCTAGCCAACACCCAGGTGTTTTCAGCAGTGGCTCCATCAGTCTTGGCTTTATGCCTGCCAGTACCATGCCGTTTGCTCTTTCAACCTGCCCATTGGAAGCGGGATGCGCGACTGACGCAACGTCTAGTCGGATATGCTTATCTCTGCAGAACCGCACCATTGCTCCCTCAGCAAAATTTGTGCCGTTGTCGGTGATGATGCTGTGCGGGTAGCCATATCTCAGGATCACATCCTTCACGAATTTCACAGCTGTGGCCCCATCACACCTCCGAATAGGTTTCACTTCAATCCACTTGGTGAACTTATCCACCATGACCAGGATGTGAGTCATGTTGCCTCTAGCCGGCTGGAAGGGCCCGACCATGTCCAGACACCAAACAGCAAATGTCCAAGTGATAGGAATTGTTTTCAGCTCGGAAGCAGGCATCTGAATCTTACTCGCGAACATCTGGCAGCCATTGCACTTCCTCACGATATCTTCAGCTTGCTGCAGAGCTGTGAGCCAGTAGAAGCCATGCCGAAAAGCTTTCTGGACCAATGCCCGAGAAGAGGCATGGTGCCCGCATTCTCCTTGGTGTATCTCTAACAGGATTTCTTCTCCTTCTGCTGGGTCCACACAACGTTGCAGCACGCCAGTGGCACTTCTCTTGTGCAGCACATCTCGGACTACAGTGTAGCCCTTGGATCTTCTCTGAATCTGCCTTGCAGCCACCTCATCTTCTGGTAGAGTACCGTCCCTTAGAAAGGATAATATGGGCATAGCCCAACTCGGTGTCTCCCGTGTGGGAAACACTGGTTCGTCCACTTCCATTGGGACGGGTACCTCTGGTTGCTCTTTAGGGGTGGGAGCACTTCTCTGAAGCCCAGACCGATTAGCAAGGACTTCCTCAATGAATGCGACAGTCCCCGGGTTAAGGACAGCAGTCCCCGAGTAAGGAATGGCAGTCCCCGAGTAAGGAGTGGCAGTCCCCGAGTAAGGAGTGGCAGTCCCCGAGTAGAGGACGGCAGTCCCCGGGTTTCCTGTAGCATTCTCCCAGTCAATCTCCATGGGATCAGATTCCTCACTTGGCAGAGAAGGAACAAATATGGACTCCGAGTTGGGAGAAGGCTTGATGGATGGCTTCCTCAAATGCTCCAAGGCGACTCCCGCCGGGATGGATTGCCGAGAAGATCTCAACTTGGATAACTCATCTGCTGCTTCGTTCTCTGCTCGGTGAATGTGCTGGAACTCGCAGCCTTCAAAGAATCCGGTCATAGACTGCACCAGGAAACGATATGATGCCATGTTGGCATCTAGAGCATCCCAAGTGCCAGAGACTTGCCGCACCACCAGATCTGAATCGCCATAGCATATAATGCGCTGCACGCCAACCTCCTTTGCTACTCGCAAGCCATGCACCACTGCCTCGTACTCTGCTACATTGTTGGATGCCTTGAAGTGGATCTGCAGCACGTACTTGAGTTGATCTCGCTTGGGTGACGTAAGCACCACGCCAGCACCAAGGCCTTCCTTCACCTTCGAGCCATCAAAGTGCATCTTCCAGTAGTTAGAAACTGGAGCAGGAGGTTCATACTGCACCTCGGCCCAGTCCACCAGGAATTCCGCCAGAATCTGAGACTTGATGGCTTCTCTTCTCGCGTATGCGGGTGCATACGCGGCCAGCTCGATTGCCCACTTGGCTACTCTGCCACTCGCCTCCTTGTTGCCCATGATATCCGAGATGGGAGCAGAGCTCACAACCGTGATAGGATGCTCTTGGAAATAATGCTTTAGCTTCTTGGCGCCCAAGTACACGCCGTAAGTCATCTTCTGGTAGTGCGGGTAGTTCTGCTTGGAGCTGGACAACACTTCACTAAGATAGTACACTGGGCGCTGCACACTCTTGCCTTCTTCTTCTCGTTCCACCACAATCACCACACTGACTACCCGGTTAGTCGCAGCAATATATAGCAGCATTGGCTCCTTGGGTAGCGGACTAGCCAAGATGGGAGCACTAGCCAGCATGGCTTTCAGCTCATTGAATGCCACATCCGCTTGCGGAGTCCAGACAAACTTGTCACTTTTCTTCATCAATTGGTACAGAGGCAGTGCCTTCTCGCCCATTCGGCCCAGAAAACGGCTCAGAGATGCTAAGCAACCAGTGAATTTCTGCACATCTTTCAAGGATCTCGGCAAAGACATGCTCTCAATAGCTTTTATCTTTGAAGGATTGGCTTCAATGCCCCGACTAGACACCAGGAAGCCGAGTAGCTTGCCAGCCGGGACACCAAAGGTGCATTTACTCGGATTCAGCTTCATTTTGTACTTGCGTAGGTTAGCAAAGGTTTCCTCCAGGTCGGCAAGCAGAGTATGTGTTTTATTCGTTTTGATGACAATGTCATCTACGTACACCTGCACATTCTTGCCGAGCTGGTCGTGCAAGCATTTCTGCATGCATCTCTGATAGGTTGCACCCGCATTCCTCAAGCCAAAACACATGACACGATAGCAATAAGCCCCGTACGGGGTAATGAAAGCGGTCTTTATTTGATCAGCAGGATTGAGTGCAATCTGGTGAAAACCAGAGTAGGCATCTATGAAAGACAACAGTTCACAACCAGCAGTGGAATCGATCACCTGATCGATGCGAGGTAGCGGGAAGGGATCCTTGGGGCATGCCTTGTTCAAGTCGGTGTAGTCGACACACATACGCCATGCAGTGGCAGCCTTGGGATCCTCCTTCTTCTTCTCGACCATGACCGGGTTGGCTAGCCAATCCGGATGCAGCATCTCCATGATGAAATTGCTTATCAGTAACTCGGTGATCTGGTCACCAATGGCCTTCCTTCTCTCATCTCCGAAGCGGCGCATAGCCTGCTTCACTGGCTTGGCGTCAGGACGCACATGTAAAGAGTGCTCAACCAACTCCCTCGGGACTCCTGGTAGATCTTCATTGGACCAGGCGAATACATCCCGATTCTCACGGAGGAAGTGGATGAGCTCGCTTTCCTATTTCTCCGCCAACCCGGAGCCAATGATGGCTACGCGGTCGGGGAACTCGGGGTCGACCTGAACCTTCTTGGTCTCCTGGGATGCCTGGAAAGCGGTCCCGTGTTGGGTACTCGGCACGCCTTGCGCGCCATCTTGCGCGGATTGCGCCATAGCCACCACCTCATACATCTTCTTCTTCTCGGCAGCAATCACCATTGACTCTGCCAACTGGGAACCAGCAGAGGCACACTCCATGGACTTCTTGTAATCACTAGAGATTGTAATTATGCCATTGGGACCAGGGATCTTCATCTTCAGATATGCAACATGAGTAGAGGCCATGAACTTGCTCAGAGCAGGCCTGCCGAGTAGGGCATGGTAAGGACTCTGATGATCAACCACCTCGAACTGCAGGCGTTCTGTGCGACAGTTATCCCTGGTGCCGAATAGCACATCTATCCATACTCGGCCAATCGGGTTGCACGAGATCCCGGGCACAATGCCATGGAAAGTGGTCTTGCTGGGCAGCATCATGTTCTCGGCCAGGCCAAGCTTCTCGAGTGTGTCCTTGTACACAATGTTGATGCTGCTGCCGTTGTCGATTAGCACCTTGCTGAACCTCACATTCTTTTCGGGACCCAGGAAGGTAGGATCCAGCACCAAGGCATAGCTACCCGGATTGGGCATCACCTTGGGATGATCCACTCGGGACCACCTGATTTCCTGGTCACACCAATACATGTAGTGAGGGACAGCCGGAATCACTGCATTGACCTCCATGGCCCGCCTGTGCTGTGATTGCTTGTCGACTGGCTCAGAGGTGAAGATCATGTAAATCTCATGGTGCTCTTGGTACTGGTTGGAGCCTCCGCCCCCATTGTTGCCGTTGTTGTTGTTGCCCTGGTAGTTGTTGTTGTTGCCTCTGTTGTTGTTGTTGCGGTTGTAGTAGTTGTTGTTGTTGCGGTAGCTCTCATTGTTGAAGTTACGGTTGGCTCCTAAAGCCACCTGGTTCACATTCTCTCTTCTCGGGTACACTGGCGGCCGAGCTGCGGGTGCGCGAGTAGGTTGCACATTGGCATTGGCCGCTGGCAGAGGAGGAGGAGGAGGCAAGCCATCACTCTTGATCACATCCCACCACTCGCACTGCCGAGTAGTGTGGTTAGCAGGCCTCGAGGGGTGGTGAGTGTGAAAACTGCATGGGCCATCCTTCATGTCATCAAAGACAAACTTCTTTGGCTGCTCGGAGTTTCCGCTACCCGACTGAGAAGTGCGAAATGGCTTCTTGTTGCCTTGGCCCTGGTTCTGGTTCTGCCCGTAGGCTCCAGCAGGTTTCTGCCTTTGGCTGCCACCAGCTCCAACAGTCACTGCATTCACCTCTTCAGGATCATACCGAGTATCTATCCGGCGCTTGTTGCGGAACTCGTTGCGCTTGCTGTTGCTGAAGTTTCTTCTCGGCTCAGAGGAGTCCATCAGTGGCTGAGTAGGATCACCAAGTGCGTACTGATCCGCAATCTTGATGGTCTCCGCCAGAGTGTTCGGCATCTCCCTCTGCAATCTCTGCCACAACATACTGCCATGCCTGCATCCCTGCGCAAACCAAGTGATGGCCTGGGCTTCATTCACACCCTCACAGGTGTTCCTCAATGTACTCCACCGAGTAAGGTACTCGCGGTCTGTCTCGTCTTCTCGCTACCTGCAAGCGGATAGCTGCTGTGGCCTATTCGGCCTCTTGTACGTGCTCGTGAAGTTGCTGATGAAGGCATCCGAGAAATCCAGCCAGCAGTTGATGCTGTTCTTGGGCAAGTTGTTGAGCCAAGTGCGAGCTGGACCCTCTAGCATCTGCGGAACATAGCGCACCGCCCATCTTCTGTTGCCGTTCGCGATATGGACCGCGGTGACATAGTCATTGAGCCAATCTTCAGGCTTGGTGCTGCCATTGTAGCTCTTGGTGCCCCTTGCGAGCTGGAAGTTCTTCACGGACGGCTCGTTCATGATGCGCGGGCCAAAGCACTCGGGGCCAGGAGGACCCGTGTTCTCCAGCCGCGCCGACAAGCTGATCCGGTCCAGCTGATGCCTCGCATCTCCAGGCGCCAGCATGCGCTCGCCAACACGATCATGTATATCATAGCCAGCCATCTCCATGGCCGAGTAGCCATCATCATATCTGTCCACCTGCACAGCTGCAGGCTGTTCCGCCGGGTTGGCGACTGGCGCCACTGCGCGCGGCTGCTGCCTCTGCCGAGTAGGCTGAGCTGCGGGACGCCGAGAAGGACCTGGACGCGCTTCATCTCGGGCCTGGCTTTGAGCTTGATGGGCTTGAGAGCCTGCTCTTGCAGCGTTGTGTTCCTGCCCGGGCTGCTGCGGCACAGCAAGCTGTCTCGCGGCAGCAGCCGGGTCATACACCTGCATTTGCCTATCTCTGGCCGAACGTCCGCTGCGGCTCTTCTCGCGGCTGGGATGCGGAGACGAGGCCTGATCGTTAGATCTAGCCGCGTGCGAGTGCACCACCTGCGAAGCTCCAGCGCCTGGGTTGGCCTTCCGGAACTCCTCATTCTGCCTAGCAGCCTCCAACACCAACTCGTTGAGCCTTTCCTGCTGCTTAACTCGCGCGTCGCCATCAAGACGAGGCAACTCGGCAGCTACAGGCTCTGCAGCTCTAAGTGTCTTGGCGGGTGTGCTATATCTGGGCCGGGTGGAGGTGTTTGCGGTGGCGGACTGGGCAGGAACCTCTACAACTGTCGCCATCTCGGCACCAAGGTTGCGCCGAGTGACGCCTACTCTGCTAGCCCTCCTAGCGACTGGCGTGAAACCGTGAGCCTTGTTGTACTCGAGCTGATCTAGACTCAACTCCAACCTCACCTTATCCAACTCCGCCTGCTCGGCAAGCAGCTCCAGGCGTTGCCGCTCGAGCTGCTCCCTCATGGCTAGAAGCTCGATGTCGGTGGGAGTCGGCATACCAAGTCGCCCAGCCGACGCGGGAACAGTCGTAGAAGTGGAAGGCGGCAAGTTGCACTCCTTCTCGTAGGGCCGGTGAGTCCTGCCACCAGCACCCGGTGCAGCAAGATCCTCGACGACGGCCGTAGCGCCAGTAGCGGCTGCGCCAGCGTTTGCCGCCAAGCCAGTCACCATCACCTCAGCGCAGTTCGCAGAACGGCACGCGGGCCTTCCGCGAGCAGCGATCACCGCGGGAGGATCCTCCGCGTCATGCACCAGCTCGGGGTACGCGCGGTTAGCGACTGTGGCGACGTAGACGAGGTGAGAGCCGAAGGAGATCACCGAGCCGCCCTCCGGCATGGCCTTGCCGCCGAAATCGCCGGCGTTGTCGGTGACGAAGTCGAAGGAGCCGAATCTGTGGACAAGGCCACAGACCACGCGCTCCGCTGAAGAAGATCCCGTCCGAACAGAAACTCCAACCAGCGCCGCTGGTTGCCCCACGGTGGGCGCCAACTGTCATGGTGGTGTCACGGCAGATGCCATGGGATGGCTAAAGATGTGGGGACGAAGGACGCTGGAGGTGCTCGGGGAGGGATCACGCGACGAGTAGCCGCGTGAGGTACGAAGTAAACACTGCAAACAACACGATCTACCCAGGTTCAGGGCCCTCGTGAGGAGGTAAAACCCCTACTCCTGCCTTTCTCTATGTATCCTGGTGTCTCACCGAGTAGCCACAGTACAATGTTCTTGCTACCGAGTAGCCACTCTCCTCTCTACGTGATGAACTAGGTCAAGAATTAGGTCACAAGGTGTTCTAGCATGCGATCCCTCACGCAGGAGGCGGCGGGGCACCTTATATACCCGGTGCCCAGCCGGATACGTCCAAACATGGACAAGTGTCGACATAGTGTGCACATCGTCCTTCTTCCGGGTTCCCGCTGACAGCTTTGGTTCCTAACCTTGGCTGCATCCGGAAAGTCGTTGGGCAAAACCAAGGGGACAGACTGGTATCACTGTGCCAAACACAGACTGGGGCCCCCTTATCCTGCGACCGCCTGCTTCCATGCTGTCACTGTCAGGCAGGCCGGTCCCAGGTGAACAGTAGTTCGAATAGTGCCAAGTACGGACCCGGGATACGCGGGATCCTGTGTCAGAACGGCTCCTTTGACTTTCTGGCCCGAGTAGGTTCCCGCCAGTTTTACTCGGGCCAACTCTTCTACTCGAATAGACAGAACTTGACTGATTCTTTCTTCTGGTCATCTTGAGGTGAGACCGAGTAGCAGTCGACCGGGTAGCGAGTACCGGGTAGGCGGCTACTCGACCAAACCTCTCTTCTGAGAGCTGCCTTTACCACTTGCCTTTACCCTACTCGGGGGTAACCCCCCGACAACATCACATCTTTCCTTGCCTTTCAAAACTGTCTTTTCTGGAATGGTTTGACCTTTTTCTGGTCTGTCCCGGATTCATTCCGGCCAAGCCCGGATTTTTCCGAGTAGGTCGGATTGGGTCCGGAATATTCCTGCAGCCGGATTTTTTCCAGGCCATTCCGGACGAGACAGTTTTCCATATAAATACCCCCACACGCACGGGGGGCAGTTTTCTTTCCACTCTTTCCACCCCTCCCGTGCCCTAGCCACAAAAATCCGCGGTTTTCGTCCCCGTTGCCCCTAGGGAGGATTGTTTGATCCCTCCTTTGGTCAAGGACTCCCCCATGGAAGGTATTGTGTTTGGCATCTCTTCTTTTTCGTTTTTGTTGGTTGTCTTTGGTTCTAGATGAAATATCACCTAGGGTTTGATCTAGATCCGAGTTCTATCAACTTCTTCATCATGCCAATCCTTACCTAGATGCCATGGATTCATAGATCTAGTCTAACCACATCCAAATCTAGACTTAGATCCATCTCAAATCTCATGCCAATCCCACGTTTTATCCCGCACTTAGAACACCTCTATGGTACCCCAAATTGTTTGGAACAGTTTTGAGTCAATATTTCGAGTTTTTGGGCATTTTCTCGAGTCAGATCGAGGAGCCCGGATTCATTCTGGACCAATCCGACCCGGTCGGATTTTTCCGGGCTCAGCCGGAAAATTCCGGGCCCCCCGGAATTTGTCCGGATGGTGCCAGAAATTTGAGAAGTTGCATTGTTTCAAACCATTTCAGTTCCTATTGTTCCCGTTTGGCATATGCACTTATCTTTTACTATATCTATGTCCTCTATTCACAGGTGACAGCAGCGCTCGACCGGGTACCAAGAGGAAACAGTTGGCTGGAAGGGGTTCGCGTCCCGTCAGGGGGCTCTCAGCTCATGGGACTGGGAACCGTGATGATCAGGAGGAGAGGGTTCCCACACTGGACCTCGCAGGTTGCACTATCCCTCAGTGGAAGCATATTAAGAGGAAGAATCCATACCTCTTTCGTGAGTCTACCTGTGATGATCCTTGTTTCTGGACCAACCTTCAACTGAAGTGTTGGGATGAGTTCTACTCTGTTGCTAGTCCTCTTGTCTGCAAGCAGTCCCAGATTGACATGGAGTTCTATAACCAGCACAAATACACTGATCTCTGTCATGTGCATGGTTGCCTTATGAAGATGGGTCTGATTCCTCTTCTGGATATTGAGTGTGAGTATTGCCCTGACTTGATAGCCCAGTTCTACTGCACTTTCCACGCCCATGGTGATGCCTCTCGTACTGTGACTTGGATGACTGGGGATCAGAAGATCACTAGCAATTTGGGTGAGTGGGTTGAGGCTCTTGGATACAGGTGGACCTTCACTTATGCTAATCATGGTTTCAAAATCCATGAAAATTCAGAGTTTGACAACTCTAGCTTGGAGTTCTGCTATCCTCCTGATGCTCAGGGCAAGACTAGGCCTTTCAACTCTGCCATGTACCCCTACTACAATCTGTTGTCCAAGATCTTCCGTAACACCATAATGATCAAGGCTGGTGATAAATCAGCCATCCGGGCTTATATGGTGAACCTCATGTTCATCACCAGGCCTCAGAACTAGAGGAAGATTGATGTGATGGATTTCATATACCGTGAGGTTTGCCTTGGGATCTGTGAGAAGAGGAAGCCTGCTTATGGTCCACTGATTCAGAGGTTCATCAATCACAAGGTAGGGGTTGAGATCATGGATACCTATCCCGTGGTCAAAGGCAAGAGGATGGTTCCCTCTCTCATTCGTGGAGTGGAGATTCCTGAGTACTCAAGGTCCAAGTCCAAATCTCCTATGGCCACTCCTTCTGCTTCCACGAGTGCTGGTGGTGCCTCTCAGCGTCCTCCCAGTGGCATTGCCAAGTTCTTCAAGGCTATGTTCAACATGTGCAGTGACACCAGGGCTATTGCTCATGAGGCGAGAGAGTTGGCTAAGGAGACCCGCCGCATTCAAAACTCCGACCGCAGAGCTGCTGGGATTTATGTACCTGATGATCCTCTTTCTCTTGAGCCCACTGTCTATGTGCCTTTTGAGATTCCTGAGATCCATGACGATGACTTCTACTTTGGTGTGCCTCCTGCTGATGTTGAGGATGATGATGAGGAGTCACAGTCTGCTGAAAATGACTTTGACGCTGTTGGGCTTGGTGGTGGTGGTACTCATGCACCGGAGGAGGAAGAAGAAGATGATGATGATGAGCAAGATGAAGATGAAGATAGCAAGAGTTATTCCTTGGGACGTTAGTGGACTCTTTTTCCCTTTTTGGCGTCTTGATACCAAAGGGGGAGAAGGAGTCCCCATATTAGGATTCCACGGGATTTGCAAGGGTGGGAGCACGAGTCTTTTGCCTTTCGCTTTCGATCTTATAGGCTTGTGCTCCGTTATCTTTAGTTCGTTTGGTTCGTTTGAAACTTCATTTTATTTGTGTGGAACCTCGTGACGTATTTGTGTCACCCTACCCGTGGTTATGCTACTATTATCATGCGTGCTATTATCTCTATCATTATCTATGCATGTTGTATGAACTTGTTTAGACGGCTTGGTGTCTAAAACATAGGGGGAGCAAAGCCTATGAAGTGTGTGCCTCACGACACACATCGAGGAAGAACTCCGTCTATTTTTTGGACACCATTTCTTTAGTTCATATTGTTTTATCCCCGAGAAATCTTTATGTTGTCATCAAAAACCAAAAAGGGGGAGATTGAAAGTGCATTCTCGATATCTCGCTGTTTTATGTGTTAGTTAACAACATAAAGAAGTTACTAACCGTATGTGCTACTTTGTCAAACGATTTGGTCTTAAATCAGCATGTATACGGTGTCTAAGAAATGGTGAAGAAATCGAAGATCAATGAACTTTTCCAGGCCAGAAAAAGGGTTTTCAGAGTGCAATCCGGATTATTCCGGAGGATTCCGGGATCCGGATTCAGTCCGGATGATTCCGACTGCAACGGGATTTTCTCTGTTGCAATACGGATCCAGTCCGGATGAATCCGACTGCAAAGGATTTTTCTCTGTTGCAATCTGGATTATTCCGGGTGATTCCGGGATCCGGATTCAGTCCGGATGATTCCGACTGCAGCGGGATTTTCTCTGTTGCAATCCGGATTCAGTCCGGATGAATCCGACTGCAACGTGAATTTCTCTGTTACAATCCGGATTCAGTCCGGATGATTCCGGGATCCGGAAAATTCCGGAGCAATCCGGGCTGGTCGCAGTTTGGGCTGAAAAACGGCTAGTTTGAGTGGGGGCTGTAAATAGCCCCTCTCTTTCTTCCCCAAGGGTTAGCTCCACCAGCATTGAAGACTCCATTTATTGGGCTCACCCACCAAGCTAGATCTCCCTCCTCCTCCACCCAAACTTGTTGATTCTTTGAGGATTGAAGGAGCACCACCGGATCTACATCTTCACCAACCGGATTTCATTTCCCCTCTCATTCTCTTGAGAGATCTTGGCCTAGGGTTTCCTCATGTGGAGAACCTAGGCTTCTTGTTACTAGTGGTGATTCAAGAAGTGTTGGGAGCCCCCAATTGAGTTGTGGGTGTGTGCCCCAAGTGTTTGTAAAGGCTTCGATCCCTGCCTCAAAGGGGTTCAATAGTGAGAGGTGAACTAGGCCTTCGTGGCGCAAGTTCATCGGAGAATAGGGTGAGGCCTTTGTGGCGTTGAGTAGGCCTTCGTGGTGAGATCACACCCCTCCAACGAGACGTACTCCCTTAACAAGGAGGAACTCGGGAATACATCGTGTCTCCGTGTGCTTCCATCGGTTACCTCGTTCCTCCCTCTTTACTTACTCGTACTTGTAGCTTTTATTGTAGTACTTGTTGTATTAAGTGTTGTCCTAGTTGCATTAATTGCTTGCCTTGCCATATAGGTAAATTCACCATTAGTTGCACTATCTACAGAATTTACCTTTGAGTTAAGCCTAAACCTTGTTAAAAATTAAAATTGGTCGTAGCACCTATTCACCCCTCTAGGTGCCCATACTTTACTTTAAGAGCGCCCCGGCCTGGGCCGGCCTTCCTGCGCGCCCCCAGGCTGGCCACCTGCCCGAGCCGCCCGGCCTCCGCCTCGGCCTAGGCTGGGCTCCCTGCACCTCAGGTCGGCCACCCACCCGAGCAGACTGGCCTCCAGCCCGGCTAGGCAGGCCTCCAGGCGGGCTTTCCTTCCAGCTCGCAAAAGTGGGTAAAAGCTCCCTTTTTCAACCCCAACTACCCCCTAGGATATATAAGGGTACCCCTTGGACCAGATCTAGGTTAGAGATGATTTGAGACTTGTGAGCTTAGCTCCTTACCCCCTCTTGTGAGGCTACTCCTATGATTTGTATCTAGAATTGTATCAAGACTACTCCTATGATTGTATCTAGGACCGTATCAAGATTCACCAAGTTACCTATCTTTTCCCCTTTTGATTCAGTTAGGGACTTCCCAATCTTCCTCAACTAATCCTTAAGGTTCTATTGGCATGGTGGACCGGCCACGGGTGTGAAGCGGTTTCCTAAAAGGTGAGTTCGCCTGGATCAATCTTTCTGTAGGCAGCCGTTGCGGCTTAGTTGACGGGAGATTTGGGTTCTTCGGTTCTTACTAGTTATCTCCCCTCGATTCCCCACGTTTTTCCTTCGATTCCCCTCTCGTGTCCATTGTTCGTTCTTCGTGTTCTTGGTCAATTCGTGAAGACCGGGCCACCCAAGCGGTTAATCCCTCCATCACCGGAGATGCTTGCCACCGCCATTATCTACCACTCTTCCTCTAACTCCACATGGAATCGAAACCATAACTCCGTTCGTCGTCTCCCGCCACCGTTCTTGTCCACCCGAAGCTCCTTCGTGCAGCTAGAAAGCTCTATTTTCGCATGTTCTCCATCCTCGCCGATCGACGCACTCTAGGACGCCCGAAGTCCGGCGAATCAGGCCATCCCCTTATCCTTCGACCGATGTTCGTCGAGCTCGCCGCAGCCATCTACGACCTTCTCCAGAAAAATTGGAAATCCAATGTGGTACGTTTTTTTAATTGAAATATGAAGTGGTAGTTATTCGAAATTTAGGCTGTGATGCGGTAGTTTTATGCTAACTTCTCGATTGTGATAATGGATGTTTTTGAAAAAAAAAAGTTGTGCCTGTCGGATAGTTTGGATCACCAACTCTTCATCGTAATTTTCTCAAGAATACACCCTAGGAGGTGTATCATATTTCATAGAAGAAAGGCCGATGGCCGAAACAACGCCAAGAAGGCTAACACGATACGAACACGATGCCACACAACATACAACGCAACACACAACCACCAAACAACAAGGTTTCTCCTTGCATCGTCTCACGCCACGAAGGTGGAGAGGCGATACACCGAGCTTCCGGATCACGTCACGACCGAAGGAGGACTCCTTAGACCTACTCTGCCTCAAGAATCGCACAACCAACGCACCGCCTGCCCTTAAGCGCCTAAGGTTCGGCAAGTGAGCATCGGGATGGGACCACCTTGAAGGAGAAGTTGATTGAGAAGCGCCAACAACGATGTACATTGCACCCCAAAAGCCCATACTCGGAGCAGCCGCCAACCCGGACTCTGTCTTCCACTCGGGGGACTCCACGAGCCGCCTAGATAACGCCTCCAAGAAGGTGACGACACCACGGTACCACTGTTGCCTGATTCGGCAAGCCGAATCTAGGGTTTCCCACGGCGCTCGAGGTGGGACAGAACGCGCAGTGCCATAACGACGCCCCCAAGGAGGAGAGAGCGCGCGCATGCATGCATCGCCATCGTCAGCTACAAGCAGGGCCTTCGCCCCGGCACATCCGTCCGCCCCAAAATCCACCGGAAAGGGGCAGTCTTGAGGCGGCCGCATCGCTAGTGAGAGGGAAGCCGAACCTCGAAGTTGGTGGAGGCGCCATGTAGACTGCCGCTCCACCCCCACACTCGGAAACAATGCAATAGAAAAAACATTAACTCGGAACTGAAATACTACTGAATGTGTCGTTGTTGAACGCTTTGTTTCGCTTTCTATCTTCAGTATATGACATGTTCTCCCTACGTGAAAAAAGAGACTCTAAGAAATCTCTACCGTTTCACTGCAAAGGGAGCAAAAAAGGATGATAATCTCTTGACTGAACCAACGACTACAGTATATTTACATTGGGATAAGTCTTGTTTTCTTTCACGATCGATGTGTGAGTGAGTAGTGTTTCGACATGAACATTTTACCCTACAGCCCACATCAAGGAAAGGAATCACATGCTCAGAACACCGCCGATGCAGCAGCGACATTAGAACGGGGCACCCACTTGGCCCTCCCAAAGGAGGCAAATGCAGCAAAACAATACGCATCCTACCTTACTCCAGGTCCAGGAGACGGGTTACCGCGGGAGCCGGCCGGAGCAGCAGCCCTGTCCGACCCTGGTCGCGGAGAGTGTGCGTAACCGTGGCCGCTCCGCGGTGCGGGCCGCGGCGACGCCGATCCGGCGGAGCCGTCTGGCCGGCTGGCGCCGCCCCTGGACATGGAATCGACCTCCTTGAGCACCGTGACCACCTCCTTCATGGAGGGCCGGTTGGTGTGCTCGGCGGCGAGGCACCGTAGCGTGAGCTGCGCCGCCCGCTGCGCGCCCATGGAGGAGTACTGCCCCTCGAGGCGCGGGTCCATGAGCCGCGCCAGCTTCCGCCTGTCTGCCAGGTGCGGCTTGGCCCAGTCCACCAGGTTTTGCTGCCCGCTGGGGCGGTCGGTGTCCAGCGCGCGCAGGCCGGTGAGCATCTCGAGGAGCACGACGCCGAAGCCGTACACGTCGCTCTTCACGTAGAGGTGGCCCGTGGCGACGTACTCCGGCGCGGCGTAGCCGTAGGTGCCCATGACCCGGGTGGTGACGTGGCTGCTGCCACCGGCGGGGCCGTCCTTGGCGAGGCCGAAGTCGGAGAGCTTCGCGTGGAATTGCTGCGATGCGGAGCGAAGGAGACGAGCGTTAGACCTGAATCGCGGCGCAGCAGGCCAGCAACGGTGCCGTATGTACGACGTACCGTGTCTAGGAGGATGTTGGAGGCTTTGAAGTCCCTGTAGATGACGTGCTTCTCCGACGAGTGCAGGAAGGCCAGCCCACGGGCCGCGTCGATCGCCACCCGCAGCCGGAGGCTCCACGACAGCGGCTGGAACGCGCCGCCGCCTTCTGAAATTTGTGTTACGTTCAGTTAACTGAACTCAGACGACATCGATCAGAGACTATTTTGGTGAAGAAAAATGGCAACTTACTCCGTGGCTCACTCCTGAAGAGGTGATCCTCCAGGTTGCCTTTGGCCAGGTACTCGTACACAAGCAGCAGCTCCTTGTCCTCCCAACAGTACCCCAGCAGCTTCACCAGATTGGGATGGATAAGCCGTCCAAGAAAGTTCACCTCGGACTGCAATGCCAAATCCGCCACGAATCAGCAATGACATCGATCGGCAGAAGAAGAACACGCTCGAGTCAACGTGCATGCCTAGTGACAGATCATGGAACGCACATTTCGGTTGGCAATTACATTATGCCGTGCACGGCCCACGTGAAGACGTCGTCGATTCAGAACATGGTTCGAGTTGACCAAATCACAAAAACACAGCACACACACGCACAAAAAAACAGAGAGATGGGTTTGTCACCTGCCATTCTTGGACGCCCTGCAGGCTCTCGGGGTTGAGCTTCTTGATGGCGACGGGCATGCCGGTGCCGCTCCTGGCCGGGTTCATTGTCCCCTCCTCGACCCAGCCCTTGTGCACCCGCCCGAACCCGCCCTCGCCGAGGATGCTGTCCGCCTTGAAGTTCCTCGTAGCGGCCTTGAGCTCCGCAAACGTGAAGATCCGGAGGTTGGGCGCCTCCAGGATCCTGCCCTCCCGGCTGGGACTGGCCTGGCTGCCGGCTCCAACCACCGGGCGGTTGCTTCCGCTGTTGCTGCTGCTCGTGGTCGTCGGCGCGCTCGGTGGCTTATGGGGATGCCCTGCACCCATCGCGGCCATGCCGGGTCTACCCATTGCTGCTGCAAAGAGTAATCAGAAGAACAGACACAAGAAATGGCTTAGTAGATCAGAACATCAAATGTAACTAAATTCGCTGAACCAAAGGGATCAAGAAGGAGGTAAATGATCAAGAATCATGGCGCGCGATGGAAACCTCGGGAATGTGCATGATGCGCCATTGCCTTGGCAGCCGCCACGTCGGCCTCTTCGGAGCCGAAGCAGTTCCCCATGGCTCTCTCCTCTTTCTTCTGACTCGATGGCTAGCAATCAAGGTTCCAGCTACGTGCCTCGCTTAAAGAGACAGAGAGAGAGCCAATGTGACTTTGGGTGTGGCACCAGGCCTACGCGTTGTGGTAGTGGCCGGGTCGTGCACCCGTGGAGCACATGCACAAATGACGCACTAGCGGAGGAGCACATGAGACATGACAGTATGACATACCTATAGCTTTAAGGCCATTTCTGGGCTATTTTTGAGTCTTGTGAACTCTTTTTTGCCATAAATAAAACACTAATAAAAGATAACAAAAAATGAAATGGGCCGTGTTGTGCCGGCTTTAGAGCATCTCCCAGCCGGGCCGCTCAAACCGCCCCTAAACGCCGAGGGGGACAGTCCGGCAAAGAATTGGGCAAAAAACGCCATCCAACGACGGCCCCCAAACCCAGCCTATCTGACCGGGTTGTACGGTGTACCCCAAACCAAGCCCCTATGTGCGACGGGTTTGGGGAGCCCCGTCCGACACGCCGTGGCTGACAGCGCGGCTCCATTAGAAGGCAGACACCCAGAATGGCAGCGTCCACGCGTCGCTCACTGGCTTCGGTCGGAGCGGCGCCTTGCCGGCTACACAACCCTCTCCCCCTCTCCCCCTCCCCCGCAATCCTCTCTGAACCCTAAATCCATTCCCTCTGCTCCCTGCTGGTCTACCTCCTCTCCACCATGTCCTCCTCCCCCGAGTTCGACTGGTCCGTGGACGACGACGAGCCGAAGAAGTCGCCAACGTCGGTGGAGAGCCGCTTATCGCGCCCCGCCCCCGGCCAACGACTCCGAAGACGGCGACCCCGAGGACCCGCCGACTTATCATCTTGGCATCTTTAGGTCGCTGGAGGACAGCACCAGCAGATCAGCTCTAGCGCGGCGATGGCAGTTTTGATGGGCGGTGGCCAGTGTAGATCCGCTCCGACTAGGGGTGGATCTAGCTCCGCCGCCGCTCGGTGGTCTGCGCCTTCCTCCGCCACCAGTAGGTCAGTATCCTTTTGGCTCCCCCAGGGCGGCAGGCTCCGACTTAAACCTCTCCCCGGTTGCGTCGGGCTCCGCCCCACCGGTACAGGCTCCACTGAGGCGTAGAATGGTACCGGATGGGGACGGATGGAGCCTGTTGCCGCAGCGCTCACCGCGAGCTCCACCTACACGCGCACTGCCACCGGAGACGATGGGCAAAGCCTACCGGAAGGCGGGGAAGGCTGGCCACACCATCGAGGAGGAGACAACTATCGCGGAGGCTAACCCAAACCTCTCCCTCGACGTCATTGACATGAACCTCAAGTTCGCGGAGACGGACTGTTGTCACTGCTGCCACACGAACATGGAGTGCCTGGAGGCCGGCATGGCTCTCTCGAGGGCGGAGGCGTAGAGGAAGCGTAAGCACACTAAGCGTGCCCGCCGCCACTGGGAGGAGCAGACTCACGCTCCCTGTATGTTTTCCGGCAAGAAGGTCATCGACATCAACTCCGACGACGAGGATCCCTACATCGTCTTCTCCAAGCTCTACAAGATCGACGCGGCGATGGCAAGTGCAAGGGGATGGGGCCGGTGATGTGAGGAGACGCCGAAGCTAGATTTTTTTTATTTTTGCTCCTATATTATATATGTAAGAATCCGAATTTATGTTTGAATATTTCTATCGACATTCCCGACGTGGAGATGGCAAGGGGAAGGGGCCGGTGATGTGAGGAGAAGCCGAAGCTAGTTTTTTTTGCTCCTATATTATATCTGTATGAATGCCGAATTTATGTTTGAATATTTCTATCGACATTTTACGTGCATATTCGTTCCTTTTGATCTGTGTCGCATAATTTTGTATGGTTTGGGGCGGACTTGAGGGACACGGTTAGAGCAACTAAAACTTTGAGTCTGCCCGGTCACTATCCACGGATACATCCGGACGTATCTGCGGACAGTCACTAGTAGAAAACAGGGCATTGAGCCAAGCACAATGGAACCGGATGTGATACAAACCGGTTCAAAAGAGTCTGTCCCCTGGGCCCCACCCATGCAGCAAATGGCCGCAAGGCCTTTAGGACCGGTTTGTAACACAAACCGGTCCTAAAGGCCTTGCGGGTCATTTGCTGCAGGGAGGGGGCCCAGGGGCAGACCCTTTAGAACCGGTTTGTATCACAAACCGGTGTTACAGGTTTTCTCATTTTTTGCAGCTACTGCGGGTCCCGCTGTCATATCCTTCAGAACCGGTTTGTAACACAAACCGGTCCTAAAGCCCTCCCCTAAACCCTACATATATACCACCCCGAGCTCAGCTCCATTTTTTCCAGCTCTAGCTCAACTCCATTTTTGCTCTCTCCTTCCTCTTGTGAGGTCTAATCCATCCCTATTTTCTCCACCATTTGTCAAGATTGTTGGTACCCATCGGTTCTACGGTTAGCATCAACGTTCCCTCTTCCGGCATTGCAAGTTTTGCTCGTTTTCTTGCTCATTTCATTTTTGTTGTGCTAGCTAGGTGTTTGATGAAATGCCTAGCTAAGCTAGAATTTGTTATTCATTTTGTTATGTATACAAATTGATGCAATTTGAGCTCAAAATTAATTATGATTTGTGCTTTTTTTAGTGTCGCGCGCCTTGTCCCCTTCCTCACTACCGTCGATCGCTCCATCACCGACACAACCTTGGTGAGCCTATTGTTTTTATTTACCAAAACAAATTTTGATTTGTATGATTTACGTATTTACTTGTATATAATTTTCTAGAGCCATGGTTTTGATATCCGTCCCCGTTGGCCCTCGTCCAGTCTATGATTCGGATGTGGTATATTATCTTTTTTCACTACATATTTTCATTTCCTGATTATACGATAATTACTTACGCCGACCAACTTGACATAGATATTTTTATATAGGAGGTAGTGGAACCGGAAATGCCAATCGACCCTATTGTTGAGAAGTTATACTTAGTTGAACAAGAAAATATTGGCTTGAAAGAAAGATTGAAAAAAACTGAAGAAAGGTTGGAAAAAACTGAAAGAGAGAAGATGACCTTGGAAAAGGTTCTTGCCGGTGTCGTCGATAGTCACAAGAGCGAGATGGACGCAATGCGCCTGAAGATTAGAAAGACTAGGAAATATGCAATTAGTAAAGAGGCTTGGTATCATTATGTCGTCGGGTCAATTGTTACCTTTGTTGCGATTTTGATCGCATTTGTTGTTATTTTTAAATGCATTAATTAGAGAGAGTTTTTATGGACGGTTTCAGTGTGTATTTTTCTGAGAACTATATATGTATGGTCACTATACGCTAGTTTGGTATTAACGTGTGATGAATTTTTTGTATTAATTAATTAATTTAGTCATGATGATTTAGCATAATGGTTATTGATAAATTTATATAATGCAGATGAACCGGCAATGGATGTACAGTGATCGACGTCGTCCCGAATTCCTTAATGGCATGCATAGTTTTCTCAATGTGGCTGAGAAAAACAGGCAGAATTGATTTATTTTTTGTCCATGTAAAAAATGCCAGAATAAGAGGAATTTCCCTAGCTCAAGAACCATACACACCCACCTGTTGCAAGAAGGCTTCATGCGCAGTTATTTTTGTTGGACCAAGCACGGAGAAAGAGGGGTTATAATGGAAGACAATGAAGAAGAAGAGGATAATGATAATTATCCTATGTTCGATGAACACGGTGATACTGAAATGGGGGAAGACGAGCCTGAACTTGAGGACATTGTTGATGAGTCTGATGATGATCTTCGTCAGGTCATTCGTGAAGAACAGATAAACTGCGCAAGTGAAAACGAGAGGTTAAAGTTGGAGCGCATGTTAGAAGACTACAAAAAATTGTTGTACCCAACTTGCGAAGATGGCCATAAAAAACTGGGCACCACCCTTGAATTGCTGCAATGGAAGGCAGAGAATGGATTATCTGACAAGGGATTTGAAAACCTGCTGAAAATAATGAAGAAGATGCTTCCAAGAAATAACGTGCTGCCCTGCAGTACATACGAAGCAAAGAAGGTTGTCTGCCCTCTAGGATTGGAAGTGCATAAGATACATGCATGCATCAATGACTGCATCCTCTACCGCGGCCAGCACGAGAATTTAAATGCCTGCTCGGTATGCGGTGCATTTCGGTATAAGATCAGGCGAGATGACCCTGGTGATGTTGAGGGCGACGATCGCCCCAGGAAGAGGGTTCCTGCCAAGATGATGTGACATGCTCCTATAATACCACGGTTGAAACATTTGTTCCGAAACAAAGAGCATGACAAGTTGTTGCGATGGCACAAAGAAGACCGTAAGGAAGACGATATGCAGAGACACCCCGCTGATGGGTCGCAGTGGAGAAACATCGACGATAAGTACGAGGACTTTGCACATGACGCAAGAAACTTAAGGTTTGGTCTGAGTACAGATGGCCTGAATCCATTTGGGGAGCAGAGTAGCAGTCATAGCACCTGGCCCGTGACTCTATGTATCTATAACCTTCCTCCTTGGTTATGCATGAAGCGTAAGTTCATTATGATGCCAGTGCTTATCCCAGGCCCGTCGCAACCCGGCAACAACATTGATGTGTACCTGAGGCCACTGGTTGATGAACTTTTAGAGTTGTGGGCTGACGAAGGTGTACGTGTGTGGGACGAGTACAAACAAGAGGAATTTGACCTACGAGGGTTGCTGTTTGTTACCATCAATGATTGGCCCGCTCTTAGTAACATCTCAGGACAGTCAAACAAGGGATACAGCGCATGCACACACTGTTTAGGCGAGACAGAAAGTATACATATAGGCAAGAATGTGTACCCGGGGCATCGTCGATTTCTTCCAGACAGACATCCCGTAAGAAAGAAAGGAAAGCATTTCAAAGGCGAGGCAGATACACGGAGGAAGCCAACCCTCCCTAAAGGTACTGATATATATGACATGGTCAAAGATATAAAAGTAATCTTTGGAAAGGGTCCTGGCGCACAATCTGTTCCAAATGACGCCGACAACCACGTAGCCATGTGGAAGAAGAAATCTATATTCTGGGAACTACCCTATTGGAAATTCCTAGAGGTTCGCTCTGCGATCGACGTGATGCA
This sequence comes from Alopecurus myosuroides, assembly GCA_028641055.1. Taxonomy (NCBI): domain Eukaryota; kingdom Viridiplantae; phylum Streptophyta; class Magnoliopsida; order Poales; family Poaceae; genus Alopecurus; species Alopecurus myosuroides. Next base: position 418,129,806 of record CM054059.1, read on the forward strand.
CGTGACGAAAAATATTTGCGTGAACCTGCTAAACTTATTGGGCGTGCATGGGAAGAAGTCGAGAGATACACCAAAAGCACGGCTGCACCACCAACGTATGCACGAACGAGACGACTTGATGAATCCAGAGAATTTCAAAGGTCCTGCCAGCTACGCTCTTACCAAGGAAGAGAAGAAGATCTTTTTCCAAGTCCTGAGTAGTATCAAGGTCCCGTCTGGCTACTCGTCGAACATAAAAGGAATACTAAACCTGGAAGAGAAAAAGTTCCAAAACCTTAAGTCTCATGACTGCCACGTGATCATGACCCAGTTACTTCCGATTGCATTGAGGGGGCTTCTGCCAGAAAACGTGCGAGTACCCATTGTGAAGCTATGTGCATTCCTCAACGCAATTTCTCAGAAGACAATCGATCCAGCAACTCTACCAAGTTTACAGAAGGACGTGGTCCAATGTCTTGTCAGCTTCGAGTTGGTGTTCCCACCAACCTTTTTCAATATTATGACGCACCTCATAGTTCACCTAGTCCAAGAGATTTCCGTTCTCGGTCCTGTATTCTTACACAATATGTTCCCCTTTGAGAGGTTCATGGGAGTCTTGAAGAATTATGTTAGAAACCGTGCTAGACCAGAAGGAAGCATGGTCAAGGGCTATGGAACAGAGGAGGTCATTGAGTTTTGTGTTGACTTTATTCCTGACCTGAACCCGATCGGGGTTCCTCAGTCGCGCCATGAGGGGAGACTGCGTGGAAAAGGCACGCTAGGAAAGAAATCAACAACATGTATGGACGAGCAATCTTTCAGTCAAGCACACTACACATTTCTAGTTAATTCCAGCTTGGCGGCTCCATATATCCAGGAACACACGGATATTTTACGCTCGGAATATCCGGAGCAACCTGAAGATTTCATTGCTAAAGAACACGCGAAGACTTTCGGAGGTTGGTTGCAAAGACGTCTGATTAATGACAACATTGTTGAAGATGAGCTATACTTGTTGGCCAAGCAACCATCTTCGACTGTATTGACCTTTAAAGGGTACGAGATAAATGGTAACATATTTTACACGGCAGAACAAGATAAAAAGAGCACCAACCAAAACAGTGGCGTCCGGTTTGATGCAAAAGACGACAACGGGCAAAGGGTCACATACTATGGTTACATATAGCAGATATGGGAACTTGACTACGGACCTTCCTTTAAGGTCCCTTTGTTCTGGTGCAAATGGTTCAACGTGTCAGGCGTGAAGGTAGACCCGAAGTACGGAATGACAACAGTGGATCAGAAGAATCTTGGGTACGGCAATGATCAATTCGTCCTAGCCAATGATGTGGCTCAGGTTTTCTATGTGAAGGACATGTCTAGCAGACCGAGAAAAACAAAAGATAAGGAAACGAATACATCAGACGATGAGCCAAGGCGCCACATAGTTCTTTCAGGGAAAAGAAACATCGTGGGAGTCGAGGACAAGACAGACATGTCAGAAGATTACATTAAATTTGATGAAATTCCTCCCTTCAAAGTCAAAGATGATCCTAGCATTCAGTTAAATGATGAAGATGTTCCATGGTTACGGCGCAATCAGAAGAAAGGCAAGAAGAAAAATAGAAACGGATCGTCCCTTTAGTACCGGTTGGGGACACCAACCGGGACTAAATGGGTTAGGGTTTCGTTTGGACCAATCAGATAGAATCACACGGATCGTGTGTTTGTTTCAACCGCTTGTGAGTCGTTGGATCCGGGGTGTGTTTCTTTCCAGCTGTTGTGAGCCGTTCGATCAGGGCTACGGTGTGTTTCTTTCGAGCTGTTGTGAGCCGTTGGATGAGATGTTTCTTAACCGTTGGATAAAAACCCTAGCTCAACACTTTGTGAGCCAGAGGACCCTATATATAGCCCAGCTTCATACACCGTTCAGTTCATCTCCCAAATACAAAACATCCGGATTCGCCAGCATACGCCCCGCTGTGCATTTGGTATGCATATATGCACTCAGTAGCCACTGCGGATACCGTTTGTTTTGTTCTACACCCTCCTTTAAGGTTTGATACATCATATACTCAGTTCATCGAGCAAATACAAAACATCCGGATTCGCCATCATACGTCCGGCCGTGCATTTGGTATGCATATATGCACCCAGTAGCCACGGTCGGGCTGTATGATGGCGATACCGTCTGTTTTGTTCCACACCCCCCTTAAGGTTTGATACATCATATATTCAGTTCATCGAGCAAATACAAAACATCCGGATTCGCCATCATACGTCCGGCCGTGCATTTGGTATGCATATATGCACCCAGTAGCCACGGTCGGGCTGTATGATGGCGATACCGTCTGTTTTGTTCCACACCCCCCTTAAGGTTTGATACATCATATACTCAGTTCATCGAGCAAATACAAAACATCCGGATTCGCCGTCATACGTCCAGCCGTGCATTTGGTATGCATATATGCACCCAGTAGCTAGCCACGGTTGGGCTGTATGACGGCGATACCGTTTGTTTTGTTCTACACCACCCTTTAAGGTTTGATACATCATATATTCAGTTCATCGAGCAAATACAAAACATCCGGATTCGCCATCATACGTCCAGCCGTGCATTTGGTATGCATATATGCACCCAGTAGCCACCGTTGGGCTGTATGATGGCGATACCGTTTGTTTTGTTCTACACCCCCCTTTGGAAACAGAAAGAAGAAGAAAAAGAAATGTGCGCCCCCCTGTACAGGCCTTTAGGACCGGTTGCCGTTAACAACCGGTGCTAAAGACCCTTTAGCACCGGTTGTTAACCGCAACCGGTACCAAGAAAGGCAAGAGTAAGATTGTGACGACCGGTTGTCACAGAGGCAGACAGAAGAAGTCACGGTATGGCAGTCACGTATTCAACATCAACCAAGAAAGGCAAGCGTAAGATTGTGACGAAAGGTTGACAGAGGGAAATACTCGCGATATATGTATGTACTTTTTAAAAGTGAGAAACAAAGTACCAGCGGGCTAGTATACCAATCGCTAAATCAATCTACATGTATGGTATCTCGCTAAATTAATCTATATATATGTATCCACGATATATATGCTCGATGTATCACTTGCGCTCTCACTTCTCGTTGCCTTACTCATTACCCACCCTAACTTACCACAGGCGCATAGACCGCAATATGCGCCTGGGGTAACATTACCGCAGGCGCATAGACAAAATATGCGCCTGGGCTAAGATCTATACCACAGGCGCATACTTTGTAATATGCGCCTGGGGTAAGTTATCAGATTACATTAAATTTGATGAAATTCCTCCCTTCAAAGTCAAAGATGATCCTAGCATTCAGTTAAATGATGAAGATGTTCCATGGTTACGGCGCAATCAGAAGAAAGGCAAGAAGAAAAATAGAAACGGATCGTCCCTTTAGTACCGGTTGGGGACACCAACCGGGACTAAATGGGTTAGGGTTTTGTTTGGACCAATCAGATAGAATCACACGGATCGTGTGTTTGTTTCAACCGCTTGTGAGTCGTTGGATCCGGGGTGTGTTTCTTTCCAGCTGTTGTGAGCCGTTCGATCAGGGCTACGGTGTGTTTCTTTCGAACTGTTGTGAGCCGTTGGATGAGATGTTTCTTAACCGTTGGATCAAAACCCTAGCTCAACACTTTGTGAGCCAGAGGACCCTATATATGCACCCAGTAGCCACGGTCGGGCTGTATGAGGCGATACCGTCTGTTTTGTTCCACACCCCCCTTAAGGTTTGATACATCATATACTCAGTGCA